>CM076581.1:660122045-660655646 GCA_034641835.2 Pinus albicaulis
ATTTCCTATTCAGTTTACATGTGATACTACACCATCAAAATATATCTTTTGGTAAGTATCATGGGTATTGTGAACATGATTATGAAAATCATGATGTACATGGTGTAGTTTCAATTACAAAGCATTGGGAACTCTTATGTAGTTCTTGCTACATTGATTTGAAATTGGGAGTTTTTGTAAGTAAGCTAAATATTGTTTGGCTAGATCCATTTGAGCTCCATTTGTGATCACCATTAGCTAAATATTTCATTGATGATTATATTTTTTTGCATAGAAACGTCAACAATTCAACAAGGTTATGCTAGCAGCTAGATGCCTATAAACAAAAGAGGTCAAGTGCCAAGCCCTAAGGCAATTGACTGCAAGACCTTAATTGATACAGTAAAAAGTTTCAAACTCTGTTGATGTGTTGGTGTAATGAAAAAAAAAGGGTTAAGTTTCTCTAGGTAAAACACTTAAGACTAAAAAACAACTAAATTTATTTGACCTAAAAATTCTTTGACCTAGATAGTTTTTTTTTGGTAATTAAAATTAATAGGAACAACTTGTAAAAGAATGTGATTAATATTTTGATTGCTTATAAAATACAACATGAAAGATGGCTTCCTCTATTGATGGTTACATAAGAACTTGTTTATCTATATGGAAACCTAGTGCCTCATGGACCTAGGATTACAATAAACAAGTAGTTAGTCTGATAATTGTAATTGACTCAATAATGTACAAGCAGGTCTTCTTCAAGTAAATTCTTTATTTTGAAAATATCTTAAACATCTGCACTAACATATTCAATCTCTTTAGATTTTTTGGCATGTATCCCTGAAAAAAATAACCTAGGGCCAAATGTGAGAAACCTAGTTCATCTCATCACTATGAGAAACCTAATTCATCTCTACAACTCAGACTATTTAGAACTCAAGACCTTTGTTTTGGATTGCAGCCTAGTAAAAAATTCATATCTGCGGAAAGAGTATAGCTGAAATTTTGGAGGGTCTGATCACCATTAAAAAGGGAGCTCAAACCTATGACCTTAGCCTCATACTTGTGTGAACATACTTCTAAAGAAGCTCGGTTCGTCACTATGATAAACCTAATTCATATCTACAACTCAGACTATTTAGAACTCAAACCTCTATTTTGGATTGTAGGCTGGTAAAAAATTCATATCTGTGTGAACATACTTCTAAAGAAGCTCAGATGGTGTTAGGGGAAGGGTCTGACCTGAAGTGGAACCATGGAAAAGTTTTTGAATAGAATTGGGCCTTTGAAGCATTTTCTAAAACTACTTTGAAGTGATTGGAGACCTTTTGGATCATTCCCAAAATCATTAGTTGCAAACTTTAGTTGAAGAAATATTGGAGAATTTGGACCTAAAGGTTGCCTTTGGAGCATCTTGAAGACTTATTGTTGAAGGTCCCTTGAAAGGTTTGTTGGGTCACTAATGAAGGCTTCTGGAAGAATTTTTGTAGCAGCCTCTCTTGTATCCCATGGAGTAAATTTGAAGCTAATTCTGAAGTAGATTTCAAGAACATATTCTAAGTCTTTAAAGTCAACCTAGAAAAATATTTGAATGTAGGTTTCGAGGACTGTTTTGGGGAAATATTTGAAGGCACATTGAAGGAGTCTTGAAGTGAATCTTGGGACAATTTAGAAGAATTTTTAGAAGCATCTTTGAGGGTAGCCTTGGAGACATATTGGAGACATATTGAAACAGCCTTGAAGCAACAATGTTGAGGTCCATTGAAGAATCCTTTGAAGAATTAGTGGGCGAAAAACTTGAGGCTTAATGTAGCTTATTAAAGAAATATTGTTGAGAAGCTTTAGCTGACTTTGGAGATATTATTGGAGACAGAAAATCATATCTTTGCAGAAAATAAACATCAGATAAAAAGTCATATCTTTGCAGAAAATAAACATCAGATAAAAAATCATATCTTTGCAGAAAATATTCCTACCCTTGTCACAATGAAGTGTCTGAGTTTACCTTTACCCAATCTGAAAGGTAAAGTTCCTTATAAAAGTAAATTATTGATAATGGTTATCTAGTGGAGATAGAATTTTGTTTGATAATGCTAACGTTTAAATTTTTTTTTTCTAAGGAAACATTAAGATATTGATGAAGGATTAGTAAGTTTTTTTGACTTGGATTTTAACCTCCACCCATTCCTTTAAAATTCATTATGAAATCAATGAAATTTTGCACAGTGAAATTTACAAGCACATTGAGTGTAAATAACCTCAATAACCTTAAACTATTATATCACAAACCATGAAAATATTACATTTTTTCATATATATGGAATATCAAACATTTGTCCAAAAACTTGTCATGCATACAAAAGTTTCCAATCATGGTTCTTCTTTAGTGAAAGAACCATGTCATGATAGCCCCAAGGAAAATGATCACAATAACACATTCACATATTGGGGAACTATGCTGATGCTGATCAATGACTTCTCTTCCAATAGATGATGATACGATGTCATCTCTGACACCTCCATCTACAGTTAGCGTTCCTCTACAAAGTATATCAGTGGACATCTTATGAATGTTTGCATGGTAATGAATGCTAAAAGATTGAAACTGAGAAATCCACATTATTTCTTCCTTGTAAAGAGGTTTTAGATTCGCTTTTCGAACTTCAAATATGCCTTTGATCTCATTGCATATGAGCTGTGAGTTTGCAAAAACTGTAATATCATTGACAACATAATTTTTTGCCTCCTTTAACCCCTGAACAAGGGAAATGTAGTAAGCTTCGTTGTTCGTTGTCCTCCCGTGCACTTTTATATTTATATGCAGCACATGATTTATTGCCGCATTATGAAGCCCATATTTTATAGTGGCTTCACCAGGATGAGGACGAAAAGACACTTTAATGTACAACTCCCACTTTTGCACCATTGTGTATGCTTAGAAGACCTGTAAAATAAAATAACAATAAATTCATATTATACAAATAGGATTAGATTACAAACAAAATAAAGGGGATGGTGAAGTCATTACAAAATAAATAATGAACCAAAGTAGAATAAACATGTAACTGGAACTAGATGGTGAAGTCATAGATTCTATTATATCTGGAACTGCTCTGCATTTTAGAACTATAATCTATGATTTAGCTCTTAACAATTTATAGTGACAAACTATAAATTCCCTTCAGAACTTGGAGTATTCAATGGTTATAAAGTTTAATAAGATTAAGAAAACCTTAATTTTTTTTAATATTACAAAATTTTGACAAACCTTGTGACATAATTCATCTTCTAATATTTTTTTCCTTCACTATATTCCCTTGTGTATCGTATACTACCTGAAATCCAACCTTAGATGTCTTTATGCTAATTTTCATATTCAATGCACCCATTGTACTATTGATATTCAGTACACTATTACACAAACACACAAAGTTGATGGCTCCTCACACCCCCCTTATCCTGGGCTATACAATGCACCTTATTCTCTGGGTTCAGAAAGTGAAGCTGATTTTTGATTGGTATCTTCTGTGAGCCCTGCCCCTTGGTTACTGACTTCATCGCTTGGGTTTTATATTGGTTTAATTAATATATTCCTTTCAATATGATCATTTTTGAATTTCATTTTGGCCATAGGCAGCTGTCCTTGATGGCTCTGTCTGGTTTTCTTTTGTAGATTTTACATTTCTGCCAAGTTTGTGAGGATTGACTTCATGAATATTATTATTTTCTATAAAATCCAATGTTGGAACAAACCATGCCGCTAATGCACTTGACATGGTGCACATTATACTCAATTTATTTATTTTTAATACTGAAAATGGGAGATTTTTTTTATAAAAACTGTAGTAGTAAGCTAAAAAACAAAGTATAAAAATTTCTACCCCAAGTTTGCAAGCGTAGCCTATAGGTTACGGCTCTCAAAAGCTTCAATCCAAAATTTACAAAAATTCACCACTATTACATCCTATTGGTTCTCACATTATTGCATTCCAGTGGTTCTCACAGACAAACAAGTGTATAGCTTAAAAAAAAAAAAAAATACTCCTAAAACTCTCTCTGCTTCACTAAACATAAAATTTATTGGAAGAAATGTAGGCTGTCTGCTTCTTCTTGCCCAAGATTGGAAAGAAAGGAATTATGGTTCTTGAGATCCATGTCACCCAACATCTGATGTACTGTGGCTTTTTCCCTTAATTATACCTTCACAAAGCTTGTTGACATTCTGTGATTTGATGCTGCAAAATGTGAATCCATGTTTAGGTTGATGACCATGTTTTTGAGCATGCTGCATTCAGCTTCCAGAACCTCAATATTTTTTTCTTCTGTTACACCAATGTTCTCATGATTATAACATATTGAAATATACATTGTTGCTTGTTTTCATGAACCTTTGTAGTCAATGAAAATAGAGAGATCTATTACATTGTATTGATTCTTCATGCCTCCTCAACACCCTTTTAAATTCTTGTGATTCTCTGTCATCCATGTGAACTTTCCTCCAAAGGGTTGTGTAATGCCAATTTTTGTCAAGGGCTCTCGAAGGGTTGAGCAGGTGTATAGAAGAAGAGACCCAAAGAAGTCCCAACTCCCAAGTTCTACCATCCAAGGAGGACCCCTGGTCCTCCAATTAAACCAACAAATCAAGTAGCCAAGGGATCACGTTGTATCGAAGCTAAACTGCAGGAATTCTGAAACAGATTCCAACTTGACATAAGAATAGGTCCACATTACCCATAGAAGAAGGTTCAGGGCGTAACCGAAACCCATAATATCAGGAAAATTCAAAAAATGTGAATATGCCCAAAGTAATCAGACAAGGGTTTCAGTTTTCACTAGCTCTCCAATGACCAGGAAACCAAGCACAGTTTAACTCAACAGAACCAGAACATAAATTCATAAATAATTTATCCTTCTTACCCAAGACTATTCGCAGAGAATATGTGGCATACACTCTAAAATCAACTCCAGAAGAAAAAAATTTGAAGTATTAACCAAAGATAGAGTAAAATTCTTACCAGTTTGGGTTTGGGCCGACTAATTGTTCTCCTTTCAATGCAACGAACCTCTCCAAAATGGCATTTCATTACCCCAGATTTCCATTCCACTTCATTCTAATTTGAGTATGTTCCAATCCTAGAGCTGAATTACTATCAAATATACCAATGAGGAGCTAGCTTGTCCTTTCGATCTCATTCTCCTTGATTGTATACCATTGGCCACGGTTGAGTGAAATCTGGTAATTAATTGCATTGATGTGTTCCTCCATTTCAAAATTTATAAGACATAGTGGATTGGATGATATCTCCACTCTTCAGTTTTTCTTTATTTGGAGAGTACCAAGAGTGGGTTTTTCTAGAGATTTAATTCTCATAACACCCGATCCAATGTGACCTTGTGCAGAGTGCTTATCTTTTCTAAGATTTGGGATGTAATCAAGGTAAAAAGTTTATCAGTTGGAGTTAATATCAAGATCATTAAGTTTACAATTAAACTTGAATTTGAGTTTTCCCAGATTGAACAAAATTCATGACTCCTGTCACCCATAGTATAGCCAAGGCCCATTTTATTGAGGAGAGAGCTCCCTGTTATATGTGCACCCATTGCAGGAGTTAGTTTCAGTAACACAATTTTTTTAATTGAGAATCCATGGTTGTGCGGGGTCCCTGTTTTGAATGGAATGGATGCCCATACTGAAAGACCAAAAAGAGTAGTTTCCATTATATTAAGACTCGATACCATTGTGACGGGACCCGAGACCAAGAGCGAAAGTCTTGAAGCAAGAGGAGGACAGTTCTGAGAGCATAATCCCGGGGCAAAGTATAATCATCATTGATGTTGTGTAGCCATAATATAGTTATGAAGGTTATGCAAAATAAGTTCTGTAATACAGCACGAGAAGCATAGACCTGTAACAGAATGAGAGACCTATGATAAATGTGAAATTTCTCTAGTTAATGCGGAGTCATATCATCAAATAATAATAGATCCAGCCCAAGCGAGATTCCTGTGGCATAATACGAGATATGTAGCTAGTAAGATTGTTGTTGTTGTAGTGTCTCAGATATGCATGCAAGAGAGATTCCTTTATTTCTTGTTGTGATGCCTTAGACCTATCTGAAAATTTCAGAGGCAGTGAAAGATGGGTCTGAAAGTAGTATATGAACCAACATTGGTCTCTGAGGTATCTAATAGAATGAAGCTACAATTGTGCTATATTTTTTCATAATAGCATATTTTCATACATTGTTTTAACAAAATACCTGGATATCAAAACAGAAAGTTGATATAGGCGTACACAGATCACGTACCTGGGTAGCGATCATTGATAGGTTTCAGGCTGTTGTTCTGCTGTTCTGTTCGTGCTCTGAGCTTCAGAGAAATGTTGCTGGGCTTCAGAGAATGTTTCAGAAATTTGAAAATCAATTTCGAAATCAATTTCACGGGTAGTCGAGCTAGGGAGTGTGGCGGGCTTGGCAACGCCATTAATGCATGCAGCCAGGTGGGTTGATAGACGGGGTAATGGAGAGGGCTAGCAGATGAGTAACGGAGCCGGGACATCGCACCGACCAGCAGAGTAATGGCTTCGGGGCCCACATTTCTCGATGCCGAAATAATGCGCTTTCCAGGTGATCGGAATGTCCCAAAAATTTCATTATAGCTTGCTCTTTTTTAAATAACCTATATCCTGGAAAATAATGGTTGCTCTTTTCTTTCGTCCATGGCCGCTCCAAAAAAGTTTAGAGAAACATCTTTTCATAAAGATAAATAAGGACTATAAATGAACATACATTTCAGTCTCTTTTCTTTAGTCCGTGATCTAACTGCAAATCCAGGAAACCCCCGCAAGTTTAGAGAAACACCCTTTCATAAAGATAAATAACAACCGCTCCACCACCTGCTTAGGTAAATGAATATCATGGTTTCATCCCTAATATATTTTGTATTCTGCATTCGGGAACAAGATAAGATAAATGAATATCATGGTTTTATGTCTAATATATTTTCTACTCTGCATTCGGCAATAAGATGAAATTGGCACGCCCAGCAATTCACACACAACTAAAGAAAAACGATTCTCACAGAAGAAAAATAAATTCAACCAAAAAAACCAAACATTAAAACACCCATAAAGAAAAACCAAACCAACCAGCATGGCCATGCTGCAGAAAAACAAAGAAACCAGCACATCAGCAAGCCAAGCCAAGTTAATCCAATGCAGAATGCAAAAACAAATGAGATGGAAATGTTGTGTTTCTTGGTTCTGAGCATTGTTTTATGTACACTCAATTTCCAACGGTCACCAGCTTTTCTCAGATTTAAATTATTTTAGAGGTTTTTTAAGGCCAACTTTTTTGGCCCTTTTGCTTTCTTTCTAAAATTAGGGTGTGCTCGCCATGAACCATGGAACTTTATTTTGTTTTATTGCATTCTAAACAAAGCTTTCTCTACATTATAAATAAATACTTATTTATAAAAAAAACAATTAATTTCATGGTTACATGTGTCGGAATTTAAATTTGAGTCTTTCAAAGCATTTAATTTTTTCTAGAGGTGTTATATTCTATTTAGGTATCATATAATATTATGATGAATCAAAATTTATTATATGCATATTTTCTATTTTTTATTAAGTATTATTTGAACATAAAATGTTTACGAGAAGGCATGGTACTTATTATAATTTCAATTTAATTTAATTCAAACATGAGCCGTGATTGATATGAATATTCGATAACACATAGAGAGTGTGATTAAATTTCCTACCATGGTGGAAGACGCAGTCTTTCCTGATATTTGGGCTTCTTAACAGTCATAACAGTTTTTTTTAATTAAGTAATATTGGAACATAAAATATTTACGAGAAGACATGATACTTATTATAATTTTATGTTAATTTAATTCAAACATGAGCCGTGATTGATAGGAATATTCGATAACACATAGAGAGTGTGATTAAATTTCCTACCATGGCGGAAGACGCAGTCTTTCGTGATATTTGGGCTTCTTAATAGTCATAACATTTTTGCACTAGAAAGGAAGCACTTAAGGCTCCCAACTTTGATGGAACAAATTTTGCATTCTGGAAAATCAAGATGAAGTGCTATCTAATGTTTCTTAGTGTTGAATTATTGTAATCAATTACAAATGGATATAAGTCATAAGAGATATCCCCCAGTTCCGGATGCGGATGATTCATCGGAATGACGAGACATCAGTCCCTGGGCACCTCCCAAGGAGACTCGCATGGGATAGCCAACTGGCCCCCTGTGACTCCATTAATATGAAAATTAATATACCATCTCTCGACGCATTAATTCTCCATCGCTGGCATTCTCCCCGCCTCGTTCTGCTCCGTCGGTTCATTATGGCCTTCGTCTCCAGCTATCCAGAACATTCTTGCTCCACCTGTTGCTCTTTGCATCTCCTCTGCAGTGTTTTCCCTGAAGCATGTGCTGAGGCCAGTGCCCGCACACAGACAGGGCGGCGTTGCTCCTTGCTCAGTTGTATTGAAACCACATCGGGCTCTCATTTTTCCCACAGTGCTTTCTGCTTCTCCAACGCAAATTTGCAAATTCCTCTTGGATCTCAACGTGAGTTCGATTCAGCCCCGTCTTGCTCTAATTGTCTCAGGCCTTTGCAATTAGATGAGCCTGCCATGCCTAGGCTCCGACATAGGATGCGATGTCACCGTGGTTCAACCCGTGGTCGGCCTGCAAGCTCGAGACCCTCTTCCACTCAGGGCGAAGCGACTTCCTCTGAAGTTGTTGAGGGACGACAGGGCCAGGCCACCCGCAGTCACTGGGGAAGTGACAGTTCTCTTGGTTCTGCTCACGAAATTCAGCCCCCTTCGCATCCCTCAAGAGCCTTCTCCACTGCGCCATGCCCATCGGGCAATCATATCTTGAGGAAAACCTCGTAGAGGGTGGAGCTCCGCTTCGACTGCTCGTTTGATCGACCCACTGTTACTGCTTACATTACTGTCACCTTGCGTGAGGAGTCAACTCTCTCTCCTCCTCCTTTGTCCGAGCCACCTCCCTCCCCTTTTGGTCTGCGCCCTGCCCCAGCTGCGTTTTCCTCTGAACCTCCGGTTTCTCCCCCTACTTCTGATCCTCCCACCTTGGGTCAATTTGCAATGTAGGTGGATGCAATGCCTACGGGCAATGAAGGTGACCAGAACGAAGGCGTAGGTGATGATGGTGACCAGAACGAAGATGCTGAAGATTTCGAGGATAAGTACTGGTGTCGCATAGTGGAAAAACCGCCTTCACCATCCCAAAAGCAGTGACTCCGGTTAGCCTGGTTTCTACATGGTTTTTGAGTTCCTCTATTTTGAAATATGCACTGTTATTTTAGCTGTTTACAGCAGCAGAAGCTGCATGCTACTGAAGGTTTTTTGTTTTCTTATGTTGTATGTAATGGACTATGCACCAGTTTCCCTGTCAAGGGCGGTGAAATCTCTCCTAACAGAACTGGTTTCCCATACAAGGCAGTTCTTCACTCTGTTAAAGCATGGACATCAATCCTAGCTCCAGGCTCACACAGCTGAACTGAGGCAGTTTTGTAATACTATGTTTCTATAATAGAATTAGCATAATTTAGAAAAAAAAAAGAGATATCCCCCAGAATCTTAAATCTAGGAAATGTTGTTTGTGTACCATGTCAACATGGAAAGAAAACTAGGACCATCTTAAAATCAAAGGAATATTCAACATCGATGCCTTTGTAAATCATATATATATATATATATATATATATCTGTGTGTGTGTGTGTGTGTGTGTGTGTGTGTGTGTGTGTGTGTGTGCGGTCCAACTAGAACTCCAACACTACACTACAAGAAGAAATGTACTTTACTTTATTTATAAATGATTATACTATAATGATTAGGGAATATTTCCTGAAATATAATTCAAAAGCACTATATTGTTTTAAAGCTTTCAAAGCAGTGGCTGAAAATGAAAGTGAAATGAAGATAAAATGCTTAAAGATCATATAGAGGTGGAGAATTTACTTTAATATAATTCAATGAATTCTATTAAAAACACGGAATCAAAAGGTAACTTTCTATTACTAGGACTCCACAAAAAATGGTGTGGTAGAATGATATAACAAAACTATTGTTGAGGAGGTAAATCCCCTCTGCGGACAGAGGCGATCCCTACTAGCCCAGCAGGGGTCTAGCAACAAACAAACAATGCTATGACGCAAGCTCCTAGTTACGAATGAAAGACTTGGGATAAGAGCCTACCTGGATTCCAACGCTAGATCCGAAGAAGAGATGTCCCCGTCCTTCAGCCCACGGCGGATCACAATCCTTCCACGATCCCCGCGGATGAGCACCGCACACGTAAGAAACGAACGAGATACAAGCATAGGAACCAACATACGTAACTAAACATCGGTCGAAAAGATATTACTCGCATTAACATGATGGAAAAAGGAGTGGACCTATAATCATAGTCATCTATTAAAATGATAAACGAATAGAAGTTACAACCAAGTTCGACGTCGCAGCCTTCCTTCGAACGGGTCTCCGGTCGTCCACGTCTCGCAAAGCTCGCCAAGGAAAGGGAAACCTCTCCCGAGTCTCGTAACAATGGTCTCCTCGCTTGAATGGGCCTTAAGGGAAAGAAGGGATTCTTTACGGCACAAAGGCACTTGGGAATAGGGAGATGCAAAGCTTCAAAGACTTCAAGACTAGCTTGCCATGGATCCGAGCAAGATGTTATAGATGGGGAAGGAGGGAGTTGGGATCCCTATTATTATGGGATTGGCCCTATCAACAAGGAAGGTTCCATAGAAGGTGGCAAAACCACTTCCCTTCCATAGAACTCCCGTGACCCAAACCTCCCAACTCAAGATAGGCAATGGTTGTGAGTTTGTTTGAACTCAACTTCCGCCATCTATATTTAAAAAAACAAGTCCCTAAAATGGGTGGCGCGATTGTCTGCTCTATGACGAGCGCCACGTGGCGCGACCTCTTTACAGGGATTTCCCCGATTGGCGCGAGCACCGAACCGTCTACCCGCGCCAATGCAAAAAGAGTCGTTTTTTATGAGTTTTGCAAGGAGATGTCTCAAGGGGAATTGAAGCTCATACTCGGAGGGATGCATTGATGATGTTTTCAAGGCATGACAAGTGTTCACGTGTCACATAATGGGTCCTCCATTGTGTGGTACGGGGAAATGGTAGGGACGGTGACAAATTATCGTGTAACGATGCCCCCCTAAAGCATGAGGCCCGAGAGAGAGGGGTGAAATGCTTTACGAGAACATGTCCAACTCGAAGGCCCGCCGTCGGAAAAACCCGCACGTGAAAGATACAACCGATATCTCAAGTACATGATGTATATCTATGGTATGGACGCATGCCCATCCGAACGCAGTATGCTATAATCCGGATCCGTGGGTATGGGCGCGACCATCCAACTAATATCAAACAAATAGACTCGGGTATGGTCGCAGCCATCCAATCGGTGAGTCATGTACATAATGATAATAATCCACAATCATAGCACTGGATTACAACAGACACAATCCAGGGTCTTGCGCTCCATCTCGACCCAAACAAGTACAAGTTCTAGCATGCGAATGTGTGAGCTGATGTCGAACATGCAAGAACATCGTCCGATTACCACCAATGATGAAAGTCGTTAACGTACGACGAGAGAAACCACCAATAATGACAATGGTCCTCAAGGTACTACGAGTACAATCTACGGCGTGTGAATAAATGAGTCGACGTCGAACACCCGCAGAATCATCCGATCGGAGGCCAATGATGAAAACCTCACGTCGAATGCGACGAACCCGCCATTGAGGCATGCGAGTGCTCCAAGGTACCATCGAGAGTCTCTAGACCAACTTCCCGGATAATGAGTTGAAGTCGACGGGAAGTGACCTTGATCGAAGGTGGGCCATAATGATTCCCACATCATCGACACGAGACAGAGAAACATAATTTTTTTGTTGCGAATCGGGATCATATGAGAAACAGAGGAAGGTTGATATTTGCAGAGGCCAACTTCTCTTGAACATATGAACGGCACGATAATGGACTTGGCGTATTTGACATCAACGGATCAAAGGTCATGGCGACGAGGCGAGTGAACGAGATGAGAGGTCAAAAGAGATTACCCAAACCCATGGAAGCAAAGTGAAGCAGCGAGATGAGATGTCCCCAACCCGACACGAATGCGGACAAGTGCCATGTTCAAGAGCGACATACTCCCGACGACAACGACAATGGTTCCATTTTTCCCCCCACCATTTCTAGCGAGTACCCCAATTATTTTTGATAACAAGCTTGAAGGGGATAGCATATGCTTGTAATATAAGTCCGCCATTCGGGCGAATCCATCCTAGTGCATTTAACGAGTCCTAGGAAGGAGAAACTCGGAGAACGTCATTTCGACGGAATCCAATGTCATCGTGGTTTAACGAGTCCGACAAAGGAAGAACTCCCGCGTCTTTTCATGTTTAGAGAGTTTGAAAAGACAAATGAAAAGAAAACTCCACGAGTCCCTTTTCGTAAATAGTTTCCCGGATCCGAAAAGGTAGAAAACAATATCCGGGAAAACCTCCTAGTCGCGATAGGCTAGGGTATTCCTTTTTCGTAATCGATCCAGCCCCAACCCGAAAAAAGGGTTAAACTTATACTTGGGGTGAATGTCGATTCGTGTCCATTTTAACGAGATCGAAACGACAAGGGCCTCGGCGATCTTTTTCATATTTAGAGAGTCGAAAAGAGTCGAAAGATGACTCCGCAGTGACTTTTTTCGTGTATTTACCGAGTCCGAAAAAAGTATAAAAATACAACTCGTCTCCACCTTTTAAGTCGCAAAACACCCGTCGCTGCACATACCCAACAAGCGTAAAATCCATTTTCGACATAACACATGCAAATATTTGACAAAAAAATAACTTTTAAAGCTCATTTAACGTCGAAAAGTTATAAATATGTCTAATGGTAAAAAAAATGAAATTACTTTTTACTATTTACCTTGTGGAGAGCAACAGTGGCCCATTTGGAGCGAGAATCTTCGACGGTGATTGCGACCAATCCAGGGCAACTATTCGACGTCTCGTCCGTGACGGGTAAGAGGCGCTCCTTTTCTCTTTCTTTCCATGCACTTTTTAATGATTTCCCCTTAGAAATCAGCTCGTAAGGGCACCTTTGAAATTTTAGGGCCGGGCCAAGTGGCGCGGGTATCGGGCACGGACCCGCACCACCGAGCTCTTTTTACCAAAGGGGCTCACGCACATGGCGCAACTCGTCAAAGAAATGACGGCGCAGCCACGTGAACCCAAATTTTCGCCTAAAATTCCGCTATTTATGCCAAATTTCTTGAATTTTGAAGCTCACAAAAGATCTAATCGGGGGCTTTGGACCATGTGAATGCGGATAAACAATCGAATGGCAATCGAATGGAAGGAACGAGAACACGGAGATGAGGACGAAGAGGCCATGCAAAGCCAAGCATGTATGAATGCTCGAGAGGCCGTGGCTTAAAAAAATTCTTCCTCACGCCATGCTTACGAGCTCGACTCGAGCTCCTCCAATATCCGATCAACCTCTCGGGATGACAATGACCAAGTATTCGGGAATACGAGACCAGGTGTTGGAATTGGAGGTCACCGACATTTATTTCGTTATCGGATTATCCCGCAGTGGGTCCAATCCCTCGTATCGATCGGGAGAAGACCATCGGGGAAAAGATGGAAGAAGTAATGGCGCGGGTGTGCCGTGGGGCACAAACAGGGAACGAGGGAGTAAGAAGGTATACATCTCAACCATCCCCGATCTAGCACCGAGAGTTGTACTCCACACCATTACGCGGGGCTCGCCGGGATCGCGAGGCACCGCACGAGGCTACAAAGACTCAACTCTTATCGGGCCTCAGAATGCATGGGTCCCCGACCGTATGATTGGGCAACAACCGTCACGATCAACATGAAAAGGCAGCTCACAAAGTGCAAACGGGGCAAAGCTGAGCGATTTGGGTATGGTTCCATCTTGGTATCGTTCATTCCGGGAACGCATACCAACCTTCCGAGGCCAAGAGGCCCATGTGGCGAGTCCGGTACCACGAGAGCCGAGAATGGCTTGTTGGGCAAAGACGCGATGCCCGGATCCGGGAGGCGGGCAACGGATGTCCCGGAAGCCCGAGTTCTTCGGTGGCTATGGCGCCAACCGATCGTTGTGGAAGATTGGCCCTATTCGGGAACTAACTTTACAGGGGGACCCGGATCTCCCGCTACCGGAAGGAGACGACCGGGATGAAGAGCTCGGGTAAGACCTCATATCTTTGATTTTATGTTTATATGTTTTTTGTTAATACACACTTGTCTAAACACAATTATATATGCATGCGGATGTAGGACCCGAGAGACCGGCGGGGATGTCTCCTATCTCCCGGAGGACACAACTCGCCCCCGAGATCCACGGGAAGGCACCGGAGGAGAGGCACTCGGTTCGGAACCTCGAGGGGACCGTCCATGGGATCCCGGACTATGCCCGGCTGTCGGATGTACCGATGGAGTACCAGCGCCATACGGTGGGAGTTCCAAACCGGCTCCACCGAATCCCGAGGCGGCTAGTGCGTGCAGTGACGTGCTATCATGAGCACCATGCTCGATTAGTCTCTAGGATTTAACCACACCTATTTTTTTGAGAGACACAAAGTGTCTCCGGGATGTATTAAGACAATTATGTATATTTTTTTTGAGTTTTATGTGACACACTTCTATGTAAACATTTCGATATCTATATATATGCATATCTACTTCGGATGAGTCTTCTTTACATGTGATGATGATTTATAAATTGCGCAAATGTCTATCTAACACCAAATTTGCTACCGCATCCGTCAACGTATTCAAATGTACTGGGTATATGATGATATGTAATGTATTCAAAATTCCTTTCCAGTAATTGAATACGCAAATACAATCGTAAAATGGATGGGTTTCTTACCGAATAGTGCCCGTTCATGTCGCAACACTACAAGTCATGTGAATCTAGGTACACGAGCAATTCACGGATACCAAGGTTTATCGCCCTCGGTTAATAATTCCAACATGGCGCTATATTCCGCGATATTGTTCGTGGTACGTCCTAAACACACACCTTGCAGTGTCGATCAACTCACCCGAGCAGGATCATAGATTACCCGTAGCCGCAGAAGATAGATTCCCGGTACCGCGGGAGGCACCGTCCGCGAAACCAACAAATGGATGAAAATACATCCGCACAACCGGGAAGATCCGATCAGCAGAAAGATGTTTACAAAGCACACCACACCATGCACACAAATGACAATCACACACCTATGTACACACACCACACCAAAAAATCATTTCGTGCGTAGTACTTCTTAAGGTACACCATTTACTGGCCGCGCCAATGGAACTCCTTCGTAGTCTATAAGCTCGTAGGCCCCATTTTTTCAAAACACGTTTTACTATGTAGGGACCGTGCCACATGGGTTGGAGTTTACCGGCACCAAGCTTATCATGTGCTCGATCGTACAAGAGGACTAGGTCTCCTTCAATGAAAGAACGGGGAGAAACAGATTGATCAAAATGAGATTTGACCCTCTTCTTTTGTGCTTCGATAATCAAAGCGACTAGACGACGGGTTTCATCCAACCGTTCGAGATACGAAGACGCTCTTCCTCGGGAGAAGTATCCCGGTAAGAGCTCCACGACTAATTTGAGCGAAGGAATTTCACATTCAACCGGCAAAGTAGCTTCCGGACCGTACACCCGGTTGGAATGGTGTGAATCCGGTTGCACTTTTAGCGGATGTTCGGTACGCCAGAGAGCCGAGAACAGTTGGAGATGCCAATCGGATTTATGAATCCCTAATCGTTCGTTGAAGCATAGTGACCAAAACATTGTTCACCGCTTCAACTCGACCGTTCGCTGAGGGTAGTATGGCGTTGAGTCGTCGTGACGCAAGCCCAACGCGACTGTCGGCTCCGCCATCATGTAATCACGGAAATGAGTACCGTGATCGGTGACGATAGCTTGAGGAACCCCGAATCGTGCAATAACATGGTTGAATAAAAATGAAGCGGCCCGTTCTTCCGTCGCGACTAGTGTAGGCATCGCCTCGGCCCACTTAGTGAAGTAGTCAACGGCGACAATGATATACGCATGCCCCCCGGCCGAGTGAGGGTTACACGTCATAAAATCCACGCCCCATTTCGCGAAAGGGCCGACGCGTAATAACGGGATGCAAAGGTAACGGCGGCGCGCGCATCTTGCGCTGGAAAAATGCGGCACGGATGGCATTTTCAGACTGCAGTGATACAATCCTTGAATATAGAAGGCCGAAATAACCCCGCCTCGGAATCTTTTTGGGGCGATGGCATATCCGGACATGTGTCCACCACAGTGCGCCACCGTGGCGAGTCATTCAAGACTTTCTCGACCCTCGTCCAAGGTAAGGCATTGTCTGAGCACCGAATCTACTCCAATACGATATAAGGTATCTCCTACTATGCGGTAGGGTTGGGGACCGGTGCCGAATCCGACGGCGTGCGGCTTTATCCAACTCGAGCCCGAATGTCGCGGTCCGAAGATACACTATGATGTCACCGTACCAAGGATCACGAGTATCAATAAGAAACAAAGCGTCTCGTCCGGTATATGATCTTCGTAGTGTTCAGGGAAGAGAGTCCGTAGGGAGAGAACATATCAAATCCGCGAAGACCGATGATTTAGTTGACTTGGCGATGGTGAACTCCAAATCAAACTCTCGCAGGGATGACGATCCATTTGGAGTACTGCCCCCCGACAATTGTCTAGAAAGAATATATGTCATGGGGTTGCGATCCCGAAAACCACTCGTTATCGTGCGCAATAGGATGTAATGGCGAAAGCGTTGTACGGCGTGTACAACTGCTAAGGCCAACTTCTCGACATGTGCATAACGCGTTTCCGGGTCGAGAAGGTTCCGAGAGAGGTAATAAACAACATGTTCATCACCGTTCTCGTCATCCTGCACCAAGACCATGGCGATGGTGCTTAATGCGGCGGCTAGATACAAAGTAAAGTCGCGGTGGTAGTCCGGAGGATGAAGCAACGGAGCATTGACGAGCAATGTCTTCAACTTCTCAAAGGATTCTTGAGCGATTTCGTCCCAATGAAAGGGAACATTCTGCTTTAACAAACGAGTGAATCCTTTGGCCACCTCGCGTAATTCGGGATGAAGCGTCTAAGAAAATTCGCTTTCCCTTGCGTACTCGCAACCGATAAAGGGAGGAGGGTGACGGGAGATTTATAATGGCCTCAACCTTCGCAGGGTCGAGGCGAATTCCGTCTTTCGAGACTATAAAGCCTAAAAGACGGCGGAATCGACGCGGAAGACGCACTTATGAGGATTGAGCCTAATGTTGTAGCGTCTCGCAACGAAGAAATATCCGCGAAGATGTTCGGGATGATCCTCTCGCTTACCCGAATGGGCGGGCAAGTCGTCCGTATAAGGGATCGGACAATATGGCGAATATCATGAAAAAGCATATGACATCGCACGCCGAAACGTGGCGCCGGGCGTTCTTTAAGCCGAACGGGAGTTTTTTGTATGCAAAAGTGCCCCCACGGACGGATGAATGTGGTCTTATGTTGATCCTCGGGTGCGATATTGATCTAGTTGTAACTCGAGAAACCGTCCATTAAGGAATAGATCTCACTCCCGGCGCAATCGTCGATAATCCGATCGATAAACGAGTGGGATAATTGTCCTTAGGACAGGGCGCGATTGATATCGCGATAATCTACACGGACTCGAATGGTACCCTTCTTTTTATCGACAGGGGACGATGTTGGACACCCATTCCGTAAGGGGGATAGGATAAATAAACCCCGCGTTCGGAAGTTTTTCAACTTCGCCTTGATAGCGGCGGCTTTCCGAGGATGCATGGGGACGCAAGCGTTGGCGCACGGGTTTCGCACCTGGATAGGTTGGAATCTCGTGCACGACAATACTAGGATCAATTCCCCAGCATTTCCTCGTAGGACCACGCAAAAACATCTCCGAATTCTTTGAAAAGTTCCGTATAGACTCGAATCTCCTCGGGAGAACAAGTCACACCCACATGAATGTTCTCAACAATCCCCTGGTTTAACGAGAGATGTTGATAGGAACCGTTTGAGTAATGTTACTCGGGATTACCCTCCGAAAAGACCTCGTGCGTCAAGATCGGTGTTTGAAGAGGAGGGGAAGGAACCCGAGTAGCATAGCGCTCGAGACGAGTCATTCATTGCCCCCCAAGCTAGGCATAAACGAGGAACGATGATGTCCATCGCCCCAGTGGGTAGCTCCTCAAGAGACATAGTTTCAATGATAGCCTCATCCGAAGGAAAAGTCTCTCTAAGAGGATCGAGCGAATCACCCGACCAAGCCGGGGGGATTGTGAGTAGACATCAAGAGCCATGCTCATCGGAGCATGCTCGAGGAGGTGGAGGGTCCCATGCGTCAACAATCTCACGAGTAGGCGATCTCTACCGGCGTTAAAGGCATGGATTCTCCAAACTCATATACCCGCTCGGGTGTAGGAATCGGCCCAGGGGGTCATCGGTCCTGGACAACATGTTAACTTGAGCGGTATTCGGTGGCGGCGCAGGGGAAAATACCCATGAGGACCGGGTCTTTGAAGAGACCGGGTCCTATGCTCGTCTCGGGGTATTCGGAATTTGATCCACATACGGCACGTTTTTTCTCGAGCTCGAGGTAAAAAATGACAACCGGTCTCATCGTAACAATCTTGCCCTCGTGAGGGAACTTGATGAATCGAAAGATAGTAGACGGCACGCAGAGCATGGCATGGGTCCAGCTGCGGCCAAGAAGTATATTGTAGTTGAGTTTAGCGTCAACCACTTCTACTTCCACGTTGACAGCTTTTTTCCCCCGTAATGTGATCGCAAGACTCTCGAGAACTCCCGTGGGTTTAGATTCCCGACCATCAAATGCCTCAAGGGCATTGGGAGATGACGATAAGGTTGGAGAGCCGATGGCCTTCCAACAAGCGGAGGACATAACACAAGTAGATGCACCCTCATCTACGATGGCTCGTGAACGTTCGGACCGTTAATCCCGACTTGAATAACCAAAGCGATTTGATGTGGAAGCCGGGGGAGTAAAATTCTCCGGATCAAAGGTGAGAAGGCTCGAGTCGGGCGGGATCAATACCACCGATGGCGATGACGAAAGCCTTCCGTTGTGAAGGAAAACTTTGAAGAACCTCAAGTGCGGACATGGCACATGGCGCCCGTGCCGAATCCTCAACGATGCTATAATGTTGAGCGGCACGAGAATTTGGATTATAAGAGGATCTCCGAAGAACACCCTTGGGAGGTGGTTTCACAACGGGTTCGAGAGTCGGCTTCTCAATTTCCAATGAACCGAAGCGTGTAGGGGAGGTGGTCCATCCGCCATTACCTTCCCGGTGCCTCGCTGCTGATTATTGTAATCCTTGGACCTCGTAGCGATAGGGATAGGTGCATTAGTCTTCATCATGAAAACTTGAGACCCAAACGGTGCGGATGATGAACCTTGTTCGACCATCCGGGTCCCGTCGAGATGGAACCGGCTCTTTTAAAACAGATCGGAGTTCCCTTTGAGCCTTTAAGAAGTTGATCGATTTCGGATCGTCGTGGACAATCCTTAGTGTAATGGTCACCTTCACGGATGAGGCGAGGGGAATTTCGGCTTACGTTGGGAGCCATCCTCGCTCGAGTTTTAGATTCCGGTTTTTGGGGGCATCGGATTTTGATTTTCCTTTGCCCTTCTTCTTCCCCTTGGAGGATTTGTCTCGCAGATTGGCTCGAATACGACATTTACCTCCGCGGATTTACCGTAATCGGATGAGGCGGGATTAGCAGAGGTATTGTTGGAAGAATTAGCCTTCTTCTTCCCATTCGAAGACTTCTTCGAATTTTGAGAGACGGAACCAATGACGCCATCCACCGTAGGGGTAGGTGGGGTCTTTTTGGCTCCGGGCCGTGGAGCATCGAGCGGGATGTCATAAAGCGTGCCGCATTGTGAATAAACAAGATCCGAGATATCGGGCACGCGCGATAGCTTGTTCCTCCGTCACACACGCTCCCATCGCGATATCCCTGAGCGATTTTATTCACAAAGGAGGTTGTGAACCAGTGAGTCAAAATCTGATTAGGTATGTGAAACTTGATCGGTCGACGCACGGTGCCGCCACTCATGGATGTGATCCGAGATGTGAGTGGGTCGAGTCCTGCTTCGAGGGAAGACAGGGAGGTGCGTCCCCGGTCTCATACCGGACCGGTAACCGGGAAATGCGTGAGGAAAGCCATAGCTAACGAGTTGAAATCCCCGAAAAATACCACGGGATAGCTCTATGTACCACTTAGCGCAGCTCTCGTTAAAGTACGTCGGAAAAGATGCGGACGAACCGAATCGTCGGTCCCAAGAGTTAGACGAACACCGGAGGTGATACGTCATCACATGCGCACGGGGGTCTTCGCCGCATTTGCCCCGAAACTTGGGACAATCTCCCTGGTATTTTGGTTGGAACCGGAGGCCAATATGGATTATGAGAAATCGGATCATTGGTCAACTTTGAAACGTCCGGCAGATCCAAGGTAGCCAGGAACGGTAATGGGGGGGGGGTTAATTCCCATGCCGGTCCCCGAATAAGGTCCGGTACCCATGCTCCACGATGGTTGTGAATATCCCCGCCCCCATGGGTTCCGTCCCGTAGGATTTCGACCGTGAGGGGCATAATTCGTATAGCTGGGACCGATTTGGTTGTCGGGTAACCATTGTGTGGGGGCTTGATAACCGTGGTTCGGGCCCCGATTAGGCGTTTGCCCCGTATAAGCGAGCATTTGGATTTGGTCGCCGAGCATAGTTAGAACCGGGTGGAGGAGGTTGATACCGAGAGCCTCCGAGTGGTTATAGTTCGGTTGAGACCGACCATGAGGATAATAACCACTCGAGGATGAGTAGACTCGTCGATAAGTGGAACCCCTGCGAGCTCGGTACGTAGGGCGCAATCGTTGATTTGGTCGCGGCATTGAATGAGCAGCTGCCGAGCGCAGTGGATGGAATGAGAGGGCTGCCCCGAATGAACGAGTTGGCCGGATAAAGCAGCGCGCTGGTTGCGCAAAGTTGACTCGGTTGTAAGTGAGCCCCGGGTTGCACCGAATAAGTCTGGGTTGGCCCGGAGGCGGACACCGAGGTTGTACCGGATGACCCGATTGGCTTGGTGGTGGAACAGACCGTGCTGCTTGCGGAAACCGGCTTTGACTCGGACGGAAACCATAAAGTCGTCCCGGCTGATATGCAACGTTAGAGACAACAGGGATACTGCGGTTGCATCGGTAAAGAAGGCCGGATTTGCCCCCGGGGACCATAGGCCGGTCCCCGTTGATATCCCTAGTCGAGGCCGAGCGGAGTTGACCAGCGAGGGTTATAATATGGTCCTTACGGATTATAGAATGGCCCTTGCCGGCCCGCAGAGTAGCCTTGATTGGGGCCGTTCCCCTGCGGGTCGTACGGGAGATAGCTGAGTTGGCTCGCGAGTTGGCCTTGGAAAGGTCGTGCTCGCAAGTTCGAGCTCGGTTGTACGGTAAACCTTGAACATAAAGATAAGCTTCGGGGAGCGAGAAGGCGCAAAATGTCCCCATGCTCGTCAGGCTGACCCGGAAAAACCATACACGGGAGTGCCGTCTTGTGCATAGTGCGAAAAGAAAGATCGGTAAGGATCTTGGGGGAGCCGTCTGGGCCTCCGTGTTCGGCCGTCGTAAAACAACCGATACTCCTCCGGGAGAGATATTCTCCGCATAGCGATAGCTAGATAAATGTCTTCGGGAGTTGGCCCGGATCTAGTAGCGTATGCCGAGACAACAACGAAGAGGCGACCACACAAACAATGGGTCGCATGGGAACGAAGTGACGGGCGTCGAAGGAGACACCCCGGGTGTAGTGGCACTGGCCTCGAGCGGGAGATGATATTCCCATAGAGGCAGTACGAGATAATCCGACCCGCAGATCCGTATCCCCGTGGCAAAGAAGGACCAGCCGACGATGTGGTAGCCGGCTCGGACTCGTCTCCCTCAAACAATCTACGAGGGATGCGCCGATATTCATCGGACCCGGGAATTTCCTCACCGGAATCACTCATGGTTGATCCCCTGCCGTTAAATCACGCAGAAGACGGCGAGGACTAGGAGGAAAAACATCAGCAATAAACGGTGAATCCGATGTAAGAGAAAGGAAATCAGCTCCTAATCTCAATTCGGACACGTGGTCCGAAAAGGGCCGGTTGAACTCAACCGGTTCTCCAAAGGGTTGCTCTGGCGAGGACCGGTCCCCCGTCGGGGAACTCGGAGACAACAGGGGTCGTTGTGGTTCAACAGAAGGCTCGGAAAGCCTCCGAAGAATCGTCCGTGTAAGGACTACCAGTAGACGAAACCGAGGGTTCCGCCACCGTGACAAAAGACTAGAAGAAGAGAGTACACACACACATGGGCTGAAAACGAGTTAACACACATGATCAAACAGTCACAAGCAATATCTAAATGGGTGTGTTATTGTGGGAGATTGATTTTACCACATTGGAAAATAAACAAATTCTACCGTTTCATATTTTAAGAGTCGAGAAACGATAAAAAGATGACTCTATCTCTTTCAGAGTTGATACAAGCGTGAAAGGACAAGCGCTTGACGGTATTTTCAAGTTTAGGGAGTCGAAAAGACCAAATGACCGCTCAGGGAAAAAACTAGGCACAAAGGGTGTACCAAATATCCGTGAACCGCAATATACACCTTGGTTTCAAAAATGAAACAGAAATCGACCAAGGACTTTCCGTACGTGCAGGGTAGTCTCCCCGAATCGTCGTGTTCGGTGTATCACGGGTATAGGGCGGCGGACTCGGCTTCCTATGGATAAAGGATTGAAAACCTATAGGGGTCTCCCTTTATATACGTGACGGTATGGGGGAGCGCAAGTCCGTACTAGCGCTCGTCTAAAGCCAACAAAGTGAACGACAAAGTGCTAGGTTTAACGACGCCGAACACGTCTCTAGCCTAGACCTTCTAAATATGTTGTGTTAAGTTCCAATGTTGCCTTAGGTTAATTGAATAAATTTTACAGTTGATTTTCAATTAAGTTTCAATTTCCCGAGCCCTATCGTATGTAGTGTCTCCTAAATGCAAGCTATATGCCACTGTGCAACATTTCGTTCGATGAAAACTAGTTAAATGAGAGTTGAGAGCTTTTATGCAAACGAAATGAACGGAATACAAACAAGAATGTCTCTAATGCAACTAATGCAATTGCACACTTTTCATTCAAACACTAATCACTAGCAATATGGAAAAAGATCACAATTTGCACTAATTTAACAAAAGCAAAAGAGATTATTTTTTTTGATTTTCAATGTTTAATGGCTAATGTGCACTGAAAACAAAAAGGAAAAATTTGAGAAATGATATCTAAGAGAGCGAAGCAAACAACATTCACTCAACGAAGCAAGCAACCAAATCTCTAAATCGACCCAAAGTCCCTCAAAGCAAAGAAAGACTCGAAAACTTCCGATGGACCATGTGATCTAGGTCCAAAGCAAGGCAAACGAATTCCGAATGAAGGAATGAACAATCACTCAAAAGACGCAACAAAACAATCAAAGACTGGTAAGAGAGTGTGGAGAATCAATCAACAAGTTGACAGGGACAATCAAGACACCAAAACTCCAAAGGAGGGCTCGATTCACTAAGCCACTAGATGCCCTAGGGCTCAAATCGTGAAATCGATAGACAGAGGCAAACAACCAAAGGATAGCGGTGAATTCCAGCTCAAACAAGACTCCAACACACTCGGACAATCAGAAAATCAAGAAGAAAAAGTACCGGGTCAAGCTCGGAAAGCTAAAAAATGAAAAAACTCAAAAAGTCACAGGGGTGGCGCGACCGTGGACTTGAAAGCGGCGCCGAGAGGCCGATTGGCGCGAGACAGGACAAATGCAACAAGCGCCAAATGGCGCGACCGTCGAGTTAAAACCCGCGCCGATCGAGTTCTTCAATAAAAAATTAAAAAACAAGCTAATCCGAAAGCGGACCAATACAAGCTAAGCAAACCAAGAGGCTAAAATAATGAAAGAATCCAACCCGAAAGGTTCATCAAGCAAGGAGAAACAATCAAAGCGAACCAATCATAAACGGGACAAGGAAAACCGGACGATCCCCGCGTGAGTCGCCAATTTGTTGAGGAGGTAAATCCCCTCTGCTGGACAGAGGCGATCCCTACTAGCCCAAAGCAGGGGTCTAGCAACAAACAAACAATGCTATGACGCAAGCTCCTAGTTACGAATGAAATACTTGGGATAAGAGCCTACCCGGATTCCAACGCTAGATCCGAAGAAGAGATGTCCCCTGTCCTTCAGCTCCCGGCGCATCACAATCCTTCCACGATCCCCCGCATATGAACACCGCACACGAAGAAACGAACAGATACAAGCATAGGAACCAAAGCATACGTAACTAAACATCGGTCGGAAAAAGATATTACTCGCATTAACATGATGGAAAAAGGAGTGGAACTATAATCATAGTCATCTATTAAAATGATAAACGAATAGAAGTTACAACCAAGTTCGACGTCGCAGCCTTCCTTCGAACGGGTCTCCGATCTTCCACGTCTCGCAAAGCTCGCCAAGGAAAGGGAAACCTCTCCGCAGTCTCGTAACAATGGTCTCCTCGCTTGAATGGGCCTTAAGGGAAAGAAGGGATTCTTTACAAGCACAAAGGCACTTGGGAATAGGGAGATGCAAAGCTTCAGAGACTTCAAGACTAGCTTGCCATGGATCCGAGCAAGCTTTTATAGATGGGGAAGGAGGGAGTTGGGATCCCTATTATTATGGGATTGGCCCTATCAACAAGGAAGGTTCCATAGAAGGTGGCAAAACCACTTCCCTTCCATAGAACTCCATGCACCAAACCTCCCAACTCAAGATAGGCAATGGTTGTGAGTTTGTTTGAACTCAACTTCCGCCATCCATATTTAAAAAACAAGTCCCTAAAATGGGTGGCGCGATTGTTGCTCTATGACGAGAGCGCCACTTGGCGCGACCTCTTTACTGAGATTTCCACGATTGGCGCGAGCACCGAACCTGTCTACCCGCGCCAATGCAAAAAGAGTCTGTTTTTTATGAGTTTTGCAAGGAGATGTCTCAAGGGGAATTGAAGCTCATACTCAGAGGGATGCATTGATGATGTTTTCAAGGCATGATAGTGTTCACAGGTCACATAATGGGTCCTCCATTGTGCGGGACGGGGAATGGTAGGGACGGTGACAGATTACTGTGTAACAACTATACATGGGACTACAAGAACAATGTTATTGGGAGATAACTTACCTGTTAAATTCTAGAAGGAGGCAGTTGGGGCAACAATAGACATCATAAACAGGGCATAGCTCTAAGTAAACAATGATGGAACTCCATAAAAACTATCAAAAGGAAGAAATGATTTTGTGAAACACTTCAAAATATTTCGAAGCAAATTCTTTATGAAGATAAATGAAAATTCACTAGGAAACTTTTATTCTCACATTTACGATTGAATTTTTTCGTAGGTACTCACTAAGAAGCAAGGCCTACAAATGCTATAGAAATCATTTTTGGAAGGTACTAGAGATAATTGATGTAAAAATAGATGAGGCTCTTCCAAGAAGAGAAGCATATGTAAAAAATGAAGAAGACCTCATCCTTATAGACCAAGAAGAAGGTTTTTCAAAAGAATATCAAGAGATAGAAGACCAAAAGGAGAAACAAACTCAAACACCATCGAAGACAACCTTCGAGTTTGTACAAAAGTGTCATCTAGAAGACCAGATTATTGAAGATGTGGAAAAATAAATAAAAACAAGAATGATGAAAAAAGACACCAAAAAAAGAGTGATATCACCTTGCTATCCCAAATAGAACCAAAGGATTTCACTAAAGCAAGTAAGGATCCACACTAGATAAATGCAATGCCGGAAGAGGAGATGAACCAAACTGAAAAAGAATGGAACATGGGAACTAGTACATCATCCAAAGGATAAGAATGCCATAGGAACCAAATCAGTGTTCGAGGAAAAAAAATAATGAAGATGGACAATTCATGAGAAACAAGGAAGGATTGGTGTGCATGGGAGGGGTATACTCAAATTGAATTAATTGACTTTGAAGAAATTTTTTTCTCTTGTTTCCATATTAGAGGCTATAAGGATGTTTTTAGCATTTTCGTGTTCAAAAGGCTTCAAAGTCTATCGGATGAATGTAAAGCCAACATTTCTAAATGGTGACTTAAAATAATAAGTATACATGGAACAACTAAAAGGGTTTGACTTGTCGAAAAAATAAAAACTTTGTTTGCAAACCGAAGAAGCCCTTGTATGGATTAAAAAAAAGTGCCAATAGTTTGGTATGCTATACTTTATCATTATCTTCAACAACAAGGGTTGAAGAGAGGAGTTTCGGGAATAAACCTTTACATGAATATGGATGAAGATAATTTGATAATCATACTAATATATGTAGATGATTTGATTTTTGGTAGCAATAATGTTGAAATGAGTCAAATGTTTGCCCAAGAAATGTCTAAAGAATATGAAATGTCAATGATTGGAGAGTTGTATTTCTTTCTTGTACTTCAAGTAACTCAAACCAATGCTAGAATGATCATAACACAAACAAATTACAACAAGGAAATGCTTAAGTGTTTTGGGATGAAAAAATGTGTTGTTAAAATCACACCTATGATTACATGTTGTACGCTAAGTAAGGATGAGTGGACATAAGCCTCTACAAATTAAATATTGGAGGTCATTTATGTGTGATAACTTCATGACCAAACATCATTCATGAAGTATGTATGGTAGCAAGGTTCCAACAAGCTCGAAAGGAATCTCACATGCAAGTTGTAAAAAGAATACATAGATATCTAAAAGCAACTCTTGATTTTGGACCATGGTACCCTAAGAGAAAAATCTTACCTTGACAAACATACACCGATGCAAACTAGGCAGGAAGCATTGATGACCGGATAAACACCAACGGAAATGCATTTTTCTTAGGAGATTATCTTGTATCTTTGTTAACCAAGAAAGAATAATCCATATCTCTTTCCTTAGTTGAAGTCGAATATATAGTAACAATAGACTATTGTACACAAATTATTTATATGAAGGAAGCCTTGAACGATGTCAAATTAGAAATAAATCAACGCATCAATATATTCTGTGGCAATATTAGTGCAATCAGTCTTTCAGAAAACCCACTCATGCACTAAAAAATGAAACATATTGTAATCAAGTACCAATTTCTTGGAGAACAAGTTACAGATGAAATCATCAAAATGGAATACTTTAACACTAAGCAACAAATTTCCAACATCTTCACAAAACCCAAGTCTGGAAGAGCATTTTAATTTCTTCGCCAAAATATGGGGGGTCATCTCTCTTGCATTCGAGTAGAGCATCCCTTTGCTATTAATGTCAAAAGGGAAGAACATGGATTCAGGGGAGAGCAATAGGAATTTAGGTGGAGGAGCAAAGTAAGTTATAAATATTTCCATCAATCAAAAAGGCGGATATGGTTGAAGAAGTTAATTTTTTATTAATTTCAAAGGTTGTCCAACTTAAGAAAATAATGGAATAGGCTTAAAATTTTTCTTTAATCTCTTTCCAACAAGGTACAACATGCCCCCTAAGTCCTCTCCATCTAGGAGAAATGATTTTTCTAAGACAAAAAACCACTTATCTTTCCCACAATCAATTCATCCATGCTTGAGGACAATTCAACCCTATTTAGGTGACTTGAACAGTAAAAATAAGTGAGTCTTCTCCTCCATTCAGTCGCCAAATCATTCAACCAAGTAGAAGAAATATTTGAACCTAAGGAAGAAAGTGAAGAGGTTTATATCACATGAACCCATAAGCAGAATGAAGGAAGGGTTTTATTATTTCTAATTATTTTTCTTATTAAGAAGTCTTGGAGCATTTTATTATGATATTTTGAAGAATTTTTAGTTATGTTTGTGGACAAAATTTGACCTACTTATAGCACAAACTTTGACCCTCCTTTTTTTGGGACAAAACTCGGTATTTTTTAGGACATGATCAAGGTGGCTCCGAAACACTCGAAGTCAATGAATGTTTTGAAAAGGCTCAAAAAATAAAATTTCTTTGTTTCCCATGAAACCAAGGTCAAATTTAATAGCTCATTTGAATGTTTCTAACGATGTCAAACTAACATCATATGTGAAAATTATGGCTAGTCAAATTTTTTGGTCAACTAGGCCCCGGGGGCTAAAGTTAGCATAGGGGAAAATAAATTTACAAGTCGGATAAATCTAACAAAGCTGCAAAAATTCGCGTCCTAAATGAGGCAACAAATTGGTTGTTTTTTGGCAATAGTTTACGAGCGAGTAAACTGGCGAAATTGACACCTACTTAATATTTCTAATGACCCCTAAAGATATGGTGGTTGGCTTCATACTTGTGCCAAAACAAAAAAAATATTAAAAAAATGGGGACGGTGGGCCCACCCAACCCCAACCTCTTTGCACACATTTTGGGGCAATTTCTAGTATATATATATATATATATATACACACACTAGAAATTGCCCCAAAATGTGTGCAAAGAGAGGTCGACAAGATTGTTAAATTTCAATTGTTGAACATGAAAAGTTGTGCTTTGGTTTGAAATAATAATTGTTATATTATATTTATATTGCTTAGTGTTTTTGTGTTAAGCTAGTAATACACAATTAAAATAATAATTGAAATATTGAGATAATGAAAGTTCACTGAGATGTAATTTACCACTTATTTTACCAGCAAAAATATGTTAAACCATTGTGAATAAGTATTGATTTTCTAGAATTGGAAATTTCTACTAAGATGAAACAAAAAACTACATATTACTTTTGCCTAATTTTAGGCATTCTATGTAGCTTGATGAAAGGAACTTAATAATTTTGTTTTGTCTATCTCTAATATGGTGGCATTCAAAATGTATGTTGTATTCTTATTCTCATTTTTATTCCCTATTGTAGATTATTATCTCTTTTAGGAAATTATCTATAATTGTTGTAAATCAAGACAATGTATTATTACTCTGCATCAAGTTGAACTCCACCCAAAGGATGACAAATTATAAGAATCCTACTATTGTTTTATACCAATTGCTTCAATAGTAGGTTTTGGATGACATTGTTTGACTAAAGAGATCTTTGCTTAATGTACCAGAGCGAGTTTCCATAGGATCTTTCATAGTGCATAGCATTCTACATATGCATTTGTGGAGTAACTCAGAAATAATGCATTGCCCATATTCATAGAGTCCCATAGTTTGTCTATACATATCAAACAGGCCGCCATGCTATATGCACACTTTTCTTGGCAATGAGAAATGAGATCTTCTTATGACCTACAATATAAGATGTGGCAACCATTAAAAGGATGGTTCTTATATTTACAACAATGGAAACCTTTATAATTCTACATCATCTAATGGGCCCACAATGCATGGAGCTTTTGTATGAACTCTCTAGTATGGTATACACCTAATATTGTATAGTACCAACAAAATAATTTGCCACTTCGAAATTAAGTGGACCATATTTCCACTCATAAGAAAATACACCTTTATTATTTACAATTATGTATAGACAAAACTAATAGGCATCATATCTCATCATAAATCTACAACATAACTCATTTTTTTTAATCGAAATTAATTACTTTAAAAAATATGTTTATCATAGATCAAAGAGTTTTTTTTTATTGGAGTTGGGATTTGAAAAAAAACTAATTCATTAAAAAATATAATTAATATAATAATAATAATATCTTTTTTTTGCTTAACTTGTAAATATGAATTTGTTTATGAAATATGTTTTTAAAATAAGTGAGATAAAATATTAATAATGACATGTTTGTTTAGTATTTAAAAAAAATAAGAATTAATTTATTTGTGTGTTTTTTATTTTAGTAAAAGAATAAAATATTTATAGCAATAATGTTTTGTTTTTAGTCATTTTTAAAAATTTAATAAAGTATTTTAATTATGTATATATGATTTTTACATATTTTTTAGGTAATATTTTAGAAAACGTTAGTTATATATATATATATATATATATATATATATATATATATATGTTTAAATATGATAAAAATCATCAAATTAATCTCTAGGAAACACCCAGAATGCGTGTTCAAAGGAAATTTAAATATTTTTACTAAATTATTTAAGAAATACAAATAAATTCAATTGAGCTTCTTCATCCTCTATAGGACACCATTCTTATATACGAACTATTTTTTTGGGAAATTGAGACTATTGAGACACCATATGGAGCTATGAAGAGACATTGAGTCGAGATAAAATTTTGAAATTATGATTATAAGTTGAGCTCCAATTTTCCTCTTGCCAACTTTTTCCCAATTTAAGTTAAAATATGAGTGGTATTAAAAAAACAAAATGAAAATTTGATGATTTAAATCTAGGTGGAAAATGATACCCCGTAACCAAAAAACATGTGTATGTTGCAAATTCCAAGCCTTTTAATCCTATAACAAGTTTTTTGTCGAAATCGGAATTCACCAAAGTTATGTGTTTTGTGAATCGACAAAATAAATGTGGGACAAAGTTATAAATATCTCGTGAAGGATATGACAAGGTGAAAAAAGGTGAAGTTTGAAACTTTTATAAGGCATTTTGAAATTCTCAAGATGAATGATGAAGAAGATATTGCTACTTACTTCCACCGAGTAGATGAAGTAGTTAACACTCTCGGATGGCTAGGTGAATATGTTAAAGAAAATTTAATTGTCCAAAAAGTTTTAAGATCTCTTCAACACCGTTTTGATGATAATGTTTGTTCCATAGAAGAAATAAAATGTTTGGACACCTTATCAATGGATGAACTTCATGGAATCCTCACATCATACATGAGACAAGATTAGGAAATCCAACTCACAAGGAAGTTTCATTCAAGGCATCAAAGGCAACGAGAAAGGGGAAGAATAATGATCGCACTAGAAATATAATATTGAAATGACACAATTTGTCAATAGGACGAAAAAAAGGATCCAAACTGAAAGCTAAGTTACCTATCATTTGTTTTATATGTTTTAATATGGGACATTATGCAACCAAGTGTCATTTCAAAGATGACAACAATGATGAAGATGAACCTATGAAAATAAAATTCAAAAAGACGAGGCTCATGGAAAAGGAATTTCTTCTCCAACCAAGGAAATGATGACTCTAATGAAGAAGAACATGATGGAAGAAGAGAAATATCTTTCATGGTATTCTCAAATGTAACAAATAACTTAGAAGAAGAAGAAGGAAGTTTGGATGTACTATTTATCATTTCCTTAAAGGAAAACGATAGAATCAAGAAAATAAATGTAAATTTATCTCACGAAATCATCTCTCGCAAAACCTAGAAATAAGAAGATAAAAGAATAGAAGAAGCCTTGCACAATAAACTAAAGGAAAAGGAAGAAATTTCTGAAAAAATGGAAGCTAAAGTATTATCTCTGAAAAGGAAGTTAGAGAAATACAATAAGAATTTTAAGAGTACCCAAACCTATGATGTCATTCTCAACTCCCAAATACCTCCACATGACAAATCTGGACTTGGGCCGTACAAGTGAATCCTCTAATTCAAAGGGAGACAATGGTCTTCATCATGAATAAAAACCTAAAAATTTTTCTGATGTCCTTAAAATATCTCAGCACAATAATATATTATATAATATTCATATTTTAATATATTATAAATTATATAGTAAGTAATATTATTGTTGTTAATATATGTAATTACACATAATTAATAACTAATATATCCATAACACTAATCTCTTTACTTTGTCAAATGTTCCACGTTTGAAGCAATGGCCAACCCAAAAAAAATTTATACCAATCCTATCTCTGAAAAACTAATATCCTTAAGGGGCTTTTTTACTTGATTTAACTAGGCCATTAGATCCCCTTAAAAAATGTTTCTACCTAGACAAAAATTTACAAAGAAAAAAGATTTTTTTTGATACAAATATTTAAGATTCTATGGTTGTGAGGTGAGAGGTGAGATAAGAACAACTGTCAAGGCTTTTGATAGCTTACCTTGGAAACTCCATTATGATAAGCTATGAAAAGTTTCATTTCCTAATGAGGTTCCATGTAAAAAAATTGCATATGGTGAGAGATGGATCCATGGGATTTTCATATATTGTATCTTGCTTTGGATATTGACAATATCCCATAATTACCCAAATAAGTCTTGTCCAAAATTTATGAGAAGCTTCCAAAATTTGATGTTTCCTCCTGGCTACTATCCCACATGTCTTTCTATTCATGAATCATAATTCAAAATTTGAGGATAGACATGAAGATGCCATTATGAGATTGTTTATTCTTTGTTTGGGACAATGGAATAATGGTTTTCCCTAGACACTCTTGCAATCTATAGAGTATACCTTTTATGAAAATTCTCATTGAAATATTTCTCAGCTATTGTGGCCAAATATTGTAGTAGTTTAAAACAACGATTGGTTCTTACTCGGGTATCCCTACAACAAGAAATAATTATTCATCTTTTTTGAAAGTAATAGATGTGTTGATGAATATGGAGAGGAAGTATGGAAAGAAAAAATCCTTCTTAACTCCCTTGAAGACAATGATGCTACTGCCATCATAGGAGAAGTTGACTAAAAAAATTTGAATAAGTTAATACTATATATCACCCAAAAGCTAGCATGAATACTTCAAATCTAGAAAAAAATTATCAAAGAAATACTTAACTATACATAAATAGGGATTCATTGAGTGAATTAATGGTTAATGGTCATTCATATGTATTATGCTTTGATGGAACACCAAAATTTAATCATTAAGACTACCACTATGATGAACACCAAGAACAAATGTTCAAGGATGACTAAGAAATACATCTTCCATATCTAAAGCAAGATGAAGAATTTGAAGGCTTTATAGCTATCCACGGGTGCTAAAAACATGTTGGTATGTGAGAAGATCCTTATTTCTAATAACTCTACAATATATTAAATCGCTATGAACAACCATGTATGTAATTAACTTGCAGAGAATTGGCATGAAATGTATAACACACACCTACAATGGAATAATAAAAATGAAGGTCGACTACCACGATGATAAATAGAAATGGAGTGGATAAAGAGATGGTAAAGGCAGTTGATGCATTTCCATTACATGACTCAAAAAATTTTACCATTTATGATATAATGTCCACGTTTCTTTTAATTTGGAAATTATGACAAGATCGATTGGAAAGATGACAAGTAGCAATGCCTACATATTTGTAGTATTATTGCTAAAGATATGCTAAAGGCAGTGGATGAATCTCACTTACATGACTCAAACGAAGCTACCGTTGATGGCATAAGGTCCATGTTGCTTTATAAATTTAAAAGGGTAGATGCTCACATATTCAATTATAAAACAGACATCTCGCCATAATCGTGGACATATTTTATATATCTCAAGGATGCTCCAAATTGTAGAGGTGGAAGTGACAACGGTTTTGTTTACATGGAATCCGGACAAGAAAAAGCAAGCTAAGAATAGGGGACATGCTAGAATTTAATGATTCATTTATGACAAAACCTAGAAATTTCTCCATAACAGGACAAGAATATCGAGAAATGGCACTGTTAATGCCAGGATATAGGAATAATAGAAGAATTGTGCTTCTTGATATCTAGATGACACATAAGTAAGTTATATTGTAATATATTAATGGTTTAAAGGAAGATAATAAGAAAGAGAACTTTGTTCTTAAATATTTTCTTCGTGTGACAAAAACATAAGTTCTGATCTATATTTTCATGCTGCGCTTTGACTAGATGAAGTGAGTTGTTTGAGAATGCTGTTATTCAAAATATGTGCAGATCAAGTCCTAAAAAACATTACCATTATTGGTTATCTATGCATGAAATATGGTGAGATGTATATGTATGAATTTGATGGTCATAAAGGATGCAATTATAAAGAGGAACATAAATTGACCAATTTGAATGAGAAGCCCATATGGCATCCTTAGTTTCAACCTTACATTTTATCTCCGATTTCAAGGGTTGTACGAAAATCCATGAAAGGACCTACGACCAAATACATTGTTGTATCCCTTGCTACAAAACCGAGTTGTTATCAAAAGGAATTTTTTGTTGTTATTGTAGATAAGGTTGTGGATATAATTAATATGGAACTAGATGTTTTTTCAATGTAAGATACCATGGAAAACTTATGGAGGAAATTTTTCTGAACTCGGTGGGCTTTTTCGAAATGCGGATATGTTTGATATAATTTTGGGAGAGAGAAGGTGATAGAAATAAACTATCTAATGTACATATGATGGAAAATAAAACATTCAAGCATTTTGAATTGGATGTTTCCTTGTTTCACATGATGGTCCAACATATAAGAAATGTGAAACATGATGGCCAAACATATAAGAAAAAAATGACGTTGTTCTTTTAACTTGATGAGATGGCTACATTGTGTTTGGATTTCTCTTTATCAGCTTTGTTTTCCTTGGCAAGACTATAATTTTTCGTAATTTTTTTATTTTCTATAATTTTGTTATGGATGGATGAGTTTAAAAAATTCTTCGAGAATTTGTGATCCGAGTGGATATTGGTGGCCACCTGCCTATTCCACTTGGGGGCCCCACCATTGTCTCTTTCATTTTTTTCGGCTTTCCGCACAACTTACTATTTTTTAGCGAGTTTTTTCGGGTCCCGATCTTACAGAGCCGTTTTAAGGCCCTAAACGACGTTTTTTGGGAAAATTAGAAGAAACATGGATCCATGGTATGATATTTCTCACATCAAAAATTTTTAGTCCTCAAATACATATTTCTAACGAGGTATGGTGCACGTAAAACAGAGATTGTATGCCAAAGTTACGTCCTCGAGAAGTTGAAACACCAATTTACCCAAACGGGGCCCATAGTTTTGGCACTTCATCTCCTAGGGTTATGGTTTTCGATGTTTATGGTTTTCCATTATTTATAAATAATAAATAGGCCCTCGAGCCTCAATGTAACGTAGCGGAGGTCGGTGGTCACCACATATCTTCTTAGAGATAAGCTACCAATGCCTTAGATAGCTTATTTCCATTCCGTATGTAAGAAAATTTTAGTTCTTTGATATTAATGAAATGAAGTGTTATTTCCACTGCATTTCTGTATTTATGGTTATATGTATGTTTGTTGCATTCTCGCATAAATCTAGATTACTTTGTTGATGTGTATTTTGATTTTTTTTTCATGGATGGTTATTTTGAAGTTTAGATAAATGTATGACAAATATAGTAGGTTAAATTTTCTTACCTTGTTTTTTATGATTTTCTTCAATGAATGAATCATGTATTAAACATGTTAGCTTAGTATTCTATTTGTTAGTGTCAGTACTTGCATCCCTGCCATCGGTGATCAAAAACACTCTTTTCATATCATTTGAGGGTCTCGCTTAGAATTTTTTTGTCATTTCACTTATGTATTAATTCAAAAAATTTACTCACTAATGGTAGCCCTAGTAAAAAAAATTACTCTTCCTCAAAAAATTCATACTTGTTCGCCCATCTTCATGTCTTGCTGAGCATACTTCAGTCATGAAAGTCCATTTCATCATGAAATTATGTCGATCAGGTCACCATGAAGTCTATTCACTGAAAGTCTTCATTAGGTCTCTATGATTCATTCTTCAAGGTCCAAATAAAAAACCATTTCATTGCATTAGGTTAGAAAAAGTACAAGAGTGATCCAAATCATATTCCTTTATCATATAAAGAGGATTTGAAAGCATGTATAGATGGTTTCCAAAGTTGTAATTTTGATTTCAAGTGTGAGTTTCATTCCAAAATGTAATTTTATTCCAAAAAATAGAGATGTAATTTTATTTTTTATTTATGTAATTTTATGTCAATTTATATATAATAAGTACTTATTTTCCCAAAGCTTCCAACTCAATTCCATATTCCAAACAAAGAAATGTCAAATTGCAAGAGTTCTTAGTCCATCAATTAATCAAATGTGAAAGGAAAAAAGTCCAAGAGTGTAAGGGTAGTGTGCAAGGTTTTAAAGGTGAAATTGAACGTTGCAAAAGTGGGGTTTAGAGTCATCAAAATCAAAATTTCAAAGTATTTAAACCCACTAGACATCAAAAAAGTCTCATTCGCCCTCTTCATCATCGAGAAACCTCAACAAAAGCACGATTTCCAAATTCATAGGGAAAATTTGGAAAAATAGAGGCAGTGTTGTGCTCTTTGTAGAAGGAGGGCACTCCTGTGTATTAAGTTGTGTGCCTACAATGTACACTGTGCTCTCCCGGAAAAGAGAGGGCACGCCTATGTTGTGCGCTGCGCATCTGCCTCAAAATTGTTCAAAATGCCCCAAATCTATTTCCATCTCCTTCAACCTTCAGTAAATGTTGCATTTGACCTCGAGCAAGAAAATAAGGCATAAATCACCATCCCTCTCCTTTTAAATTTCATTTTCAATGGTGTTTGAAGTGTTATTACAAAATATGGTGTCTTCTTCATTCTAAGCCCTAGTACCACTGTAAAATCCCCAATTACATTTTAATTTCACTCCGTAGCACTTCCATTCCTTTCCCATATCATAATTGACCTTTCCCAAAACCTCTATATCATAATCCCCTTTCCCTAAGCCCTTTTCCCTTGAAACCCTAAGACCTAGGTGGTTAATTTTCCTAGGCGCCCAAATCCCTAACATGTAATTAAATTCCCTATTGTACATCCCTCATTGTTACTACTCTCTGTCAGCTCCCCCATTTCATAAACCCCTTCTCCCATCTCCCTAAATTTCCCCATCCCATTCCTACTTCCCAAAACTCATTTTCCGTTACCATTCCATCTCCCTAGGGTTTTAATACTAAGACACCTATGAAAGAAGAACATAACAAAAAATACAGTGAGGAAGAAGAAAGAAGGGAGAGGAAGCCAAAAAAGGAGGGAGAATCCTTAGACTTGAGCCAACAAATACCAGGGATCTCATGGCATCTCCCATGACTGTGACATTTTTTAATCATGTAGAATGTTTTGAATTCTGTGAGAAAATACAAAGGGTCCAACACATGAGCAGATTATTCATCTCCAATCTCCATGACAACCAAGTAACCCTTGCTGGTGTCACTTTCACTGTGTCCACTGCAATCATATCAGCTGCCACTCGAATCCAAGATGTTGGGGAGAAATGGTTCAAGAAAAAAGACTTGGAGGAGCATTACTATGAGCCATACATCAAACCTGGGTACAAGAATGAGAGATATACTATTTTTCCTTTCTCTTTTTTTTCTGGATAGATATGCCACCATGATGAAAATCATCATGAAATACTTTTCTTATGAAGTTAGGTTCTCTATAATTTACACCTATCATATCCGGCTACTCATGCACTTCACAAGGGTCAAGATGCTCAACATACCTTATTACCTCTTCCAGGGCATTGACAAGATGGAATATATTTTCCAAAAGAGAGAATATGAGCACCAAATGAACAGTATTTTTCACCATTCCCTTATGAAAAATCATTATCCTCCATCACCTCAAACAATTGAACATTTCATGGAGTACTTTCATAGCTAATAACATATCCACTACTCCACCTATTCAACATGCCCAAGATGTGCCTTCATCATCTCATCCTTCCACATCCATTCCTCCATCTCAACCCACGACTCATGCATCATCATCGATCGGTCTCCCTTGACCATTTCACCACCATCATTTCCATTTCACATTAAGATTGGGTCACCTAGCAAAGTCGAGATCGGTGAGCCTCAACAGACTAAGCGATGCTAAGATAGATCTATTTGAAAACACATACTATAGAGGTCACATGAATGTGTTTTCTCCACACATAGTGGAAGGGGCCTTTCCTTCTACATCGAAAAAAACAGGTAGACAAAGGGAAGAAAAATATGGCAAAGTCGGAAATTTATGCAGGGTATCATACATGAGGAGGAGGATCTCCATGAGACAAAACAGGGATTTTTACCTTGTTGACCTAGATGAGCATGATGATGATGAGATCACTAGCAGAGTCATCAAGGAGAAATAATCCAAGATTAAGGAGCTACAAAATAATCTTGAGAGATCTAAAATTTTCATTACCTTTCTTGAGCAAGAGAACCAGCAGTTGAAAACAAAGCACTTCACCGATCGTGTGAAATTCATCAAAGCTCAAAGAGAGGTAGAAAAAAATGAATTATTTCTTGAAGAGAAAATAGAAACATATGGTGTGATAGATGAAATAGAAGAACAAACACGCAGGAGAAGTCCTAAGACTAGAGAGCTGAAAAGAGCTCTAGAACTAGAGAGGTAAAAGGAGGCTCAACTTGCTAATCAGATCACTTTTAATGAACAATTTGAAGTGGTAATCAATGAGAACTAGGAGCGATGGACTGATAGGGATAACTAATAGCTAGAGACACTTTTGGAGAAATAAAACAGGGATAAAGATATATTGAGAAAGAGGGCCAAGCACTATGCCAAGAAAAACAAAATTGCAAGGTCAAAACATAAACAAGCCAATGAAAAAAATAGAAGCCTTGACCATGCGAGAAGAGAAAAGGAGACTGGATATACTTGTCGAGGCCTCACTCCATGCCTAAACCACACTGATCAGAAATTATTTCACCAATTTTGAAAATTTTTGGGGTAATTTTTTTATGTTTTTGTGTTTTTTCAAAGCAATCCTAGACAGTCTTGTGACAGTTAGACTATCAAGCGCGCAACGCCCTAGATGTTGCGCCCTTGTTTGAGGAAATTTTTGGCCAAATGAAGACCACCAATAGATGAAAAATGATGAATACATTCCAGAAAACAACTTTTCTAGGCTTATTTTCGACAACTAGCTGGTGAAAAGGTTAAAAACACACAAAAAAATCAAATGTTCTCCCGTCCTTTATTCCTCGGCGTTGCGCACTCGACCAACTATGGGAGAACCAATTTTTTTTAGGGAAAATCAACTCCATTTTCGCAAACTAAAGGCATACCTAGAAAGTAGATTGGATTGGCTTTCCAACAAGCCATCCCGAGCCTAGTTTGTAGAATTGGAACCCGTCCAAAATCAAGCTCGCAACATGAAGGGCGCGCTCGGCACTATGAGGGTGTGATTGGCACAAAAAATGGTGCACTTGACCAATGTCCGATATTTTTTCAATTTTCACTACATTTTTTTACTTTTATATTTGGAAATGATAATTTTACCTATGTAATTGATGAAGGTAAATGTAAATATCATGTGGATGATTTACGTAGGGGTAAATTCATTATGTCAATGTTATCGTCAAGTCAAATGAATTAGTTTCATTTTAATTAGGGAGGAGTCACTTGAACCTCCCTACACTCGAGTTATCAGCTCAAATTTTTTTTGGATCTCTTCCTCAACTCAGTGATTTGACCCCCGAGGATGAGAGAAACTAGTTTTGATGTCTATATCATTCCCTTCTACACTTTTTGGAAAAGGTTGGATGTTGTTGTATTGATCAAGGACTATAGTGTAATCACTTTGGCCAAAAAATTAATGAACAATTGCACCTATTTCTTTGAGATACATGTGGTATGGATGTTTAGCATCGTTACTTCTCTTGTTTCATTTGTTTGAATTTTTTATAAGCTCATAAACCATTTAATGTCTATTATATGATGATTTTCAATTTGATAGGAAAAATACATGTTCTTCCATGCTCTGTTTTTGGAAAGTATTCATAATTTGTTCGTTTTATTTAGTTTAGGAAGAATACATCACTTATGCTCTTCCTAGCTCTCATCGATCCGAAACCATATCACAAAATCACATTCATTAGGGTAATTTTGAGGTCTAAAATGGGCCTCCTAAGAAAAAATGTACAACCAAAATAAGCTTTATGAGAAATAATAAGATTCAAGAAGATGATGTCAACCATGGGGGATGATTCACCATTTTTGGAGTAATAAAGTAAAAAGATTACAAAATAATAAAATAATAAAACTACTTTTTCAAATTGTATTTTAAACTTATCTCCCTAAGGGTTTACTCAAATTTCAAGTGAGAGTACTCATTGGATGCAAAATTTAATTCCTCATCCAAGGATTACCCATGTTGCATACGTTTAGTGGACCTTGCTATACAAAAATGAGAAATACATGAAAAAACGTGATTGCAATCACATTTTTCATGTATTTCTCAATTTTCGTGTAGCAGAGTCCATCAAAAGTATGCAACATGAATACTCCTTGGATGGGAAATTAAAATTTGCATCCAATGAGTATCCCTACCCAAAAATTTGAGTAAAAACTTAGGGAGATAAGTTCAAAATACGAATTGAAAAAGTAGTTTTCTTTTTTCCCTCTAAAATTTGATGATGTAATCAAATCTTATTTTATTATTTCCACTATTATTTTATTATTTCCTTAGGAGGCTGATTTTAGACCTCAAAATTCCCCTAATGAAAGTGCTAAGACTTCTACCTACCTTGCCCCATTGAATGGACTACAAGTCCCATCTTAATTTCCCTGACCTAGCCTCTTTGACCTAATCCTCATCCAACAAACCCAATCAAAACGAAACAAACCCTTCTGCATTTTATATCTAGACTAAAAACTTTTCATACAGCCCTCTTGGCTATGTTTTTTGTGGAGAGAGCCCTCTCATATTTGGTAGGGATAGATACCAAGCAAAAATATTAGTCGGTGGTTACCTCTGTTGGGATTTCTTCTTCGACCTTAGAAATGCGGCGTGAGTGATAACACTATTCATGATCCATTTTAAACTATTTCTTCTTCCAAGTCATTGAGGAAGTAACATATTATATTGTACCATTGATCCATTTTTAAAAAATTTAAAACCTTGATTCAAACTCTAGAACAAGTAGGTTAACTTACCCTAGTCCTTTTGAATCTTGTATCTACTCCACTATTTTCAATTTTGTTGTTCCTTTATGTCAGATTCCTAAAATATGTGTTGGCAAGCTAAGACATTGATTTCTATCCCCTATCACTCATTTTATTTAAAATCCTTTAAATTTTTTTACTGGGATTTCCTCTCCAAAATTATCTTGTAAATCATCAATTTTGTGTGTTTGGAGAGCTCCCCTTTGAACCCAAATCTTGGAACTACCATAACCCTATCAATCCTATCTGAGGGAGAACACCACTTGAATCGAAAGAGAGCTCACTACAAGTGAGAAGAGGGTTTTTGAGGTGACAATGGCACCCTTTGAGGTGCAATGAGATACACACTTGAGCTTTTAGAATTTATCACAAAAATTGTGAGATTTCATTGTAACTATTTTGAGTTTGTTTCAAAAGATAAATCCCATTTCTCGAAAGCTGACATTAGATAACTTTAGTTTTGAATATCTTTACATCCATGCAACTACATAGGAAAATAAAAAAACTTATTCTTACAAATTTTGAAGATTTTTTGCATGTGACGTGAGACAAGAGTCATAATGAGGGCATTGACAACTCACCCTTGGTGATTTTCTTGTAAAAAATGTATGCATTTATCATCAATTTATATTATGAGTGAAACATGGCTCCTTGGAATTTTCATGCATCGTTTTGTATACTAGTTATTGAGAACATCCCAAGATATCTGAATAATATTTCATCTAAAATTGTATGAAAAGCTTCCAACATTTTATTATTGTTGTTCTAGATGTAATGGAATTGTATTATTAAAAAAAACATAAAAAAAAACATCAAAATAAAAAATGCCATTACATCCCATTGATTGCCACTCTATGCTATCTACAATCTCATTGTTTGCTTCCACATTCAAACTATATGATATGCTTACCATTTCATAAACTACACTTTCTGAGATTTCCTGCATCGATGTTACGAAACAGAGTTAGGCTGCCATCGCACACCTCTTCCCGCAAATTAACGCACTTGTCTAGGCATATATGTATGATGTAATGCGAGTCAAAACAAAACTTAGAATAGGCATCTTTCATCTCCGATACCAAATGATGCGGATATTCTACATAAATCGAGTAGAGCGCATAGAAGAGTGTGTATTTCCTTTACATGAAAATCCTCATCAAAATATTCACATAAAAACCACACTCAATTCAACTCAAAATTTATATAAAGAAGAGAGAGCCCACACAAACAAAATACTGGTATATAATAACACAAGAAATTCAGATTCAAACACGTTTTCCTAAATATTACATTTGTGGGCCAGTGCATAGTATCGAACAAACACACTGATATTTATAATTTGTATCAGTTTTTTTGCGGTGCCCATAAGTCGTACAAATGCACTGATCGTAGTCTCACATAAATGCACTGGTGTGCAGTATTGCACAAACACACCGAGATTTATAATTGGTATTGGTATTTTTGCAGTGCCCATAGGTAGTAGAAACGCATCGGTGCATTGTATCATACAAATGCACCGGTGTACAGTAACTGACACACATCGGTGTTAATTTTGTATTTTTAGAAACATCGACCTATGACAGTGCAATTATTATGATTTTTAAAAATTCATTATTCATCAAAAGAAGACACATATTATAACATTCTTCATATTGATTAAATTTTTATTAATGCATTTGAATGTGATTAGATTAATTTGTTATACCATATCATAATTATTGTGATTTTTTAAATTCATTATTCATCAAAAGACGACACATATCTTATAACAGTACTCATATCAATTAAATTTTATTATTTCATTTGAACGTGATGTTTGGATTAATTTGTTATATCATATAATCAAATTTCACATCTCTTCATTATAATATTTAATCATCCATAAATTTAATCAGTGATGTTACATTTCATAGTGACAATGGAGAATGCAATAGAATCAATTAAAACATATTATATATATATAAGACAGTCTTTTTCATACAAAATAGGGTAGTTATTGGTATCCCTTTGTCTTTCAATTGGGACACTATGTCCATTACATTAAAAAAATAGTCTGATTTCACAGACAAATATTTCAAAAAATACAATGCCTTGCTTTGATATCCAAACATAATGATCATCATTCTTCGCTTGAACTGTTGACACTACTCGAGCTACTTCCATGAGTTGAGTTATTTTCAGGAATATTTTGTTCACGGTGTTGATTGTTTTCTTCTTCTTCACCTTCCATCTACAAACATAAAAATAAACTGTAATGAGTTTATATACATTGGTGAGAATAATGAAAATTGCAGTATTAAATAATATAAATCAATGTAAATATAAAATAAATGACGTACCATAGCAACAATTGACTCATGAACTATACACATTCCTTCAAAACCATGTAGTATGCCATATTTCAAGATTTCATCTGTTGGCACAGTTCCATACTTTGTTTCCTGCAAGTTTTATACCCCATAACAAATCATATATTTCATATAAAATATTTTTTTTTGTTATATTAATTATAGACGGAGCTAATTAAAAAAAGAACAACAGATGCTTACAAATTCCACAATTAAAATCTGATATGCCAACACATACTCACAACCCATATTTAACCCAATGTCCATCAATTCGTCTGATGGTTCTTCTTTGTTTCTTAGCAAATGTTTGAAGACATTCAATGATGATTTTCATAAAACAACTTAAAATATACAAAAATGAAATCTATTTAAGTTGTTATAAGGAAGTAAAAATTACTCACAAAATTAGATATCAACTCTTCTGTTCCTTGTCATCCTATTTTATGTACTGAATGGGTTCCATTTTTTTTTCTTTTCTGCGATGCAGAGATTCTATCAGAGTAGAGCGCATAAAAGAGTGTGTGTTTTCTTTGCATGAAAATCCTCACCAAAATCTTCACATAAAAACCACATTCAATTCAACTCAAAATTTATATAAATAAGAGAGAGACCACACAAACAAAATACCTGTATATAATAACACAAGAAATTCAAATTCAAACCCATTTTCCTGAATATTACATTTGTGGGCCCCTCGGCTCTCGCCCTTTACATGAAGTCTCACACCATTTCTCTCTATATCACTCTGTCCTATTCCATTCTCTCTGTCTCTCTATCTTCACACAAAGCTTCACATTTATACATAATTATGGATTAATTCCAATCCATGATTTCCTCCACAAGTATCTCAACCAAACTCTAAAATATATTTATCCCTTTCTTGACTCAACTAAGTTCCATTTAAGGGATTTTTAATCCCTCAGTTATCTATCCAACTCAATTCAACTCATATTCTCAATTAATTAAGAGAATATTTACAATAATCCTCACAATCAGATTTTTCTCTCAATTTATTTTTTTAACATATACATAATTTATAAAATAATTACAAAAACATCACCCCCTAAATCACACAAATAAATAATGAAAATTAGGCAGGATGCTCCTGCATCAGACTCCCCATGTAGAGAAGTTTCCATAGACTCCTGTCTATGAGGTCTATCACTTTTCTGTAAAAATACAACAGCCACAAGTCTCAATGACTTGCTCCCTCCAGGATTCCAAACTCTGTTTTGTCACTGGTCTTTTAAAGTATCAACTCTATTTTGTAAATTTGCATAGAATTTCCATAATAGTATTTTCATAATACTATTGAATGTAACTCTCGCTTTTCCATACCACATCATCTTTATTTCAGGAATTACCGACTTGTGTAGCATCATTGGTACCCATTCTTCTGGTCTCCAAACTTTGAAATAATCTCGAATTGGTTTTACATCATCATCACTCATTCTATCAACCGGATTCCATCCGCCTTCCCAAAAATTTCTTTCGCCAAGTCCTCAGAGTAATTCCTCTTTGTTTGATGCTTCCATCTCAAAATACGTTGAACACTCAACTTCCTGAAATGAAGAATAATCAAGAACTTCTCCTTGATCACAAATATAGTCATTGATTGCCCCTATAGTAACAAATTTCTAATCCGGTGTTGTACCTGGATTCATCAACAAATTATTAGTTTTAAAAAGATAAGACCTTTCAGCCTCTTTTGATGCTGCAAGCACCAATCTCCCTTCATAGACCTTTTGGATTTCAGTAAATACTCTTTTGAATTGTTGGCTGCTTTCATGTTTATCCTGCTGGATGAATACTTTTTTTTCCTTTATGTCTCTAAGGACATAACTTTCTTGCTGCTCCTGATCTTTCATCTCATCTTCAAATACTTTCTTCTCAATTCCTCTAATTTCCACATCATATTTATTAATGTTTCCTTTTGTACCTACAACCACATTATTAGTTGAAGAGTTAAAACATTCATTTAACTCTATAAATGTTAAAAACATTTCATCCTTATCTTGCACGGTAATTGAAATCTCTTCTTTATTAGGTTCCGCAGGCTTCATTTCTCCTTCAAGATCCTTAAGAAATAGCTCCAAGAACTCTATTTCCATGTGAAATATTTCCAGCATTTCATCATAACCTTCATTCCTAGTTTCACTCTTCTTATGGCAATCCTCTTGAGGTATCCTGGTTTCTATATCATCACATTTCAAAATTATTTCATCAATTACATTAAAAAATTCATTTGTTTACCTCCTTGGAATCTCACTACGACATTTTCATTATTCTTCTACTCCATAACAGCTTCAATTCACTGTCTTAAACCAAACAAGAATTAATATATGAATTCTTTCTGCTACAACAAATCCGTACCTTCCTCCTCTGAAAGGCATTCTCCATCATACTTCACCTCAAGAGTTTCATTCTTTTGCACATCCCGCAAACATACACAAACTTTGAGAAAAATTAAAAGGCTTCATAGCCTCATCTACTTCCCTTGTAAGCATATCTTCAAATTGTTCTGAACTATTCAAATAGTTCATGAGATCTTTCTCATTGATCTCTTCACCCAGAATTTCACCCTGTTCTGGGCAGCAAATGGAAACTTCTATTTCCAACTCAGCTTCTCTGAGTTCTTCACATCTCGATTGCACACTTATCATCTGCTTGAGCTTCCTCAGCTCTTCTGTTAACTGTATGTTTACCTTTTTTTCGCCCTTTGTGTGTAGCCTCTGCCATTTCACTTTCTTCCTTGTGGTCCAACCCTATCTCTAGTCTTTATTTCACTCCAACCATCCCATCAATAACTCAAGGTGAACTGCTATTTCAGATTTCTCCCTCTCATACTCTTCATTAGTCAACTGCTTCCATATGCCATTTTCCCTGGCATCTTCCTTCTTCTTTATTCTGATGTGGTCTTCCTCAAAACCTCTGAAATGACTATCAACAATCATTTCTTCCTCCTTTGTGAACTTCATCTGTTCACTTGTGGATTTCATTCGAATCCCCTTTTCAACAAGCTTTCATACTTGCCATCCAACAATACAAGCCTCTTCCTGTGCTTGAACTCTTGCGGTCCTCTACCTTGGAATCATTTCTGGGAAACTCTCTTTCTCCTCTTTGCTACAAATAATAGTTGTAGTAATTCTTGCGTTACAATGACCAACTCTTTGGGTGTCGGGCTCTGCCAATCATGCACCCAATTACATTCAAACATTTGACTTGATTTAAGACTTTTTAACTCTAGAATTGACATCAACTCTTCATCTTGGATGAAAAATACACCCTCTTATACAATAACTCAATGTTTTAACTTGACTCAATATATCAAAAATTTTCATTTGACCTTAACATCTTATTTGGCTTCAAAGCTTGACCTGATAATTACAATAGTGGATATTTTGACTGTAATTCAAGTTATACAACATACCAATGATCATCCACCTTTAATACATTCTCATGATGTAAAATCTCCCCATTACCAATTATCTTTCATACTCCATTTTTATGATAATATCATAAGTTACTAATTATATCATCTCCCATTGCTCACATGGTACTTAAGCCTTTAAATTGAAATGCAATCCATTTTTTCCAAGATTTATTTTATGATGAAAATAAAATAAATCATTTAATTTTCAACATTTAAAATACCTCTTTGAAATTAAATATCATACCTTATGCTCCCTCCAGGTTATTTAATAAACCTTTTCTTTGAAATTTCAACTCTCCAGATTTCATTCTTCTTTGTTGTTCTTATCCTTTTGAATATTTGGATGCCCTTCATACCATAACCTATTCAACACACTCATCATTCTAGTGCAAATAGTTTTCCTGGACTTCCATGCAACTCCTCCTCTGCAGTGACAGTTCTTTACGCAACATTGTCTCTCTTTAGTATACAAAAAAATTCATTCATAAGAAATTTCCAAACTTAACATGGTGGCATCAACATATTTCTACGCCACAACAAACACAAACCACAGTGGAGCCATATTTTCACATCAATTCCTGATATGGATTACTATTCCATTCCTTAAACTTTGGATTGATTTCACTCTTTCACAACATTTACAAAAAAAATTAACTTCTCGAGTATGGCAAGGGAATTGAATTCTCCAAATTTTAAAAATGCCTTTAATCAATGAATATTGATTCATTCCATGAGCACTTACCGTGGAGTGTCCTTGCGTTCTCAACACAAGTAACGCCACTCACAGATATGAAACGTTGGCACAAGAGAGCGAATGTTTTAATGGCATTTATCTATGTTAATGCTAATGCAATCTGCATTTGTAACCACTGTTACAGATTGCACAATGCGTTTTCTACAGAAATGTCGATGTCGGTTGTAGTCTATAATTCCCAATTTGCACACAGAACACTAGATTTGAAAAATCCACGGACAACCTAGTGGATTCTTCTAGGTTTTCACTTTGAATGGAACAATTTCTAAGAATCCCTTGCAATGCAAAACACCAGATTTAAAGAATCCACTCACCCTACCGAATTCTCTGGGTATAAAACTCTGAAAAGAAAAGCTTCCACAAGAAAATCAATGCAATACATAGTCCCTAAAAATCTAGGCCGCAATCTGCACTGATATCTTGATTCAAACTATAGCTTATTGAATTTTTCAAGCAAACGACCAAACCTCTATAAATGCCTTCAGTGTAAAACCTCGATGCATGATAAAGCCTACAACAACAACCTCTTGGGTGATGTTGCTCAAAATTTTATCCTCCATTCACATCCACCGACATACTGTAATTTTCCAAAATAAACTAACAGCTACATCACCCTCAATTCATGCCATAAATGCTCCAAAGTTACGCAAACATTATATGAACTATTCAAAAATTTTAATGCAGCTTTAAAAAATGATATTGATTTCTCAAAATAGATAAAAAATTTCACCCTCCAGCTATCAAAAATCAAAGGGTTAACATTTATACAGAGTTCCTTTATCATTGTCCATTTCTGTCGAATGTAAATTGGATTAAAACTGAGTCTCACACACACCATTCATAGCTACTTCCCTGTAGCATAACATCTGAATGTGAAATGACTGTATTGGAAAGTCATCGACAACATAATGGCTGGAATGCAAGTATGTTCAACACTTCAATGTGGTAGAATGAAGTTACCACATCGGGCGCCGATGATTCCTGGTCATCTGATTTGGAAGAGCTACTCCAACGATTCCCGTACCTCTCGCATAACAGGAGACGTTTACACAAAAGAGAAAACGTTTTGTATGCTTCTGCGTTACTACAGTCAGAGTTTTTAATCACTGTTAGAAATCTCGTATTTCACAATGCTTTTCTACAAAATGCTTGGCAAGTGTCAACGCCGGTTGGAAATGTTTTTAGGCTCGAATCTACAACCATCGCATTCGACTTTTCCAATCGGTCTTCACGTTCTTGCATTCATACCTTGATTGCCACTCTACACTATCTACAATCTCATTGTTTGCTTCCACATTCAAACTATATGATATGCTTACCATTTCATAAACTACAATTTCTGAGATTTCCTGGCATCGATGTTACGAAACAGAGTTGGCTCCCATCGCACGCCTCTTCCTGAAAATTAACACACTTGTCTAGGCATATATGTATGATGTAATGCAGAGTCAAAACAAAACTTAGAATAGGCATCTTTTAGCTCTGATACCAAATGATGCAAATATTCTGCATAAATCACAGTAGAGCGCATAGAAGAGTGTGTATTTCCTTTACATGAAAATTCTCATCAAAATATTCACATGAAAACCACACTCAATTCAACTCAAAATTTATATAAAGAAGAGAGAGCCCATACAAACAAAATACTGGTATATAATAACACAAGAAATTCAGATTCAAACCTGTTTTCCTAAATATTACATTTGTGGGCCTCTCGGCTCTTGCCCTTTACATGAACTCTCACACCATTTCTCTCTATATCACTCTGTCCTATTCCATTCTGTCTATCTCTCTATCCTCACACAAAGCTTCACATTTATACATAATTATGGATTAATTCCAAACCATTATTTCCTCCACAAGTATCTCAACCAAACTCTAAAATAGATTTATACCTTTTTTGACTCAACTAAGTTCCATTTAAGTATTTCTAATCCCTGAAATATATATCTAACACGATTCCACTCATATTCTCAATTAATTAAGAGAATATTTACAATAATCCTCGCACTCAGATTTTTCTCTCAATTTATTTTTTTAAATGTACATAATTTATAAAATAATTACAAAAACATAACCCCCTAAATCACACAAATAAATAGTGAAAATTAGGTAGGATGCTCTTGCATAATTTTGTAAGTAGATAATTGAAAATTAATATTTAATGCTAAATTTTTTATTTATTGTACGTAATGATAGAAAAATTCAATTATTACATATTACATTTGAAGCACGTTGTTGTTGAGATGGCTCCTCCCGCGATGCAATTTTGTCCATTTCTTTGACCATATCCTTGTACACCTTTTTGGACATTCCTACTTACATATTTCTAATATCAGCTCATTCATATTTTGAGATTTTCATAATATTCCTGAAAATGTAACATGAAAATAAACTATTTAATTTTTATATTGATATATGAAAATTAAATATAACAAAAGTGATATTTATAAATAATTTTAGAAAAAAACATTTAAGGGAATATTACTTTTTCATTCATTCTTTTTTGTTATTGTATGTTTTTCTATTAAAATTATGACATGTCTCATTGACCAATTCTCTGGAACTCTTCCTGTAGTTTAGATAAAATTTGGTTCTTGGAATCATCGGATTGATTTTTGTATTGTAAGTGGAAAGAACGTCTATACATTTATTCCACTAGATCCCTCAAAATTTTGTAAAAAATATTCCCACTTTTGTTAACCTCCAACACCACTCCAGATGAGCTAAGGAGCAATTCATTTTCATTTGCATGTTCTATTTTCTTTTCTTTTCTTAGAGAAACATTACTTTTCTAAGTTGTTGGTCCCTGTAGAACATTAAACAGCTGTGAATTAATATAGTGTTTGAAACATTTTATCTAATGATTTTAAGTATATTATTAATGAAAATTAAAAAAAGAAACTCATATTGGATCGATAGTATTTTTTCATTCACCTGATTCATCCTTTTGCAATTTTTCGAACGTATTTCACTGCTCCACAGTGCTCTCATGCTCGCTTTCTCCAGGTATGTCTCCTGCAAATCTCTAGCTGGAATTTTTTTCAAAAATAGTGAAATAATGAAAAGTGTTTAGTATCTAAAGAATTATTTTATGAAATTATATTTTCGAAAATATTTTTCTGCCCATATTTCAATTTATCATTTTTTTTTCACTTAAAAAAATAGTTGCGCTTTTTTTATTTGTGATTATTCGTCACCGGTGCATCACTTAATAGCAACACACTAGTGTGTCCATTGATAACACTGCACCGATACACATTAACTAAAATGCATTGGTGCAGTCATCTGTACATTAACACCAATAACAAGAAGTCCACTTTTAAGGCACTAAAATTACTGTTAGGTGTGTACACCAAAATTTATTGTTGATTTTTCTCAAATGTAGGGAGAAAATATCATAATTATATCGAATGGAAAATTCTCCAAAATCCAGATCATTCCATAATATTTCTCAAAGTCCAGCACAGAGTTCTCCCTATCCATCTCGAGACGTAATATTTACTACAAATTTGATTTATATTTTCATTATCTAATTGAATTTATGTTTTTTATCCATGTCAATCATGCAGAGCTTAGTTAAATTTATAATGTATACAAATTTGTAGGTTCATGCATATTTAGAATCGAGTTCGGATGCAAAAAATACTCAAACAACTCCAAAACATCGGAAGCTCTTATCAGGAGTAGCAGACATCAAGGCACATTTGGTAGATGGAAATGGACAGCCACTTCACCCTGCCAATTGTAACAATATTGCATATTCTAGCCACAATCTTGGGACAGTGATGGTAATAGTTATAATTGTTTGGTATATTGATTAATGCCATTATTTCAATGTCAAACCAATTAATCACGCAATATTGTCAACGTGATTACTAATTGATATCATATATTTTGTACTAATCATGTCAAATATTTATATATATATATTAGGATTATAGTGATGATGAGTGACCTACCTACCATATTCTGCTGCACCCCATGATAATGTAAAATCAAGAGAATAATGAATTAAGAGAAAAAATCGGAGGGGAATGATACCAAGAATAGTTGAATCAACCACCGATTCAATTCCTGCTATGTCCAGATTCACTAATTAGGAATGGCTACAACAATAGTAGTTCTTCAAAAGCTGGAAATGGAGGCAATTAAATAGAGGTTGGTATGGATGACTACTTAAAGGATACAACTTCCATGGAGACAATGTTGTTAGATGCATTCCAAAACTATGATCAGCTGGGGGATGATGCTTATATGGCTGACACTTTTTTCGAATGCCTTGAATTTTCTTCCACCGTCCCTCTCTTTGAACCTGGCGGTCAATAAAATTCTACCTAGTTGGGGACAATGATGATACTGTATAAAGTGAAAGCAAATTTTTTCTTGTCGAATGCATGTTTCTCAGAAATTTTGAGGTAAGTTACCATAAATTCCTCCCTTATATAAATTTTAGAAATATAATCAGTACACAATGAACATTAAAAATGGTCAATTTTATGAACGTTAATAATTATTTCAACAATAATGTACATTTATTAATATTTCCAATGATCACCAATGACAGGTTATTCAAAGATAAGGTTATTCCGAGTGATAATGTCTTTCCCGGTAGCTAAAAAGAGGCAAAAAAATTGTTGAAAATGTTGGGTGTTGAGTACATATCATATCATGCATGTTTAAATGATTGTATTCTATATAGAGGAGAATATGTAGACAAAGAGATATGTCCAAAATTTGGGCATGATAGGTATGATAAATCAAAAAAGAAGGGTAAATCACGTGGTCCTCCTTTTAAGATATTGAGGCACATGCCTATAATCCCAAGGATTCAAAGGTTTTTTTGTTGAAAATAATTAGCTATGTTGCAGGGATGGCATGCATGACACAGAAGTGACTTGGGATTTATGTGAATCCCAACTAATTCAATAGCCATGAAGCATATAGAGGATGCATGGCTCGAAAATTTTAAGGACGAACTACGATGTCTACGACTCAACATAGCCATGGATGGTGTCAACCATATTACCTCCAGAACGCCAACTATTCTGTTTGGCCTGTAGTAGTGATCAATAACAATATACCCCCATGGTTTTCTATGAAGAATGAACATCTTATGTTGGCTCTCATAGTCCCTAGTAGAAGACAAGTGAAGAATATGGATTTCTACTTACAACCACTAGTAGATGAATTGAAGGAATTATGAGATGGGATAAATATATACAATGTATCAAGACCCATCGCAACAAAGAGGAGTTTTATGTTGTATGGAATATGTGCTTACATGACACGTGATTATCCAGGGTCAGGAGTTTTCTCTGGTAAATTACATGTTTAATTTATTGATTTGTTTATATACGTAACAATATTATTTCACATATAATTAGTTATTTAATTCATTCTAATTGTTCTGATCTTCATTATATTCTTTAACGTGCCATGCATATAAATTGTATACAATAATCTCACAGATCTTGTAACAAAAGGGTATTTTGGATGTAAATGGTGTGGACCTTCTCTAAAATCTAGATGGTCCAAGGACCTACGAAAGCCAGTGTATGATTGCTTCATTGTATTCCTCCCAAAAGAAAACCCTTACAGAAGAGCAGCATCTACTTTCAATGGTAAAAAAGAGAGAACCCAAAGGCCTCTAGTAATGACACTAGCTGAATTGCTTAGAGAATATAAGAGAGAGAAGGAGGAGGAGTTCGTAGAAATGTTCGATTAAAATGGGGAGCCTATAATCGATGATCCAAAATTCTTTGACACCTATTTTGAGAAATTTCCCATTGGGATGAAAAGGAAATCTATCTTTTATAACCTCCCATATTGGGAGCATCTTAAGATTACCCACTTATTAGATCCCATGCATATATTTAAAAATGTTTCATCTTCTTTACGGAGGCACATATAATCGAAACAAAGTGACACATTGGATGTGAGGAAATATCTTATTACTTCAAAAACTAAAAAGAAACATTGGTAAATACAATTAGAAAGTATAGGATCAGACGTAAGCGATGGTCCCTCTAATTTATGGTATTTGAAAGAAGGTGATGTCCCATGGATTTTAAAAAAATATGATCTTTCTTTTGAAAAGGAAGTTATAATGGGTGTGAGGGTGCCATCTTCATACAGGTCTTCACTACAACGCTTCTTCATCATGGATGACCATTTTCGGGGTTGAAATCGCATGACCATTTGAATCTTCTAAGAGTATGTATATTGTCAAAAGCATGATTTTATTATTTGTTATATTAATAAATTTTATCCCATGCGGGGACCATAAAACATAAATAATTTTTTATATCATTGCACATGTTTATAACTTTGCAGTGTGATTATTCTTTGTTCGTGTGTGGGTTTGTGGAACATGAATTCCCTCAAGACCTAGGACATGTCATATCTAAATTATCTACATTTTTACGTTGGATCACATCAAAGGATATTCATGTGGTTAGCATTCCACGATGGCGTCAAGAGATAGTTGAGATTGTTTGTATCTTTGAGAAGGAACTGCCGACGAGTTTCATGGACTTGCAGGTTCATCTTCTAATCCACCTAGTAGATGAGGTTGAATTTTTGGGGTGGTTTATTATCATTAGATTTTATTCTTAGAGACTTACATGAAGAAATTGAAAGGTTTTGTTCGACAAAGGGAAAAACCCGAGGGGTCTATGGCAGAGGGGTACATATCGTATGAATCTTTCTATTATGCCATTGAGTACATCAAGAATATCGACAACAGACCAGGAATGATGATTTGGGATGATGAAAGGGATGAAGACAAAAGAGAAGGGGAGTTGCTCCAAACGAGTGGAAAAAAATGATTGATAAAGAGTAAGCAACTTATAATTTTTCAAATTTACACAAAGTAAATATTCATGTTGAACTTCATATATAGTGTATATTTTGATCTATGTATTATATAATGTCGGTTTGATTTCATCAACGAATGTAGAAATTGAAGTATCAATAAATTTGTTCTTTGCAATTCCGAAGCGACACAACCGTGGGTCGCATTGTAGGAACAAAAGAGGATGAAATGGGATAGTGACAGGAAAGAATTCAGATGGTTGAATGGTAGAAGTGTGGCTTTTCCCAATCATTTGAAAGAAAATATGCCAAAAATATTCCCCAATAGTTGGGTTGCCGACCAATTCAGAGAGAAATACGGTGCAATCGGTCATTACCCGCGTGCTGAAGAGGATGCGCTAAACGTAGGGACTGGGTGCAGCAACTCGGTAATAAGCTATTTAATTTATCTATACATTTTAAACTTAATAATTCACCTTTCAATTGTAATTACATCTATATTTCATATTTTAGTTGTTGGGTTATTATAAGACACATGACACTATGGTTTTTTAACTTTTTTTATAATAGGTGAATTTGTTCCAATATATGTGAGCATATGGACACCATTTTCGCACAGAAAATGCCAATGTTGGAAACATCACACAAGACTGTGGAGTGGAAGTCGAGTTCGATCAATCTAGTCAATCTAGCCACCATGATCAAAACCTAGTACAGGGGACGTTGGGTTACGTTGGAAAGATACAAGAGATCATTGAAGTGGATTTCTCTTCTTTCCAATGTGTTATTTTTAGGTGCAAGTGGTGGGACACCTTTGATCAGAATAATGTAAAGGAAGATCACGATAGTAGGTTGATATGTATCAACTCTAGAAAGATGTGTGATGAAGCTAAGGAGGCCTATGTTTTCGCCAAACATTGCAACCAAGTGTTTTTTTTACTTATATGTGTTGGATAGGGTTTGGTGGTTCGTATTGAGACATGACCCTAGATCAAAACATATTTTTAAGAACAATAGCATTATCATGCCATGTGAGCTCGAAGATAATGAGGGTGATCATGAGAACCAAGAGTGATATGGTACATGTGTTATTTCATCAATATTTATCATTTTTAAGATGGTTTTCTCGAAACATTATATAAATATGTATTTTGAATTAATTGGTAATTTGCATTGTGTTAATGTTAAAATCAATATTTAACTTGATAATTTGCAATTATATTGATCTAAAAAATAATAGCATACTGTATAAAGTTTTTTTTTTATGTAAGATCATAGTAAAATAATGATAATTCTAAAGTACATGAATTTATTTGAATTATTTTATAAAATTTATTATGTTACAAAAATTCATATTATTCTATATTTATTATTTTACAATTATTTAAAATTTTACAAAATTTAAAATTTAAAATTTCCAATAAAATAATTTCACATTAATACAATTAAAATTTTACAATTATTTTACATACAATTACAATTACAATTAAAATTAAAATTACAATTTTAGAATTTTACATACAATTACAATTACAATTACAGTTCTACAATTACAATCATTTTACAGTAATACAATTAAAATTTTACATAAAAATAGAATTAGAATTAGAATTGGAATTAGAATTTCACATACAATTACATTTACAATTTTATAATTTTACATAAAATTTACAATTACAAATTTACATATATACCACTACAATTACAATTATACAATTTTACATACAATTACAATTACAAATAAAATTACAATTTTAGAATTTTACATATAATTACAATTTTACAATATCATGATCATTTAATATTAAATTAATTAATAAACATGACGATCATGATAACCATCGTACAAACATCATATTCGACTAAAAAACACATTCAAATTCGTTGACATCAACGTGATCATGATAATCTAACAAAACACAATTAGCATTGTATAACATCATCAAAACACAAACATCAAATATACATCTCATGTGGAATAACTGCTATCACATACACATATATCTGCAAGCTGCACATTAAATGAACATATCTAACATGACCTAACAATATACACATCATGATGATCACCAACATGTAAATTAATTACAACTGCAACATGAACATAAAATACATGGACCATATATATATATAACTGAATAATGTCAAAAAATATACAACTGTAATATAAATGTCATATATCAGTTGGTGGTACATCATCAATATCACTACTAGTGGAGACATGCCTACTCAATGGTGCAACCTCGACAAGCTTAGATACATGTTGATCATCTCGTGCCTGTTGATCTGCTACTCGTGCCTCATGTTGATCGGGATAAACTGTCCGCTGCTCATCGTGATAACTCGACATGCTCGATGTTCTAGCCTGCTCATGATCATGAGTACTGTTGGATGCTACAGGCTGCTAACTCAACTTGGCTGATGGTCCAGCCTGCTCTCCATGATGACTGTTGGTCGATGCTAGTGGAGGCTACTCATCTGGCACAACGCGAGGTGAACGATGATGATTCCCCTGATCGTGATCATCAGATGATGCATCGCTGCTCACGGATTGTTGATCACGTGCTACGTATTGACCACACATGTAATGTGCAAGGGCCCTCAGCTCCATAACTAAGGTCGTAGCTCCTACGACATGCCGCATCAGGCTGTACATGTCATGTGGCATGCCTCTCCACATATGTACCAGCCTACCATCGGCCTGTATATCTCTCATAGTAGTGGGCTTGACTCCCGTCTCAACAAACAATGCATAGAGTTGGTCGTCCAAATCCATCCCCAATCTACTATCAAGCCTACTAGGCCTAGCAAAAGGTGGTACTAGTGCACCAGTAGGAGCAGGTCTTTCTGCACTGACCTCATGATCCTCAACATATAGCACATCCTGATCATCCTCAGGATCCACACATGGATCATTTGGTGGCCCTGGCATGTCCTCGCCATCAAAAAACCCAATGTCTGCAAAATATATACAAGTACACAACAATAATTAGAAAATTTCATTACACAATCCAATGAAAACAAGTTAAATAACGTGTTACAATAAATTTAAATAAAACAGTAATATTACCTCTATCATCTGGTGACTCATCATTTGTGAAGAGGATGTTGGCACACCCTCACCAATCCAAACCAGCATAAGGACAGGGGACCATAACGAAGGGATTCTCATCAAAACTGGCTAGCAAGTCCAATGCATTATGCAATATCCTCCCAGAAAACTCAGATTCGCCCCTCTTGGGCATCATTTGTCCCCACATGTGCATCTGTGCATCCAGCATCGACCTACGAGGCTGTCGAACAAAAGTGGACCTTGACTCTGGAAACCTCTCAAAAAATAACAAAAAATCTCTGAAGCAAAAGGGAATTTGACCCTCCCTTGTGCATGAGCACGACATCTATCTAAGGCTATATAGAAGTGCCATAAAAAAATGGCAGACCACCTGACAAGTCGTGGCTCCTGTACTAAAGAATCAATATAAGATAGAAGCGGGAAACTAATGTGTTTCTCGTCGTTGGTGTTGTGTGAAATGGTTGAAATCAGAAGAGAGAGACACCTCCCCTCCTCACTACCAAATGCAAAAATACGTAATTGACCTCTGAAGACCTGAAAATCTGAAGGAGACAATATATTCGCACTATTATATCCCTGGGAGTACAATAACTAGCTCCCTGCTTCATAGCCAATTGGAACCTTTGGGAACGATGGAAAATCCACCCCTCTCCTCGATAGCCTTGTAATGAAATAGATGTTCTCCTCAGTGGGTGCGTACCACTAGTTAGGACCAACCCGAAAAAATTGTAGGTAGGCATTCCACCTACAGATAAGATGTCGCAAAAAAAAACCATGGCCCTTTAGGGAAGCAACCTCCTCATAGAAATTGAGGAGGACTACCTGCCTTAGGAGCCCCTGGGAAGCTAATGTAATAGGGTGAGGGTACACATCTCTCTCCGTCTCTCATTCCTCCCATAGGCGAACCATGTTATACTGGTCTGCCTATTGTTATTCTTGTTCCCTCTCTTCTCTCCTTTCACGTCTCTGAATGATTGACATATTGAATACAATTTTTTTATTAAATGAGACATGTATTTAGGATTATACACATATAATTTTTTTTCGAAAAAAAAAAACAGTCAGTGCGCCACAAAAAATAGGCATGCGCTAGTCACGGTGCCATCTAATTCATTGGTCTCCCTCCTGGAATTGTTCCAAAGTGAATGGTGCAGCCTGATAAAAAGACCGCACCGTTGACTATGGACCAGTGTCGGGAGGGCAGTGCGCTGACCAAACTATATGCCCCAAGTTGTATAGTTTGGTCAGCACACCAACCTCCTGACATCAGTACATAGTCAGCGATGCGGTCTTTTACGAGGCCACACCGTTGACCATGTCGAAATGCTAGAATGCGGTGTGCTCACAAAATTACCCGCTATTCCAAAGGGTCAACGGTGCGGCCAGGTAACTGACCACACCGCACCTTTTTTAAATTTTAAAATATCACAGTGCACGTTTTGGTACCACCCCAGAACCAGTGCAGATACCATTAGCACCAGTTGCGGTGAAGCCTTTATAGCCTACACCGTGAACCGATGCGAGCCGAACGAATTGAGCACACCATGCCAGAATTTAATTTTTTTTTTCAAAGGTTAATTTTAAGCTAATTTAAAATTCTAATCCACTAAAAGGCTTAATTATGTAAAAACAAGAGGTAGATTGGCTATATAGTTTGCAAAACTAAATTTGCCCACCGTTTTTCAAAATTCAAAATGGAGATTTGTGGGCAATGCACAAAAGCAGTGCATGCAATGAGTGCAATGGGAGCACCGATGTCAGGGCGCCTCAGAAAAAGAAACGTTGCACTAGTGCTTGAGAGCTATGGAGCACTAAAAAGTGAAAAATGTAGTTTTTTGGCTATAATTTTTTTTTTTTAATTTAACCCTGGTTCGGTGCTCAGGGTTTTATAGGCGCAACGGTGCGGTTTATTAAGACCGCACTGGGCAATTTTAGTTTTGGCACGGGGTTTTAGGATGCATCGACGTGGAATCTTCGTAAATCACCCCTCCGCTACAGTAATAAGATGCACAGGGTAGGTTTTTACGGAGCACACAGTGTCCCAGTGTGCCAATGTTTTCTGTGCACCAATGCTTTCTCTTGTTGAACACATTGGTGTGGTTTAGGATGATAAGCGCACCAAACAAAAAACATCCATGAAAACCTCCATCCACCAACCTCCTCTAGTAACCTCCACTACAAACGGATGTCTAGGGTATTTTTTTAAGGGGTTCCTCAAAAACATCCGCTAGAGGATCTTTTGCTTGTAGTGGATTCACCCCCCCTCTCAGTATTTCCAACAATTGGTTGCATATATAATGTTCACAAACACTAGTCAGTATCTATATTTATGATCTTAGTGACCAATATATTCAATTTTTGTAGGCTAAGAATTAACTAAAACACCCTCCTTCCAATGATTCTTTCTGCATATATTTTGTTTGGAAATTTTATATTGTGATCTCATCATGCAAAAAGATATATTTTTTTCAATTGAGAAATTTAGTAGAAGGTGTTTTGGGGCCTTTGGATTGACCTAGATCATAAAAAATGAAGTAACCCAACAGTGGATCATAGTAGTAAAAATATATGATTTGTCAGATTCTAAAAGAATAATTCTTAGAAATTCCATTTCAATCTCTTTTCTCACGTTAACTTGAAATTTCTTTTTCAAGTGATTTTTTTTTAATCCAAGCTTGACTTGTGGCTTGAAAAACCGCGCCTCGGGGGCATCTAAGCCATCAAAATCACCCGGGTATCACACCTGACCTGGGCCAAACCAGTATGTTATAGGGAAACCCCAATAGCCCCCATTTTTTGAATCATTTACTTTAAATAATGGGGACCATGTCTATTAATTCTTGGCTAAACACCTTTTCTGATTTTTATTAATTTGACTGTGAGATTGCTTGAAGCCTTTTTTTCTGAATTTATCCCATGTGATATTTTTTGTTCAATAGAAGCCCCAACAAGAAAAGTGTGATTTTGGTCCAATGCTTGAGTGTCCATAGCTTGTGTCATTCATTGTGAATGTCCATTTGTTGGTTTCGAGGTAGGAGCTTGGATGTTGAAATTTCCAGCAAGATGATATCCCCATATCCAAGTGTCCTCCCCTTCCTGAACTTCAATTTTCCTTTTATCTAGCTCTTGAGATAACAATTGTTCTTCATATGGGGAGTGAATATTGAGACAGAGGAACCATTTTTCCATCGTCCCTATTGAGAATGTGGAGCTTGCATTTCCCAATATCGAGCTACTTGGGTATAACCTTAAGAGATGTGGTGAGCTTTAAGCTATGATCCTGTAGGTGGGGAAAGGGCATACTTATTTTTCCACATTTGACTCCACTAAGTATTTTGGTATTTGATCCTTCTCCACCATGTCATGGAATTTAGAGCTTGTCTTAGTGTGTTAGGATTCAAAGTTCTAATTTATCAAAGAAAAAGGAACCCTCCAAAATATCAACAAGATCCTTCAAAGACTCTTACAAAGGATACTTAACCCAATGGAACAAGTGGTTATGATAATTCAATCCCCTCTCAGATGTGATAGCTCATTTTCCATAGAAAAACTTACTTTGGTTCATCTTTGGATGCCATTCTTGCAAAGTCAAATCGCCTTTAGCCATACAAAGGAAAAGATAACCTGAAAAAAGTATTGATCTAAACTATTGTCCCATTATATGGAGCTCACTGAGGAGGGGAGTTGTCTGGTGTTGAGAATTTCTGTTGGGAATAGAGTTTGCAAGTTGATCACAACATAAAATGAAAGTTTTAATCCCAAGATAGGTCTAGAGATGATCCTCCGATTCCAAGATGAAAAATTTGCAAGCTTTCACACAATCTTATTACCCTCGTGTCAAATTTTAGTCATCAAGGGAGCTTGAACAAAGGATAAAAGGGAAGAAACTTGCACAATTGTGGTTTCCAAATGTCAACTAATTTTATAGACTTTGGAAGGATTAGTGCCACATTGAATTTTGCAAAACATAGAGATGATAAGTTGAGATTCTCCTTCAATTATAAGCTTGTGATACCTATTGCAAATGGATATTAGAAGGCCTTGTTGCAAGGCCCATAGCTCAATTGTGTTGTTGGTATTACTCCTACATAAATGAAGGATTTGTCCTACATAATTTTTGAAGACTACTCCATAGGTTTTTGGAATAGGATATCGAATATGAATTGGAGTTATAAGGTTCTTAAGATAGTAGATAATGCCTATATACCAATAAATATGTTCTAATTCTTCAATCACTATAGAAACAACATGGGTTATTTCTTCCTTCAATCCTAGGGAAAATTTATATCCTTCAACTAACATGTGGCCAAATGCTTTTCTTTTTAGATTAATTTTGGTAAAATTAGTTTCTAAATCATATTCATAAATCCTAACTACCCATGTGCTTCTAGTTCTTGAGGACTCTTGTTGGGCAAAAATGTTTTTTATAGCTAAATGGGAACATACGAAATGACTTTTGAACATCCAATATATATTTTGGAATGAAACATTTGGTGGTTTCTCAAGGTTGCCACCTAAAAACTTGTTGTACATTTTCTTGATACTTATACATTATTGAATGACGTTGGTTACTATTCACATGATTTTGATTATATTAATATATTTTTAATGATAAATGAATGTTATTCGAAGTTAAAAATACAAATTGGAAAAAATATTGATTCAAAATAGAACTACTAAATTTACCAAAGAAAATTGTACAAAATTAAAAATAACATCATTATTTCTTGCTTTCATGCAAGATCCAAAAGAAAGTATATGAATGGGTTCAACCCTTTGTCAAGACCTACCTTATTTGACAACTATAAATTTTAATTCGTCCTAAAACATTTAGACATCTCCTACATTTATTTTCACAGGGAAGGACGTGGAGAAATTTTTTTCATTTGAAAAGTAATGAATGTTTCTTGTTGACCATATATGAACTTTTTTTTTTTAGTGATATTTTTGGGAATTGTTTGACCAAGTATTGGATGAGTTTTGATTGATAAAAAGGTTTCTTTCAAGCCTTTGCATTGACTACTAAATTTTAACCTTTTGACCAACTAACCCTAGGCCAAATTTCAGCGACCTTGTTTGATTAGAGTTGACGATCATGTCTTTTGGATGATTTTGATTAACACTATAACCATATTTGATTTGTAGCTTGTATTTATATTGAGCACAAATCTCTAGAAATATTCTAAATTTTACTTTTAAGGAATTGCCGAGGAATTAATTCTCCTATGAAGAAAAGTTGCTAGGTTTTTTCCAAATGGGTTTTCTCAAAGTAAATTTGTTGTTTCTATTTTTCTTGTGTTTAGCTATCTCTTATTGATTCCTATTATTAATATTGTTGAATATTTTTTTAAGTATAATTTCTTAATGATACATGTGGCATGTTACAAGTGAAACTAATAAATAATTTGGAAACTAAAGTTGTTAGGAGAGAAGCTTTCAAACACGAGAAGAGAAAGCGAGCATATTTATGAGACAAACAAGAAACAAACTTTCAGAATGAAAACACACTGACAAATTAAAATTGAAATTTTGAAGTAGAAAACTCTTAGAATGAAAATACCAAACATACCATGGAAATTCAAGAGAAGCGAGTTTAAATACCAAACAGACTAGTGAGTTTAAATATTAGCACTGATTCATAACTAAAAATATGGAATGAAACTATATGAAAGTATGGAATCAAATTTTTTGATTCAAAATTCTTACAAATTTAGCGATACAACAAAGATGGTCCAAGATATGCAGCAGAACCTCCAGCCACAGGAGGACCTAAATCCCTTTGCAAGAGAGGGTCCGCATACTAGATTTCAGTTGTCACATCACCTATCAGCTTTTGATATTCCGCCTACATTAACCTTTGAAGATATAAAGACTCAATGCTCTAATAATCTAACTCAGGTTGCTTTTCTAATAGACTACCATATGGATCTTGTGATTGTATACTCGCATATGGATCTTGAGCTTGAAGAGGAGCCTGAGGAATATAATCCCTTGCACCTCCATATCGTAACAGCTCCCTCTCAGCTATAGCAGGATCAACATGATATCCAGTTAATGGAGCCTCAGGAACTTCATAATCAATACGTCTTGCAGCTTCCTCCTGATAGCGACGTAGCATATCATCTCTCAAAAATCCCTCTCGGTGCAGCTCTTCTCGACGCAGTTCCTCTCTAAGCATTTTATCCCTCATCATATCCTCCCTGAATTGAAGCTCCCTACTACGCTGAAGTTCAACTTGAAATCTACGAGCCTCCATAGGAATGCGGTGATTATCAGGGCGAGAATTAAGTGTGGTACTGGTCGAAAGAGCTCGATAATGTTTTTCACCTGTAAAAAAATAATTTTCCTCATTATAGAACCCATAAAATAAATATGTAGAGCATGAGTTTCATTACAAATAATTAATAGATAGATATCTGTTAAGGATTGACTTCAAACCTAAACTTGTTCTTCCCATCATAGTTATCTTTGATTGCTTTCTTGAATATGTCTTCAAAACGTGGCCAGCAATCCCTTTGAATACAAAACAACACCTGCACAAACGTACTTCATTTAGTAAAGTTGATCTTAACAGAAAACTGATGTATTGTGGACATCATGTATAAAAAAGAAAGGAAACCGAAATTTAATAGGCCCAAAATAAGATTTTATATATAGTCAAACATCGTATAAAAAGATTACATGTACGAGGAATGGCCTTTTAGAACTCTGGAAAGCATCTGGTTCCAAATTCATTCCCCCGGCAGACGCATCTGGTTACATTGATGAAGTGGATTTAGATGTGATTCCATTAGACATATGTGGAGTAGTGCTAGGAATTCCTTATCTCTATCATCATAATGTTGTGTTTCATAGGAAAGAGCATAAATATCACCTTAAGAAAGATGGGATTGAATACATTATCGGGGCACATAAAATGAAAACACACTAGGATTTAGTTATTGCTAATCAGATGAAGAGGCTAATAAGTTAAAGCAAAATATATGTACTCATGGTTGTTAAAGAACAACAAAAGGATCAACATGATGCTTTTTCAGGTTGTGAATCTCAGTTTAAAGATAATTTGGTTAAAGTGGTAGATTCTTTTCAAAGTTTATTTAAAGAACCAAAACATCTACGTCCTAAACAGGAAATACAACATGAGATACAATTGATGTCTAATTCCCCTCTTCCTAATGTCAAAATGTATCAGATGTCATTCATAAAGAACAAAGAAATAAAGAAACAAATCCAAGAGCTGGTTGAAAAATACTTCATGCGACCCAGTTCATCTCCATGTGGTTCACCAATAATTTTGGTTCCTAAGAAAGATAGGAAATGGAGAATGTGTGTCGACTTTAGGTCCCTAAACAAAATCATAATCAAGAACAGGTATCCTCTTCCTAGGATAGATGATTTACTTGATCAGTTTAAAAATGTTGTCTACTTCACTAAGTTGGATTTTTGTAGTGGGTATCATCAAATTCGCATTGCAGAAAATGACATTGGAAAAATGCATTCAAACCTAGGCAGGGGCTATTCGAATGGTTAGTGATGCCTTTTGGTTTTTTTAATGCTCCAACAACTTTCATGCAAGGTATGAATGATGTATTCCATCCATACATTTATTTGTAAAGAGAAATGCTTACTTCATCATGTAATTTTGAGTTCAAATATAATATTTTTAATTTTTATTTTGTAATTTTATGTCATTTAAATGTAATAATTACAAGGTTCCCAAGATGCCAACTCAGAGTTCCACAGGCCAAAAAAAGAAAATATCAAAGTGCAAGGAGTTTCTAGTCCATCAAAATGATTAATTTTCAATGGATAGAAATCAAAGTGAAAGGGTTTAAATTGTGCAGTTTAAATGTGAAGTTGAACATAGCAAAGTGGGTCCCAAGAACTAATTCATTCAATCCATCAAGTATAAAGGCCATTAAAACATCAAAGAGGCACTCATTTTATATCCAATCCATCAATATCAACCTAACCTACACTCCATCTACCTCCCCTAACCTTTTCCCAAGAAAATTCCTCTCATTTATCTCACTTTCCCACACATCCTAGCCTATTGCTACACTTTTGACATCTTTCTAGGTTAGGGTTGTGTGTTTCCCTTTTGGATACCTTCCCCTCGCTCAATCCTTGAAATTATACTTTCCCCTACTTCCTAATATGCCTCCCTACCTCCAAAAATTTTCCTAAGAATTTATAAGCCCCCCATCCCCTTTATTTCCCTTCATTCCTATAAATGTCCCAAATCCCCTGTTTTGCCTACACCAAACCCTAATTTCGTCTTCCACTGAGCTAGGGTTTGCTATGGAATCAGAGACATATTAGTAGAGGAGGAATAAGGGAGGTAATTTCAGAAATTATTAGGCCATTCAAACCCATAAAAATCATGTCTCCATCATTTTTCAAGAAGTCGTTCCAAGGGACAAATCATTTGCCACACATAGGGCTAGTTTTTCTTCAAACTGTGTTTTTGACTAAACAGAGATTAATTTGACAAAAGTGAGAGAGGTTTTTATCCACCATATTCCAAGGAAGAAAAACCTCCTTACGTTTTTACATAGGTATCATGGGTTTGGAGAAATGTCAAACATACAGTTGCTAAAAGAGGTTTTCTGCACTTCTGGAGTGACCTTGGTAAAATCAATATTTCTCCTAGATGGATTATCCAAATTACTTTCTTGATGAGTTAAATGATAACTAGACATAAATCAATTTCAAATCAGCTATAATTAGCTCAATTTTTAGTTTAGGAAGGCCGCTAAATGTTTCCTGCAAGATCATACTTCATTTTGGCACCCTCATTGTGCACCTTTTGACCAGTCTTGGAAGAATTGATTTTTAAGGGGCTATACTTGATCATTTTCAGTGCTCGATAGGTCCATTTTGTAGCCAAGAGAGATATATTTCCAACGATCTATAATGAGCTCCATTTTTATTTTGGGAAGGCACCTAAAAAATTATTTGAATTCAGTGTTGTGCACCTGGGCACATGGAGGGCGCACTTGGCACTATGAGGGTGCACCTAACACAAAAATGGTGCACCTGACCAGATGTGGGAGAATCACTTTTTGATAGGAAAAATCAACTCCATTATGGAAAATGAAGACATATCCATAAATTATACTGGATAGGCTTTCCAATAAGCCATCCTGAGCCCAGTTTTGACACCTGCAACCCATCCAAAATCAAGCTGCAACATGAAAGGCACACCTGGCACAAAAATGGCGCACTCGACCAATGTCTGATATTTTTCAATTTTCACTGCATTTTTTAATTTTATCTTGGTAAATGATGATTTTACCTATGTATTTGATGAAGGTAAATGTAAATATCATGTGGATGAGTTACCTAGGGGTAAATTAATTGTGTAAATGTTATCATCAAGCAAAATGAATCAGTTTCATTGTAATTAAGGAGGAGTCACCTGGACCTCCCTACAATCCAATTATCAGTTTAGATTTTTGTGGATCTCTTCCTCAACTTTGGGATTCGAGCCTTGAGGATGAGAGAAAGTGGTTTTGAGGTCTATATCATTCCCTTCTTCATGGTTGGAATCAGTTTGGATGCCAGCTCATTGATCAAGGACTATTGTACTCAGTTTGGCTAGTTAATAAAGAAGAGTCACAACTATTTTTTGGGATACATGTGGTATGATGATTATCATTATTTTTCCTTCAGTTTCATATGTTATAATGTGTTTTCTTCATGTTCATTACATATATCTTGTATGATCTCTTTCAAGTTGATAGGCAGAATACAAGCTTGATCATGCTCTGTTTAGGGAAAGTTATCATAATTTGTCCATTTTCCTCTATTTAGGAAGAATGCATCTCCCATGCTCTTCCTATCTCCTCATCAAACTTAAAACCATCTCATCAAAATCATCTTAAAGTGTTAACCCCTGTGCCTACCTTGCCTCATTTAATCTCTACAACCCCATCTCATTTTCCCTGACCTAGCTCCCTTGACCATAATTTCATCCAACAACTCGGCCAAAATATATTATCAAAACCCATGAACTCACAACTAGCCTAAAATCCTAATCCATCTAGCCTCCTAGGTTGTGTTTTGTGGAGATATCCCTCTCCAACTTGGTAGGGCTAGCTACCAAGTTAAAAGGTTGGCCCGCAGTTACCTCGGTTGGAATTTCTTCCTCAGCCTTAGAAATATGGTGGAGTGATAACACAATCCATAGAGAAAGGTATATGATTGAGTTGAAAGGAGATGCAAAATAGTAATTGTAACTGGATTGGGAATGGTTAGATGCATAATCCACAAAAGTAACTTTGTAGATTATGGAACTTATCTCATCCTTCTATACAATCTAAAAACATATGTTATTAATAGAGGACTAGAAATGTTTGATTACATGATCAACAAAACTAACTTTATATATCCTGGAGCTTATCTCAAATCATCATTTTCTAATCTACAAAGTTGATAAATTAATAGAGGAAGTCATACCTTTGACATCCTTGAAAGAATTTTAATACATAATATTTACTACAAATTAAATGTATATATAATTGTATTATTTTTTTCATTGTAAAAGATGTAATATATATGTTATTCACTAACTTAATATATAATTTCACTACTTATGATTATACTAGCCTAAATTTCACCAAATTTTCCCATCTTTTTTTAATTAGAATTTATGTCATTCAAAGAAAAAAGACCTAAAATTTATTTTATTTTCAAAGAACCTACTCATTATTCAATTTTCTTAGTGAAAAAAGCATTAAAAATATAAAATTGTTAAAAAAAAATGAATTTTTAAAATTAACAAAAATATTAAAATGAACAAATATCATTTCTTATTACAATCTTAAAATCTATTGATAGATATCAAAGTAAGTTCTTAAAATTTAGTTTATCCACATTACATTTTTTCATGGAAAAATGCATGTGATTAATAATATGGACAAGAGTGGTAAGAATTTCAACTATACCATCTAGCAGGGAAATACCTGACTTTATTTTATGAGAAAAAAGTACACGTTGTCCTAGCTTTGGTTTTTTTTGGAAAAAAAATTATTTCCAAGAAAACCATAAAATTAAAAATGCTTAATTATATTTTAAATATAAATTAGTTATAAAAAATAAAAGATTTAAAAGAACAATGATAATATTTAAAAGAATCCTCTCAGCTCTAGCACTCTCTCCTCCTTGGATGATGAAGCACTCAAACATGACTGCACTCAACTGGTGCACAAAGATCTACTCTCCCCGGATGCGGGTGATTGAAAGTAAGCAAGGAGGCCACGGGGCAACCATGTGGGAAGACACACGGCCGCTCCATGTGACCAGTCCTGGGATACAAAGCTGTGATAAATTTTGGTATGAGGGCGCCATTAACTCAACCTCCGCCACCCTCACCTCGACGTACCAGCTCTGCATTGTAATTACTCTGCTCGCCATGGCCTTTAAGTCTGTCACCTCCACCCTCTCGACCTCACTTCGGCCCTCCCGCCTACTCTTTGTGTGTCTGTCCATCTTCGTCCCTCTACCTCTGGTGAATAGTCCTAGTCCACTCAAGCCCCGTCCTCGTTCTAGAATTTATTCTCCCTCAAACCCTGCTTCGGCCCCCATCTGGTCCGGCGACTCGGCTCCCTGGACAGTCATGCCTCGTGGTGCAGAAGAGCTGGGGGGCGTGGCCAGCCTTCCCGACCTCCACTGTTTCTCTCCCATGGCCAAGACCTGAACCTTTCCATTGGATGGATTGAGCTCGACAACAACCCCCCTGTCAATATGATCGCCCAGCTCTCTCTACAGCTCCCTGCCCTTGTTACACTTCCTTCCCTCTCCCACAGCAATAAGAGGGCCCAAAAATCCACCATTCCTCTTGAGCGAGCTTTCATCGCCCGCAAAATGAAAGGCCTTCCTATGCAGAGCGCCTCTAGTGGAAGCAAAGACTCCAGTGATTCCGACGGCAACAACGATAGCAACAACTGGGGGTAGGACGTTGAAGGCAATTCGGACCAGCCCAAGCTTGAAGCCTCCGCAGCTCACCCAAACTCGCCAACGTCACGACGTCCTCAACCCTCTTGCCACGCGTTGAGTAAGGAAATGGAGGATGGGGGTTACGTGTGTAGAATCACGGAAGAGGTACCAACCTCCAGAAACAAGAATGCAGGTTCTCCTTAGGCTTGGTTTTTTCTTTCCTATCGGCATGCTCATGTTTAGGAATTGTTTTCCATGGGATATGTGTTTTATTTTGAAAACTAAAACTGTTGGTTTTCCGCTATGGGCAGTAGTCACTATCTGGTTTCTAAGGATTGGTTTCTCCACTAAAAATGGCAATGTTATTGCGTAAACAGAGGACTAGATTCCCGATCGGGACACACCCAAAACCTCTATATGTGTGTTGTGGAGCATTACCAAGGCGAACTAAAATATTATCATTGAGAAAGCTTTGGTTTACAGGTAGGAAAACAACCTTGAAACGGATCTGCAGTTTAACATAATTCCACACAAAAGATTATCATTGGGAAAGCTTTGGTTTACAGGTAGGAAAACAACACTGAAACGGATATGTAGTTTAACATAATTCCAGCAAAGTACCACCAAATCTTCTCACTTAGGGGAAAGGACCTGTCTCACTAGGAGATCCCTCAGCACTTGTAGTTGTCTCCAATTAAGTTTAATTTCTATAGTCTGCATTATTAATTGCTTATTTTGCTGGCTGCAACACCTTTTTTTTTTAATATCCTTTGGCTATCACGTGGACTTGTTAGTTGTATCATGGTTTTGGACTTCGTTATGCAAGTAATGTCTTCAAATCGGTCATCCTATTTATATAGTCAATTTTGACTCTAAAAATCTGATTTTCTTAGTGGCAAATTGTAACAGGAGATGATTAAACTTTACTACGTTTTCTATATATATAACTTTGATACGTTTTCTATGACTTTGCTATCTAACTATACTCATACAAAAATAATTACTTTATTAAAAAATGATAACACTAAATTAGGCATGCCAAAATGTAACAGTAACACTCTGTACATTCAACCATACTTACATAGTTTTAAAATAGTCAGCAATCCAAATGCTAGTTTCATAAAAACAAACAGTAACACTCTATACATTCAACCATACATACATTGTTTTAAAAACAGTCAGCAATCCAAAGGCTGGTTTCATAAAAACAAGCAGAAGAAAGGATTAGTCAGTTACTAAATTTAGGAGGGAGTGCCCCAGCTGTAGTCCCGTAATTACATTTCTCAGGTGGCCACTAATTTAGAGGCTTCAGGGGAGAATTTAAATCACAAACTTAAGTTACAAGTACTTCAATATAACTAATAATATTTCTAAATGATAGTTTAGAAAATTAGCTGGTTTCTTGTTTTTCAAAATAAAATTGGGCAGAGGTCAAAAATTAGGCGAAAGCCTGCACGTCCTCCACCAACTCCATGAGAAGTAATGGACTCGACAAAAATACAAATCAACCAAATATCGTAGCAACAAGCAATCCTATATATGAAAGGACATAAAGCATTGGTTCTCTTAATGTTTCCTGTGCGCTCGTACACGTCCCGAAAAACCCTTGAAAATATTCCTGTGCGCTCGTTCTGACTTTAATGTTTCCTGTGCGCTCATTCTGAATTTAAATAATTTGACAGAACCTTGTAATGGGACCACAAAGAATGAAGGTTCTATCCCAATTTATGAAGATATCCATCCGTCAATTAAAGTTACGAGTTTAGTAAACCACTAATAAAAACAAAGAGGAGAAAGCACAGGGCAGTTAATTTCGGAAGAGGGCGTGCCCAACAGGTGGTCCGGGAATTACAATGCTCCGGCGGCCAACAATCTAGGGGCTTCAGGGTAGCATTTCAATCATAAACCTAAGTTACAATTAATTCCACATAAAGAAAAAGATTTGTAAATAATAATATAAATAACAAGATTTATAGATAACAGTTTAGATAATTCGCTGGTTTCTTCTATTTGAAAATCGACTTGGCAAGATATATATTACGACCGCAGCATTAAATTACAATACACAAAAGAAATCCCTAAATTCTAAAAATACTGAGAAAGAAATCCCTAAATTAGAAAAATAAGCCAAATGACCATTAAATTACGATTCACAAAAAATCCGTAAATTCGAAAATATTTTCTGTACCAAAAATTCAATACAAAATAAATAGGATATATATTTGAGATATTTAAGAATTAATTTTATGAATCCACATTACGTACCTGAATTAGTAACTCCTCTAAGAATGCACAAACCATTGATTCACTGCAAACCAGCAAAATGAAAGATGGACAGCGATAAAAAAAAACAGAGTCTGGGAAAGATGGATAGCACCAGAAATATGGCTTAGAAAGATGTACCTGCAACCATACACCTTTTCAAGTAAGAAAAGATTCTTCCACTGCCACTTCATCTTTAAAAAAACATGTAATCCAAAAAGCATTGAACGTACATTTCAGCCTCTTTTCTTTGGTCCCTCATCTAACTGTAAATCCAGCAAACCTCGCTCATAAAAGGAAAGAGAAATGTATTTTCATAAAGATAAATAACAGCCGCTCCACCACCTGCTTAGAGAAATGAATATCGTGGTTTCATCTCTAATATATCTTCTACTCTGCATTAGACAACAAGATAAAATTGGCCCGCCAGCTGCCCAGCAATTCACACACAATTAAAGAGAAACGATTGGCACATGGGAGAAATAAATTCAACCAAGGAAACCAAAAACATTAAAACACCAATTAAAAAAAAACTAAACCAACCAGCATGGCCATGCTGCAGAAAAACAAAGAAAGTACCACACTAACAAGCCAACCCAACCCAATGCCGAATGCAAAATCAATTGAGATGAACTGTTGTGTTTAGTGGTTCTGAGCATTGCTGTAAGTACACTCAATTTCCAACGGTGACGAAGTTTTCTCAGATTTAAATAATTTTAGTAATTTTTGAAGGCCAGTTTTTTTTGCCTTTTTCCTTTCTTTCTAAAATTAGGGTGCGCCCTCCATGAATCATGGAACTTGGTTTTGTTTTTATTGTATTCTCAACGAATTTTTTGCTACATTATGAAAGAAATATTTATTTATAAAAAAAACAATTAATGTCATGCTTACATTGATTAAATTTGAGTAGTTCAAAGCATTTAATTTCTTCTAGGGGTGTTATACTTATTTAGGTATCATATAATATTCTCGTTAAAAAATTAAAGTCGCATGACGCTTAATCAAAAGGTATTATATTTGCTATTTATTATTAAGTAATATTTGAACATAAAATATTTACGAGGAGAGATGGTACTTGTTATATTTTAAGTTCACTTAATTCAAACATGAGCCGTGATTGATAGGAATATTCGATAACACATAGAGAGTGTGATTAAATTTCCTACCATGGAGGAAGACGTAGTGCTTCGTGATATTTGGGTTTTAGTAATAGTCGTAACAACATTTTCGGGACATTCCTTATTATAAAAGGAGTAAATGAATACGATATTTTGAACTTAATAGGTTGTGTTCTATTTTATTGAAATTATAAAATTATGATTATAATGTTTTATGGAAATGTGTCATCTATGATGGAGGAGGTTAAAAATATATAATTGGAAATTTTATGGAATGAAATATTTATATTAAAAAATGAAATAATTATAAAGATTGTAATGAAATATGTTATGTATTACAATATTATGGTAAATTATAAATTAATTTAAATAAAGATTATAAAAAAATTAAAATATTATATTTACGTTGTAAAATGTCATTATTTGAAAACAAATTTCCTAAATGTCACTTTTATTATTATGTATTATTGATTTTGATGTTAGACGATTGAAAGTGTTTTTACCTTTAGATTAAATACAATTATTAGTATGTTACAAAAATAATCTAATAAATGTTAATTGGATTTTCAGTTGCATCTGAGAAGTTCGTGGAAGACAAAGAATGAAAGAAACTGTGTCTCCCTCCTTTAGATGAACGGTCCCATTGCACCCCTTGCACGACCATTATTCTATGAAAATGGGGAGATCTCCCTGTTGTGAAAAGGTTCTTACCAATAAAAAAGATGCCTGGACGAACCCCCTGCTGTGATAAAGCAAATATCAAGAGAGGGCCATGGTCTCCTGAGGAAGACACCATACTAAAAAACTTGGTAGAGAAGCATGGTGCTCGAGGAAACTGGATCGCTTTGCCTCGCAAAGAAAGTATGATATTATATCATATACCCAGTATCCATTCAAATCTACCCCTTTCTAGAATTTAGGTTCTATTTTTCCATTTGTAATAAACTCTTATGTTCTGTGTTACGATGTCAATTTGCTAATAAAATAGGCCTCTCTATAGATAATTAGTGTTGATAAGGGGAAATGTCTCTCAGGTGTTGAGTTTTTTTCAAAATTTTCTTCTTCCTGTGAAGAATTGAGTTAGCAAGTAACATCATCTAGACAGGCGTGGTTTGACATTTGAAGCATTTATGGTATTTATTTAACTAACATGGATCACAGAAAAGCTGAAAAATTCTTGTGTCTTAGAATGCATAAAATTCTCTGGAGATGTTAAGGAGGAAAAAAAAAATCCATTTGATTTTGACCTTTCTCCTTCATCTCTTTTAAACGCAGGAATGGTAGTTAGACAAATAGACATGTGGTTTGAATTTTAAAAACAGACATCAATTTGTTGATCACTTCCTTGTTATGCATGCAGGTTTAAAAAGGTGTGGCAAGAGTTGCAAGCTGAGATGGTTGAATTATTTGAGGGCTGATATTAAGCATGGTGACTTCTCAGAAGGAGAAGACAACATCATTTGCAACCTCTATACCAGCATTGGAAGAAGGATTACAATATTCAATCTCTGGGCATCGATACAATTCCTAGTGAGGTCCCTTTCTATGCTCCCTTGGCCATGAACGTAAAATTTGAAGCCATGGAGTTCCCATCTAGTGATCCCCAGCTCAATCAAGCCTGCAATTCAGTGCCTGCACTCTGGGAAACCTGTACCAACAATTCCACATCTGGGGGAAACAATTATCAGTTCAGTACATTGATGAACAAAGAGAATGGAAATTTCAGTTATGGGCTCTCAACCAACATGGATGATTTCATATTGTATCGAAATCATGCAGGCAATGGCTCAATATCTCAACTGAAAGAGGAGCATGACTACTCCACAAATGCGGCCTTCTAGGCTTGTCAACTAGCTGAACCTGCAAAGTCCTCTGACCTAACAACAACAACAACATGTCCTGATAACTTCATTCTCTTCGTTCATTTTTAAGTGTATAAAAGATGACATGTCTTCATTTACCAAGGCTAAAGGAGATTCCAGTGGTTGTCATGTCCTATGAGAATGAGAGCTCTAGAAATCACAGGTGAAAAACCGATTCTAGAATTTATGTTCCTTTTTAAATACATGTAAAGAATTGTACACTATTATAATTTCTTTGACATTATAGATTGTGTGAAGTGAGAAGATGTTTGGACAAAGGCACAGAAGAGTTCATATTGAAGCTCATGAAGATCTCAGACATAACACAACTGAGAGATTATATCAGCAGGGATCACAAGAGTGGAAGCTATTGCCAAACTGGGGCTTCGATTTTAGATTGAGACAATCAATATGGAAACAAATTATACATTTGGTACTTCATACTCTGGAAGAGTATAGTGAATTTTATTTTTAAAATGCATTTTATCATATTATAATGTTCATTAATGTAAGAGGCCCATGGTCATTTAGTTGCAGTATCCAAGTGAGGAATGAAAAGTAACATGAAAATTCCAAATAGTCTCCCAATGGAATGTGAATGGAAAGGATTGCTCAAAGTAGATGCAGCTCTGAGGTATTTTCCCAGTGATATTTGTGTACCCGATCACGTAAAGATCATATTGAGAAATCTTTGAAAACTCCTTGCAACGACACATAGGGACACCAAGGGATGTGAGAAATAAAAGGGTGCGGAGGGGGAGCGGACTCTTCCACGCATGGAAAACGAGTTTGACGAACACATGTCGGGCAACGTTTTCTTTCGATTTCGAAAACTTTGAAGTAGTTTCTCTTAACCACAAGATCATTTTGTGCTGCGATGTTTTATACAGTGAATAATTTCAACGAAATGATAGTATCATGGAAATAGTTTTTCAATTTTTAATCACGTAGAGCATTCTGTATTTTCGAACTTGTTGATGAACGAAAGATTTTAAGATGAAAAAGAATATTAATTGTTTAGGGTTATGAGATTTTCTTAGCACATCCAAGGAAAAGTTGTTTTTTTATTGGTTGTTTATTCTGGAATTTTCTATTGGAATTGGTTATTTTAATGATTTTTTTAATTAAGTTTTTCTATGATGGTTCTAGAAGTGTAACTAGGTGATCCAAGTTGAATGCTAGATTTTAAAGGCATGCTTGGTAGTTTTAACTCTTTCTCTATTACTTTCTAACCATAATAAAAAATATTTATTTTCTTATTTATGCTATTTATAATTGAAATATTCTTTTTAATATTATAGATTGGAGTTGATGACCACTTTATAATATCTTACCTTTCTCTTTACTCTATTTTTCACTATACAACAATTCTTCCTTATATTTGGTTGTGATAATTTTTTTAGTGGTATCAATACTTAGCAAAGTGACCACCTTTTCTATTTTTCAATGATTTGTAAATTTTAGCATAAAAAATTTTATAATTCTTGAAACGGGAAAATGATCAAATTATTGATTCATGAAGTCATCACTTATAAGTTAAATATTCAATTAAATCACATAAACTCTGCCGCTACACTCTATAGGCTATCTATACTAACTAGGTTATAAAAAAAATAATTTCTTTATCCAAACAATTATCCAAACATATAATTTTTTTTTAAAATAAAATAATTAATATTTATAAGTTAAATATTAAATTAAATCACATAACATATCACATATTTTTTCTTCTATATTACTTTTTCCTATTTTACTTCTTTCTAGTGTTTCCTTTGCAACATATGGTGCAATTGCTAGTTATATATAATTAAGTTGTAAGGGGTCTTTATTTGAAAACAACTTTCCTAGTTGCCTTTCTGTCATAATCTGTGAAATTCAATCCTTTGTTAGAGGATTGGATCATGATCAACCATCGATTCAAATTGTGGCAGTTGACAGTTGCGAGGAAATTGAAACTTTCCTTATAACAATAAAAGTAGTCATCATCCCCGCCTGCCCTAATCTATTATTTGGATTGTGTGATCTATATACCTATCATTATTATCTGTTTCATGATCTTTGGGATGAAGGCAAACTAGAGGATGCCAACTTTAAAAGGAAAACACGTTGTGATAACCAGAGGATCAAGTGGCGTTGGCGTTGCTATTTCAATGGAGGTTCTCGAAGAGGGAGGGTACATGACCCTCATCTCTAACATATCTTCTCAAATAGATGACACTGCTACAGACATTGCTCAATAGGGGAAATATTCTCTAGATAAAGTTTACACAAATGTAGGGTTTTTTACATAAATTTGTGTAAAGCTTTTTGGTTTAAAAACCTCTTGATCACATTCTTTCTGGTTAAAGTTTGCATAAATGTAGTGTTCTTTACCTAAATTTCTGTACATATTTTTCATTGAAAATCCTCTAATCACATTCTCTCTGCATAAAATCGGACATATGTTGAGTTCTTTGCATAAATTCCTCTGCAACTTTTAACGAACTCTGGATCACATTATTTCTATCTAGATATTCTGTCCCAAGGTTTTAATCATGAAATTATGTGGAATGGTATGAGCTTTGTGGTGAATATTGTAAATGTGGGGGACTATGAATCCATTTCAACAACTATAAAGGAGTGTTACGAGTGCTGCAACATAGGAATAGCTAGAATAGGCTACATGGATGAAATCAACATTACAGATGTCAATTTCGCCATTAGCACTAATCTCAGCGGGGTAGTCAACACAGTTCATTCTTTGTTGCCTTTGATGAAACAATGGAGCAGCTGGTCAGATCCGGAATCCATTATTCTCATGAGATAGTTGGCTTCAATGGTAAGTAATCTTTAATTTATAGAAATTAATCCAAATTTCATACTAGTTAGATTTCTTATTAAGGGATTTACATATTAAAGTCTTTTAAAGGTTGACCAAATAATCAAGAAACATAATCCAAATTTCATAATAGTTATAATTCTCCTTCACTGATTCATTTTTTAAAGACTTTTAAAGTTTGATCAAATAATCAAGAAACAGATCTGAATCAAAAGTTCATAATAATTTTGTAAGAGATTTACAGTCTAGACTCTAAAATGTTAAAAGTAATAAGAATAGATTAAAGAAATCATAATATAAATATTATATTAAAATATATTAGTAACAATAAGTTAAGATCCATTTTACTTTATAAGATATAATAATAATAATGGTTATGTAATCATATTTAAATTTAAGTAATAAGCACATAAACTTGCAATATATATAACAATTTGTTTAATCATGGATATTCATGTTTACTTTTCCATAGATATTATTAAGTTGTAAATATGCTTTGTTACAATACTATGGGCCAATACCATGGCTCATCAATACAACATGCCTAAAAACCATTTCTCTTTTCACACTCAAAATATTTTCTTTGAATTTAATTTTATAACAATTTTTCATTAAATCTAAAAGACACGATATTATAATTTATTTTGAGATATGTTTGCACCTCTATCGCATGAAAATATATAAGATATAAATATTAGTTATAAAACAAGATCCATTTAACCATATAAATTAAAATAATAATTTTGTAAACCATATTTAAATTTCAGTAATAAGAAGAAAAAAAACATAATACTTATAATGCAACAAGAGTTTTAATGGATATTACTAACCATACTATACCATGGGCCAATAATATAGCTCATCAATACCACATGCCAAAAACCATTCCTCATTTCACAATCAAAATAGTACTTACAATTAACAAGACTTTCAATGAGGCCCACTTTACCATGGATGTTATTAACCATACCATACCATGGGCCAATATGATGGTTCATCAATACCACATGGGCAAAACCCATCTCTCATTTCACAATCGCTAAATGATCACAGGTTCAAAAACTAGAGGGTATAATAAAATGGTCACATGTTCAAAAACTAAAGGAGGGTATAATAAGTAGACTTAGAAGTCAAATTGCTCAGTGAAGGTGGGTCCCTTATCCCACAAATAAAAGGTACCCTAAAATTGGATAATAATAATAATAATCAAAATATTTTAGAAATATATTTTTTTTAATTTGATTTATTATATTTTGGGCCAAGAGACACTCTCCATCAGAGCATGGAAGAATTGTTGTAATGCACAATTGTATTATGTTTTCTAAACATTATGCCCCAATCAAATTACATAAAATAAAAAAATAAAATTAAGAATAATGATGCCTATAAGAAAATCAAGTGAGATATTAATTGGTTGCATCTTCTTTGGGGAAAATCATGCGCAATACGATTTGTCTTATTTTATTAAGCATTATGTAAATTTTCATCGCAATGGTCTCAGAACACCAACTCCCTAATTAACTGTGGTCATGGATCCAAGTCCAGTTTGAAAAATATTGAAGACGCCTGTAAAAAAATCCCGTGAGATATATCCTTGGTTTTATTTGTCCCAAGAACTCCAAGTCCATCCATAAGAAATATCAATCTTGTACAAAGAACCCTGTAGGAACCCAAGAGAAAGAGACCCCAAGTAAAACTAGAGCGCAAACCTTTGCAAAGCCCTGAGTAGAGCCACATCAAAAGAACCCCAGGAAAGACACGGTCCAACTCAACAGAAAACCATCAAGAAGAGCCAAATCACAAGTTATTGAGCAGAGAAAAGAGTAGAAAACCTAAATCCAAGATCAACGAAGACCATAATCAAGAGTAAGAAAAAAAGTCAACATCCTCAATTTCTTGTAATTTTGGGACCATAATCTTTAGAACGAAAGGTGGGTAAAAGAGGGAAACACTTACATGTAGCCTTAATGAGACCTAAACCCTAACTACCTTTGTAGTTTATTTAAATACACAAGAACCAAAAACAAAAAGAAGTGAGAAATGAGGTTGCAATCAATAGTACACAACAAAGGCTAGAGAAGTCTATTATCATAGTGGGACACAAACAGAGCAGCTAGTAACCGAACAGAATGCTTTGTTGCCACCATGATGGCACAAAGCTGTAATCTCATATGGAGACTTCTGTATATGTTTCATTCCACTATTAAAATCAGCTTGGAGATTTCTTAATACAACCAGAAAAGGTTTCTTTCTTCGGTTTTAACACTGTCCAACATTTGATTTGGATCTTTATAGTCTTAGGTGATTTTTGTTTTTTCACTTAATATTTCAAATATGTAACATAGTTTGTTGTATATTTTTAGCTATGCTCAAACTGCATTAGCAATAGCAACTTTAATTTCAAAAAACAAAATTTAGTAGTCTTAAACCCATCCATAACACCCATATATTCCCCATATTTGGCTATCGATAATCCTAGGGAGAAAATACAGATCAATGTTTTCAGAGAAAAAAAATGTATATCTTTCAACAGAGGCCAGCAAAATATGCTCTATTTTATTTGTATGACTCTGTTAAGCACATGGCTAAAATTTCAAACATTGCCGGCCCTTAGAATGGATGAAATGAGTGGCCAGATTTAAAGCCTCTAGTTGTATGGTTAATTGAGGAATGATGGAATAAGTATCATTTTTCCTATTTTGGGGAATCTTTCATTTTGATAGCAACTTTGTCTCAGGTTACTCAACATTGAGAGCTTTTGAAGTAGGTTGCTATTTATTTGAATTTATCTTTTTGGCTCTCTCAGATGCTACGTATAGTAGTCGTTTTCTAATGGTGGCCTCATGGGAACCTCATCTCAGGAATCTAGGAAATAGGAGGGGCATTAAGGGGAAGTAACCCCTGTTCTCTTTCTTGCGGAGTTTTTGAAATTTTAAGTTGTATTTTATTTGTGATTTAGGCATTGTCTTCACATGTATTATATAATGAAATTTGCTTCTGTTGTTAAATATGGTTAGAGCTACAATTATAGATTTTAGACTAAAACAAAATTTATATTTCCAGCTGTTAAAAAGACCATGTGTCCAGAATTCTGTGGTGTTCTCTATATGATCAGGTTCTATAGTTTTTTATGATCTTTTTCAACTATGTCATTTTTGCAATGTTTCTTTTTCATTTATGATTAAGATTGGGCACTTAGTCCATTTGACATAGTTGTGTCACTTTTTTGGTTATCACATTCTTCATAGATAAATTATTTGACACACAATTCTGTACTTAGCAGCACATTTCTATTAATTCTACATAGCATTGTTTGGTGTCTTCAACATGGTTATAGTGCTTCTAAATCCTGGTTTAGTGAGTGATTCAGTTGTCAATAGTTGTTTCAAAGAATTGTTTTATGTAACTTGCATTTGGAGAGAAAATTATTGCAGATTGACCATGCTTTTGTCTATAACTTTGCTTTTAATTACAAATACAAAATAGGATAGGGCACAATATTTTTTCCCGCCTTTACTAAAATTGACCAAAATCACTACACATATATTTCTTAGCAACTATTGGATCTCTTTAAAATTCTTGCGGCGTTTCCTTTGCAACATCTGGTGATGGTGCAATTGCTAGTATAATATTTTTGAATTTTTTTTTTTATATTATTTTAAAAATTATATTAAATGTCAAGACCATTTTTTTAGTGTTGACAAACATATTTTCACAATTACAATCAATATTAAACCAATATAAAAGTGTAAGTGTTTGTTTATTTTTGTTAAATGATTTCGTTATAAAGATTTAATTGAACTATTTTTGTTTTTTGTTTTTTTCTATTCAAGTTTAATAATAATAATTATTTTTTTTAAATAAGTTTTTAAATACATAAATAAATTCAAAGTACTAATATTGTGTGATATTTACAAAGAAAATTTGTGATTTCAACAAATATCATTATAAACTTTAAATGTGATTAAAATTATACTAAAAAGCCAAAATATAAAATACTTAAATTACAACAACTATTGACACTACCGACTAATCATTTACTAGCTTCAAAAAAACAATAAAAACCATATCCATTCATTAACATGTACCATTCTCTCCCATAATTTACTTTTCTACATTAATGATAACCAAAAAATTCTCACAATTACCAAATTTCTCAAAATTTTATTACCTAAATTCAAATTATTCAATGAAATCAAATTTATGAATAAAAAAAAAACATAATTCCTCCCATCTATTATTTATATAAATATATTCTTAACCTAAAATTCATTTTTTCCTCATTTAACCTGATTTCTAAACTGATTTCTAAAATATTTCAAATCTTAAAGATGAAGTACCACCAGTGCTACGAAAATTCCCAACGTGTGTAGACTCAGATTTTATCATAATAAAGCGATTGAGTACAGGGCACACTTTTCATGCGGCCAAACCTTTTTCGAAATAAAGTGGATCAATTTATGAGATGACCTGGTTAGCGTTCAGTATTTCCATTTAATTGTTTTATAAATTTTATTAAAAAAATGAGAATACAGACTATTTAATTAGTTTGGGATATTTTTCAGATTTCGGAAGTAATTGCTAGATTTTTCTTACTTTAATTTTGGTTTTCATCAATCAAGAATAAAATATAAAAAATAATAATAATAATTAGTGATTATAAAATCTATAGTAATAACATATTATGATTTATTCTAAAAATTATCAAATCTTCTTTTTTTTTGGTTTAATTTTTGTAGGAATTCTTTTAACATATTTATTATTACTTCTATTGACGCTCACAAATGTAGAGAATGTTATTCTCTAGTCTAAATTATAAAATCTTGATTTAATGTTGTTACAAATTCATAAAAATGCTTTCAATATTATATCCATCGTTTTTTTAGGCATTTACAAATGTTTTTATTTTTTAGTTCTGCTTTTGTTATTTTTGTTTTATTGTGTTACTACAATGGTTTCACAAACCCTAGTGCTTTTTGAAAACCAATTCTATCTTGGTTTTCTTCACAGTGGATCGACGCCTTTCCCCCTTAATCAAAGATTTAACATCTTTTACAATATCAAGTCAATATACTAGAGCACCTACTGTCGTCGTACCTATCCAAGTGGTTCATTCCAAAACTCATATCCTACATCCTTAGTATGCTTGAGAGGGATGACTCCATAAGCTACCATGCTACAACATGTCAACATGTGAATAGAATTCCACTTATCTCCACATCTTACTCACAAATTTTAAGTCCTTAACAATAGTGGATCAACTTGGCTTGACTGATATCTCCTAGTGTTGTTAGTCACAATGCTACATCTTTAACGAATACTAGATCAATTGGCTCCAATACCATTTTCTAAAAATAAAAGTGAGAGAAAATAATTAACAACGAACAATAATAAAATAATAAAACATGCAGCAATAAGATAACATTATTTATACCACAAATATGAAACCAGGGAAACTCACTCATCATAGCCAAAATACATCATATTATGGAGTCATCAAGCCATAACATAAACATCCAATGGAAAACCCATTAATTACCCTATGAAAGTCATTTTATGACCAAATCAAATTCAACCTAACATTATGCAACATTGGGAAAAGACAAGGATTATGCATCCCAAGATGTACTAATTGTTATTGATGTCAAATTTCATTCAAGTTAAGAAAAAAATGGCACGATCTTAAAGATTACTTCAAGCCCTTTCGAACGAGGTATAACATGGTCCCCTAACTCATCTCTATTGACGATAAATTCATTTTCTAAGACAAAAAACCACTTATCTCACCCCCCATACAAGTCGGCCCTACTTGAGGACAAGAAGACCCTATTTGAGCTCCAATATGAATATTACCCTAAAAACCCTAGCAATCTTATATTCAAAATCCATCGTAAACCCCAATTTTTCAATCCTTCCATTGGTCGTAGCCTTAAGGGGCTTCTGATTTGATGTGACTAGGCCATTAGATCCCATGATGTGACTAGGCCATTAGATCCCCATGATCATGTAAAAAATTGCATATTGTGAGAGATGGATCCATGGGATTTTCGTATATTGTACCTTGCTTTGGATATTGAGAATATCCCATAATTACCCAAATAATTCTTCTCGAAAATTTTATGAGAATCTTCCAAAATTTGATGGTGCCTCTTTGGCTACTATCCCACATGTCTTCGTATTCATGAGACATAATTCAAAATTTGAGGATAGACATGAAGATGCCATTATGATATTGTTTATTCTTTTTTTGGGACAAGGGAATAATGGCTGGCCCACACACTCTTGCAATCTATTGTAGTATTTTAAAACATTGATCAGTTATTATTGGTATATCTACAAGAAGAAATAATTCTTCGTCTTTTTGAAAGTAATAGAGGTGTTGATGAATACAAAGAGGAAGTATTGAAATAAAAAACCTTCTTAACTCCCTTGATGACAATGATGCTACTGCCATCATAGGAGAAGTTTACTAATACCTATGCCACCAAAAATCTAGCATGAATGCTTCAAATCTAGAAAAAAATATCAAAGAAGTCCTTAACTATACCTCAATAGAGATTCATTAAGTGAATTAATGGTTAATGCTCGGTCATACGTATTATGCTTTGATGGAACACCAAAATTTAATGATTAAGACCCACACTATGATGAACACTAAGAACAAACGTTCAAGGATAACTAAGAAAGACATGTTCCATATCTAAAGAAAGATGAAGAATTTGAAGGATTTATAGCTATCCACGGGTGCTAAAAACATGTTGGTATGTGAGAAGATCCTTATTGCTAATAACTATACCATATTTTAATTCATTATGAACATCCATGATGATAAATAGCAATGCAGTGGATAAAGAGATGGTAAAGGCAGTCGATGGATTTCCCCTGTGTCCACGTTGCTTTTAATTTCGAAATTATGGTAAGATCAATTGGAAATATGATAAAGATATACTAAAGGCAGCGGATGAATTTTTCTTACATGATTGAAACGAAGCCACCATTGATGGCATAAGGCCCATGTTGCTTTCTAAATTTAAAAGGGTGGATGCTCAAATATTCAATTATAAAACAAACAACCCGTAATAATCATGAACATATTTTATATATCTCAAGGATGCTCCAAATTGTAGAGGTGTAAATGATAACAATTTTGTTTATATGGAATCTGGAAAAGCAAATCGAAGCTAAGAATAGGGGACATGATAGAATCTAATGATTCATTTATGACAAAACCTAGAAATTTTTCCCTAACAAGACAAGAATATCGGGAAATTGCACTGTTAATGCCACGATATAGGAATATTAGCAGAATTGTGCTTCTTTTTATCTCGATGACACACAAGTAATTTCTATTGTAATGTATTGACAAGTAACATTTTGACAAATCTGCAAATTTTTTAAATATCAAAATCTATCTAGTTTGGATGACACACTTGAAAATATGGTTTAGAGTTAGAAATAAGGAAAAATGAATGATATGATATCAATTGTATTATAACCAATGTTATATATATATATATATAATTAACCAATTATAAAATACAACTGGTATATGTTCAAAAATTAATCTTTTGGGCTATATAAGCTCTCGATGTTGCTATTTCTTTAAAGAGTGTGTGTGTGTGTAACCAATTACAAAATACAATTGATATATGTTCAACTATTAATTATATTTATAATAAAGGATGCAATAAGTAAAATTATAATATTTGTAAATGTTTATAATCATAAAGAGTAATGTAATAAAAAGTGAAGTCATAATTATATTGGTATTTTTAAATTTTATTATCATTGTCATTGGTGTTGGTGAGAGTTGTCGTTGATGTTAGTGAGAGTTGTCATTGATGTCAATATGGCATTATTGATGGCTAAACCCTAATTGATGCCTCAATTTCCAAGAAGTCTTGATTTTGGGAAAACCCTAATCCTATTATTCTACCTAATAAAACCTTGAAACTCTAGCCCTAGTTAAAGCCTTCCCTATCACTCCTATTGAAGAAACCCTAGTTTTCCTTACTCAAGCCTTTGTCTAATGCTTGACTCAAAGAAACCCTAATTTATAATGTTGCCCTAATCAAACCCTATGAAAGCCATGAAACCTACGTAAACCCAAAGTATATTGATAAAACCATAATCATAGCTCTATCAATCCCATATTTCCTAATTTCCATTCATATTACCCTATTCCTATTAGAACACCATTAAATAATCTCTTACCATGTAATCCTAATAAATCCCTAGCTCCTACTAAAAAATTCAACATAAAGAAGGCTCTTAGATGGGGTAGTATGACTGAGATGAGAAAAAGAAAGCCAATATGCAAGGCGATGGTTGATTTGATTTGAAGGTCAACACACATGATTATGTGACACGATTACCAGAGACCGAAGAAATTGTAGAGGCATTTTCCCAATATGGGGTCATGAAGAGGACCTTGATACCTAAAAAGCACGAGCGAAGATGCCTATGTGACTCCAATTTTTTAGGACTCTTGTTGGGCCAAAATGTATTTTTATAGCTAAATGAGAACATACTAAATGACTTTTGAACACCCAATATATATTTTGGAATGAAAATTTTGGTGGTTTCTCAAAATTTCCACCTAAAAACTTGTTGTCTATTTTCTTAACATTTATGCATAATTGAATGGTATTTTCTTAACATTTATGCATTATTGAATAGTATTGATTACTATTCACATGATGTTGATTATATTAATCTAAAGTTAATGATAATGAATGTTATTTGAAATAAAAAATAGAAATTGAGAAAAATTATTGATTCAAAACAAAACTACCGAACAAAATTGTACAAAATTAAAAATAAGATCATTAATTCTAGCCTTTGTAAAAACCCACCTTGTTTGACCACTATAAGTATTAATTAGCTCTAAAACATTTAGACATCTTCTACATTTATGCTCACACGCGAGGACGGGGAGGAAATTTTGTCATTTGAAAAGTAATGAATCTTGCTCGTTGACCATATATGACCTTTTTATTTTGAGTGAAATTTTGGGGAATTGTTTGACCAAGAATTGGATGAGTTTTGATTGCTAAAAATTTTCTTTCAAGCCTTTTGCATTGACCATTGAATTTCAACCTTTTGACCAACCGACCCTAGGCCGAATTTCAGCCACTTTGTTTGATCAGAGTTGATCATGTCTTTTGGATGATTTTGATGATCAGTATAACCATATTTGATTTGTAGCTTGTATTTAGATTAAGCACAAATCTCTAGAAATATTCTAAATTGTATTTTTAATAATTAATGAGGACTTAATTCTCCTATGAAGAAAAGTTGCTAGGTTTTTTTCCAAATTGTTTTTCTTAAAGTAAATTTGTTATCGCTATTGTGGTTGTGCTTGGCTATCTCTTAAAGTAAATATTAACACTGATTCATAACTAAAAACATGGAATGAAACTATAGCGAAGTATGGAATCAAATTTTTTGATTCAAAATTCGGCAGGTTATAAATTTAGCGGTACAGCGAAGATGGTCCAAAATATGCAGGATGACCTCCAGCGACAGGAGGACCTAAATCCCTTTGCAAGAAAGGGTCCGCAGAGTAGCTTTCAGTTGGCACATCACCTGTCGGCATTCGATATTCCACCTCCATTAACCTTTGACGATATAAAGACTCAATGCTCTGATAATCTAACTCATGTTGCTTTGGTAATAGACTACCATAAGAATCTTGAGCTTGAAGAGGAGCCTGAGGAATATAATCCCTTGCACCTCCATATCGTAACAGCTCCCTCTCAGCTATAGCAGGATCAACGCCATATCCAGTTAATGGAGCTTGAGGAACGTCATAATCAGTACGTGCTGCACGTCTTGCTTCCTCCTGATAGCGACGTAGCATATCATCTCTCAACAATTCCTCTCGGCGCAACTCTTCTCGACGCAGTTCCTCTCTTAGGAGCTCCTCTCGACGCAGTTCCTCTCTAAGCATTTGCTCCCTCATCATATCCTCCCTGAATTGAAGCTCCCTACTACGCTGAAGGTCAACTTGAACTCTAGGTTCAAGAGGGGTAGCCTCCACAGGAATGCGGTGATTTTCAGGGCGAGAATTAAACTGTAGTACTGGTCGGAAGAGCTTGGTAAGTTTTTTCACCTGTAAAACAAATAATTGTCCTAATTATAGAACCCGTAAAATAAATATGTCGAGCATGAGTTTCATTACAAATAATTAATAGATAGATACCTGTTGAGGATTGAGTTCAAACCTAAACTTGTTCTTCCCATCATAGTTATCTTTGATTGCTTTGTTGAATATGTCTTCAGAAAGCGGCGAGCAATCCCTTTCAATACGGAATCGCACCTGCACAAACATGCTTCATTAGAAAACTGATGTAGTGTGCACATGTATAGAAAGACACGAAACCGAAATTGCATAGGCCCAAAATAAGATTGTATATATGGTCAAACATGGTATAAAAAGATTACCTGTGCGGGGAATGGCCTTTTAGAACTCAGGAAAGCATCTGGTTCCAGATTCATTCCTCAGCAGATGCTGCCTTGTAGATACCATACATGAGTCTAAGGTCAAAATCATACAAGAAGAGCTTCATTCCGGGCTTGACCTTTTCTACAAGCTCCTTTTTGGCTGCGGGCAAGCCAAACACTTTGTATCGGAAACACTCCTTTTTAGTTTCAGAATTACACATAAAAATCAAGCCCGCAAACTTATCTTTGCCACTGCCATAGAATTCATTGTTTGCTTCCTGGCCACCTTCTTTTTTCTTCTTATTTTGATCAACCTTTGACTCAGCAGGGTCTGCTGAACCGGCCTTGGGTTCGTTCTCCTTTACAACCGTCTCTTTCTTAACAGCCTTATCAACAACATTAGTTGGTGCTGCCTCCATTTCAGCTCCTCCAGCTACTTGCTGACCATCAAGTGATCTCTTCTTGTTCTTTCCTTTGCCCATCTTGTTTACCAGCTTTAAAAACAATTATGGGTAACTGGCTGGTCGATAATTTCCCCGGAATGCAATATCCAGGGACAAAAACATAAAAATACTAACTTGTGTCAAATATGCAACTCTCAGAAGATGAGTGCAGAGCTAAATCGATACACTAGAACCGTAATGAATTTTTATGATTAAGTCGTAGTTAAATGGGCCTCCTTTTATATAATTCGAAGAGGGTTAATCTAGAATAACTAACCGACCCTTAAAATTCATTCTAATTTAAATTTCAAAAGGTGCCAAAAATTAAGCCTACCTCCAAATTCGACATGCTCAAGGGATTATTAAATTTTGGTCTAATAATGCGTGGACCCAACCAAAAGGCTAATTCACACATAAATTAAGTTAAGTTGGTCCAACAAAATTTTGGACCATAATTTATTGTTATTTTTTAATTATTTCTTCCATTGCCACATCATATTTATTTATGACTTCTATCCACACAGTGAATTAGATCATTCAATTAATGGTGCCACATCATCAACCTTGGAATTGCCACATGATTCAACCAATTCTATGATGTCACCTCATCATCTTTTGGAAATCTTGAAATCAATTACGGTGTACTAGCTTTCACTATGCATATCTCACAAACCATGAGGGCTCACAAGTTACGCCACATACCACCATAATCTTCATGATGGGAAGAATCTTATGGCAAAGGTCTCTCAGAAAAAAATTACATGTCTGCATTATCGAAATATCCATCAAAGTGCAGGCTATGATCATTACCTTAGAAATCAGACCCTAGGGTTAGGGTTTCTGTGACTGCATCATCTCATCCTAGGGTTTCACATATGATGCCCATTAGGCCACAAAGATTGTTATTGTTAGGTTGCAATAGATGCCACCAATAAGCCACAATAGATGCCACCATTAGGCCATTTAGGTTTCCATTGTTAAGCCGCAATAGATTCCACCATTAGGCGGAAGAGATTGCAATTGTTAGGCCGCATTAGATGCCACTGTTAGGCCACAAAAACTTGTCAAAATAATTGTCTCTGAAGCGATTGGAGAAGACACCTCGAGTAAGGCAATACAAGTTACCCAATTCATAGTATTCAACAGGGTGCAGTTCGAGCCAAGAGAGAGATAGTAGTAGGGGTTTGTTGCAGTGAGAATTTCTAGAGAAATCCTTAGGAGGTTTTGCAGTTTTTCAGAGGACGAAAGGGAGGCCGAATTTAGCTACATAGGAGGCCATACAAAGCAATGTGAATTTCGTAGTTTGCTAGTGCACATTTTCGAAAGGAGGTTCAATTCAATTGCTAGAGGTTGAATCTAGTATTGAGATGTAGAGAAGATTCTTTCTAGAGGTAGAGAAAGACAGGACAACTCACCTGGAAGTAGTTTCCAGGTTGTAGAAATTTTCCTTCATCCAGAAGTGCGCATTTCAGGAAGCTATAGTGCATGTGCCAAGAGGAATTGTTAGTAGACTAGAGGAAGCCAAGTTGATTTGCAGGGGAGATCTTTGACCTCCAGTGTTTTCCAATTGAGGTAAATTGCTAGAGGATTGTCAGTTGGGAATCCAATTGTAATTATCTATTTTGCTACATAATAATATAACCCTCATAATTACATTTAATATGAATTTGCTTCATAATTCAAAGGTTTGAATGGAAAACTTCAAGGACTTCAAAGATTTTGTCCACCTTTGAAGGCTGAGTGATCATTCTCGGAGGATATTAGCCCAAATCGAAGGAGTTTCTAGAGCTTAGTGGTACTCCACCTTTGAAAAAAAATAACTCCACCTTTGAGCTATTAGTGGTACTAGCCCAAAAAAAAAGAACATATTGAAATTTGACTATTCACTAGCATTTTTGAATTGAAAATCCTCAAGAACTAAACAATTAGTACTCCTATAATAATCTCATAGATTAAATTTCTCAATCAACCTTTCTGAAAAACTAGCCCATCTCAAGGTTCATCGACTAGTAGCAGAGCAGATAATCAGGAGAAAATCATATGTGTATAAAAGGATGGTTTTGTGTTTGGGGCAATATTCTTTCTTTTGTGTGAAACTTCTAATTTTATTTGCTAGAAAAGGTTGTTAATTTTCAATTTATACCAGAGAGAGAGGGCCATGTGCATATAAATAAAACATATACTAGCGAGGTCCTGAATATTTCCTCAATTGATGACTAGTCTTATGGATGTATCCTTGGAAGGTTTACACCCTTGGAAGGTTTGCAGGTTGTGTCATCGGTCCAAGGGTTAAAAAAAAAAACATATTGTATTACATAATGAATTTGTATTTGAAAACCTTCATAGGAAAGGAATTACACCTTGGAGGATGCTTTCAGGTTCACGTTGAATGTCCCTTGAAGGCCACCAAGGTGCTTTTGAGGTCATCCTTGGATGAGGGGTCATACCCCTTAAGCCATTGTGTGCCATTTTGAAGGTTACATGGCAGATTTGAAGAATTATTGAATGATTCTTGCATATTGAAGGACCTCTGGAGACAAGATACTACAAAAAAGAAATAAAAAAAAATTCCCCCTCTTTAATCTGAGATGGCTCACCTTTGTAGGCTTGTGCTCCTTAGAATTTGTAAAAGTGACATGAATGACACTTAACATTTGTAATTTAAATTGAATGATGCTGAAAAGGCTCTTTTTCCCACTCCTTAGGCTAGATTAGGGGTATTTAGCCTTAAAAATGAATATTTTAATGTAAGCGAAGTTGAGCATCTCCTCTATTATTATTATTATTATTATTATTATTATTATCCAATTTTAAGGTCACAACCAAGACACACTAAATTGGTGTATGAGACCCCCTTGTTTGTGGGACAATAGACTCACCTCCGCTCAGCAATTTGATTGCTAAGTGTATGAAGGCATACATACTCTACCCTCCTCTATAAATAGAGATGCACTTCCTCACACTTTCGTATGGTATGGATCTAGGGGGAAAATCTCTTAGCAAGTTGAAAATCTCTACAATTTTTTTCTCTTCTATAATTTGGCTATGGATGGATGAGTTGAGAAACCTCTTGGGGGTTTTGCTGATATGTATTTTCATATCTTTTCATGGATGGTTATGGAGAATCTTGGATTAATGTATGAAATAAGGAAGTTTAAATATTTTATCTTGGTCTTACATTTTATTAGATGGTTGAATCATGTATCCAACATCCTAGCTTCGAATTTTCTTCATGATCCTTGTTAAACTAACTCTTATTCCAAGTTTGTGAGGAAGTAGCATGCTAATATCTTCACTTAATCACTTTTTGGATATTGATAACCTTGATTCAAACCCTATGACAAGTAAGTTAACTTACATTGGTACTTTTGAATCTTATATCTCCTCCAATATTTTCAACGTTGTTCTTCCTTGACCCCATATGCCTCAAAAATATACTAGGAAGCTAAGGCACTGATTTTCTATCCTCCGTCACCTTTTTATATCCCTTTAAATTATTTTACTATGGTTTCTTCTACAATGTCATTCATCAATCCCTTAACTGTGTGTGTCTAGGGAGTCTCCCTTTCATATCAAACATTGAAACCACCAAAACCATGGCAATCCTACCCTATGGAGTAACCCCTTGAACCATATGAGAGCTATCTAGAAGAGACAAGGGTTGGTGAGGTAATAGTAGCCCCCATTAAGGTGTACCCATTTCACTTGAACTCTTGAATTTTATCTGAAGAGTTAAAATACTTTTCTCTAACATTTCCCACAAGTTCTTCAATTTCGTGTGTGCAATGAAAGTAATTAAACAATAAAAAGGAACAAGAGTGAGATGAATCCTCCCATAGGTTCCTACAAAAGGGACTATGGGAGGTGCAATATGGGGTATCAATTATAAAACACCCTGAATATTCCAATGAAATGGTTTGTCACAATAAACTATTTCCTGATGAAACCTTTTACCATTTAATTTATTCCCTTAGATACCAAATTTATTATCACTAGATTACAACTAATGTTTTTGAAAATAACAAAAATACAAAAATGAAATAACAAGAAAATGAACACACCATCCACAGAAATCCCTACGGGCTTGTAATCAGGGGAGGAATGTATATCGCTTGTCTATAATTAGACAAGGTGTAAGAGGTATATTGGGAAACCAAATATAGGAGAAAACCCATTTATAAGGTGATGGTTATACTTCGCTTTATTTTCTTTAATTATGAAAATGAAAATGTAAAGAAAGCAACACTTATTATGCAATTGTTGTTAGTTTTTGATGGATATGGTAGCATCGGACAAGTGTCATAGCATCTAAGGTGTCAAGGACGCTAAGGAACATGAGATCTCCAAAACCCATAAAAGGTTTCAAAAGACAAAACCTAGAACCCTCTCAATTAAATTAATTGATAAATAATTAAAAAGTTCCTAAGTATAACTTGGAAAATTGATTAACTAATGGGTATTAATTGAGGAAATCATTTTTTCTCTAGAGTCTTTCGGAAAAGCAATTTGACAGAGTCTAAGAAGATCTAAGCCATCGACCATGATTAGATTTTGGTCGTTGATGCTCCAGCGAGATATTATAAGAGCAGGTCGAAGTGATTTGAGAAGACACATCGAGCAAGGCAATACAAATTACCCAAGTCATAGTATTCAGCAAGGTGTAGTTTGAACCAAGAGAGAGATAGTAGCAGAGGTTTGTTGCAGTGAGAATTTCTAGAGAAATCCTTAGGACGATTTGCAGTTTTCTACAGGAGGAAAGGGAGGCTGAATTTATTTGTAGAGGAGGTCATACAAAGCAATGTGAGTTTCCTAATTTTCTAGTGCACGTTGCCGAAAGGAGGTTAGATTCAATTGCTAGAGGTTGGATGTAGTCTTGAGAGGCAAAAAGGTTATTTCTAGAGGTAGAGCGAGGCAAGACAACTCACTTGGAGGCATTTTCTAGGTTGTATGAATTTTCCTTCATCCAGTAGTGTGCATTTCAGGAAGCTAGTGCATGTGCCAAGAGGAAGTGCGAGCAGGCTAGAGGAGGTCGAGTTGATTTGCAGGGGAGATCTCTATTATTTTCTAATTGAGGTAAATTTCCAGAGGATTGTCATTTGGGCATCCAAATGTAATTCTCTATTTTGCTACATAATTAAAAAACCCCGCATCTACTGCATTGGTTTTTCTAAGGAATTTTTTCAAAAAAATGGTGTCATTTTTATTGTGTGTGCATCTATTTCTCAGTGCCAATTTTATATTTCTACAATGCATTTTGATTGTGAATAATTTCAGTGTGCATTATTCACTACTTTCCATAATAATAATTACAGAAGATATATAAACTATACATAAATGTCTTTCATATTAATCACATCATAATGATTAATCTAAAATAAATTTATCTATATTATGATGTGATTAATCTGAAATACATTTATCTATATTATGGATCACAAAAGTCTTAGATCTAAGATAGAGAAACTGTTAAATTTTGGAGAATAATATTTATTTATTGTAGTTCAAGGAATTTTCACATGGAATCAAATCATAAGATCATATCAGAGAGGCTTTAGGCAAAGGAAGCAAGTTTTGTGAAGTTTCAGAGGGACATATGAAGCACTGGGTTCTAGATCTACATAGGCCAAGTCAGGGGTTCGAATTGTAGAGTGGAAAAAAATCGATTTCCATTTTAGGTAAAGGAAAAGTTTGACTTTGCCTCATATCTGAAGTAGTAGGTAGAAGGATTTCCAGAGAGGGTTTTCGGTGAGCAGATCAGTTGATTCGCAAGGTAGATATAGAAAAATGATTTTGCAGCAAGGATTTTGTAATTTTAGATTGGTACAGGGAAGGAAGAGAAAGAGAACACCGAGAGGGAATTTCTAGAGAGGGTTTCTGGTGAGCAGATCAATTGAATTGCAAAGTAGATCTAGCACAGTGATTTTGCAGCAAGGATTTTGCAGTTGCAGCTTATTGGAGGGGAGGAAAATCGATTTCCGGTTTAGGGAAAGAAAAAGTTCAAATTTTCATCATATCTATAGCAGTATGCAGAAGGATTTCCAGAGAGGGTTTTTGGTGAGGAAATAAGTCGAATCCCAAAGTAGATCAAACGCATTGATTTCAGAGTAAGGGTTTTGCAGTTGCAGATTAGTTCAGGGAAGGAAGAGAAAGAGCACACTAAGAGGAAATTTCTAGAAATTATGGGAGGGTTTCTAGCTTTCCAGTTGTGTGAATGGAGGGTGTGATTTCTAGCAGCAATATGTCTTAGCAGGCTTTCTATTCTAGCGAATGGGAATTTGAAGGTCAGATGTTTATGTCCCAAATATGCAGAAGAACATTCAGAGGTACAACGAGTTACCTAGAGGAGGAATAACATGCAATGCAAATTATAGGAAGTACACTAGAGGCAAGTCTAGAAGCAGATATGCGCATTCCAGGAGGAGTGCTAGTAGCGAAAAGAAATTCCAAGTGCTAGACTCGGAGATCAAAGAAGACTTGATGGGGCCTCTAATTTTGACATCTCGAAGGACAACATGAAGGTCCTATTGAATGAGCATGGCTTGAAGGAATTTGTTAAAAATGTCATGGTTGAGTCGTCAAATCCACATTATTTGGCAACCTTCAAGAAAGAGATGGCCAAAATTAAGAGTATGGTCCAAGATGGAGTGTAGGATCATATTTTCCCACATATTGTAGTTAATAATCAAAGGAAATGTGGTATGTCATCATAAAGTTGTACGTGGATCCATCTAAGAAACGGAAAATGATTCTTAAGGATAAAATGAGGTCATTCAAAATGCAGAAGAGAAAGGATGTTACATGAACATCCTACCTCGATTCAAAGAATCCGAGACAAACTTGTAACTGTAGGAGAGGAACCATCAAATAGTGAGCTAGTGTGTGTGACACTCAACGGGTTCTCCAAGGAGTAGCATACATTCATATAAGTGATTTATGGAAGAGACACACTTCCAGGTTGGGAGCACCTATGGAATGACTTCACTCAAGAGGAGCCAAAGCACAACCGTGCAGATGGTACTATAAGCAGCAGTAGCAAGGGACAAAAGGTGGAGAAGGAAGAAGAGAACATAGCCCTTGTAAGTAAAGAAAAGGAAAAGGAGGGTCCCAGTCAGGGACACGACTCAAAGGGAGAGATGAAGAAAAGGACATCAAATGCTTCGGATGTGGTGAATCTGGTCATTACATCACCTAGTGTCCAAACAGGAAGAAGGAAAAGAAGGGGAAGAAAACAACAACTTTGGTAGAGGTCGATGAGTTGACCTCTAGATTGGAGGACTTTGCATTGATAGCAGCAATACCTCCATATGGACAAGGAGCGTGATACTCCAATAGGCCAAATTAGATAGGGTCTATGGGAAGAGCAACATGAAGGCTAGATCTAGCCATGGAGGGCTTGATTTGTAGATCAAATCCAATTGTTGTGCATTCCTCACATGGATTATTATGTTTGATACGGGAGCCCACAATATTGAGTAGTAAGAGGATTGAAATTCAGGAAGGCACAGTCATATCTTAAGGGAAAATGTAGAGCTATTTGTACTCAGATACTTGAGAAGTAGTTGCAGAGCTTGTTGGGCATTGTCATATGTTTGGTAGAGAGTGAGAATATAGTTTAAGGAAAAGAATCAAGGGGTACATACAGAGCCAGTTGCAATGACATAGTAGATAAACATGAGTTTGAGACTCAGAGGAAGTCTAGCTTTAGAGGGAGCAGCCCTATGAAAGCTTGATCTTCAAGTTCTGATGTGGTCAGTACACATAGTCGTAGTGGTATCAACAATGTAGAGTCAATGCATATGCAATAGCTCAAGGATACGATTAGTGTGAAATTACATATTGGTTCATATAAAGTTACTAGCAGGCGAATCAACATAAGCACAATAGCATAGTGGACGATGTTTTACAGATTGACCTCTGACAATGACAATGTGTCTGAGCAGCTAAGATGTGAAGAAAGGAGGCATGACAGATGTCAGATGTCAACAACGTAACATAGTCCAACTACAAGTTGTTCATTAGGAGAGATGAGTAGAATGGAGAGTGGAGAAAACCTTCCTCACAAAGAGGAGGTGTTAGTTTTTGACGGATATGGTAGCATAAGACATGTGTTCTAGTCTCGAAGGTGTCAGAGAGGCTAAAGAACATGATATCTCCAAAACCCATAAAAGGTTTCAAGAAAAAATACTTAGAAACCTCTAAATTAAATTAATTTATGAATAATTTTAAAAGTTGTGTTCATACTCCAATGATATATTATAACAGTAGGTTAAAGGGATTGGAGAAGACACTTCGATTTAACAAGGTAGTACGAATTACCAAGTTCACAATATTTAGTTGTAGTTCAAGCCAAGAGAGAGACAGTAGTAGGGGTTTACAACAATGAGAATTTCTGGAGGTTTTCCAGTTTTCCAAAGGAAAGGATGGCCGAATTTATCTGCAAGAGCTATTTTGCAGAGCAATGTGAGTTTCCAGAAGGATTTTTGATTCAGTTTCTAGAGGTTGGATCTAGTCTCAGGAGGCAAAGAAGATTCTCTCCAGAGAAAGAGAGAGGCAAGAGGCTCACTTGGAGGTAGCTTCCATCTTGTACAAATTTTCCTTAAGTGAGTAATGTGCATTTCGAGTAGCAAGTGCATCTTCCAGGAGGATGTGTGAGTAGGCTAAAGGAGGCCAAGTTGATTTGCAGGGAAGATATTGGATCTCCAGTATTTGTCTAGTTGAGGTTAATTGTTGGAGGATTGCTGATGTGGCATCTAGTTGTAATTCTCTGTTTTGCTGCATAATAATAAAACCCTCATCTGTTGCATTTGTTTTCCCTTCGAGATTTTTCAAGGACCTTTATCCAAAAAAAACGATGTGAGTTTTATTGTGTGTGTGCATCTATTTCTCAGTTCTAGTTTTATATTTCCGCAACGTATTTTTATAGCGAATAATTGTAGTATGAATTAGTCACTATTTTTCATAATAATAATTACAAAAGACAAATAAACTGGTAAAGTTAGGAGAATAATATCCAGTTGTTGTAGTTCAAGAATTTTTCACAATTTCCTTTGACAAAGTTTCTTGAATGGTTGCTACGAAATCTTCTTCATCCTCTATTATGCTCTCAAATGCAACTACTAGATGTTCTACTTATTTATGGAACATATAGAATGCTAAGAAAATAGACTCCCTCTCTTCTAGTAGCCTAATATTTAACTTATCTTGACAATCATCTAAAGTTAGGGTTTTTTCATGTCATAGCCCTCAATTAATGTTAGGTTTTAGACCTAAAATATTTTATAAGGTATACTTGTGTGAGTATTAGGCATTGATGCAACATCTACTTGGAAGTTGGTACCATGGTGATCAATAATGTAAGTCAACTTGTCGGAGGCATGACTTCTGTATACAAAATCTGATTAAGATGTTTTTCAAATTGTTTGAAAGTTCACAACGTGTATAACAAAATTGAGGGCTTAGGATCTATCCTTAAAAAATTTAACCCTAAACAATGTCATTTAATGCCTCAAAATGGATCTAGAAGGTCATGAATCCCAAATTTCCAAACTCTAGCTCGGCACTAGAATGACCCTTATAATCCAATTCCTCCATTTTTCCTACCAAAAAGTACCAAGATAAATGATAAGCTATATATTGATCCATATTTAATGAAGGCTCTACAAAATTCTAGTGTGAGAACAATGTGTCAGTTTATCTTTTGGATGGAAAATGTGCAAGGGAAACTCTTGATGAACGAGGCTAATATAGGTCACATGATAGAGTATGTTGGTTAGTGTTAAATTTTTAAGGATTCAAGAGGAAAGGTGTGGTGTGAAATAAACTTGAAGCATAACTAAAGTGGAGGTTGGTTGACTATCACTAATGAAATAAATTTTCTAATATTAACCCTCTCTTCATTCATACAATGGTGGGGATGGTAAAGAGTAAGGAAAATCATGGAAATTGGAAGAAACAACAAGGAAGGATGAACCTCATCTTTACCAACTATTATATCAAGGCCTATGGGATAACACTGTGAGTGTCTCAACAAAAAATCTTTTTAGGAAAAGTAGAAGAGAGATTGTGATAGAAAAATGTAGGCAAAAAGACGAAGAATATTTTTGAAACGACAAGAGGGAAAGATGAAAGGATAAAGGGAAGTGAAGAAAAAGTGTCAAAGTGGTAAAAATGTAAATCATGAGATCAAAGGAAGGGTTGGGAAGATAAGATCTCAAAGGGTAAGTAGAGGTGAGAGGAATAATCACGAGGCTCAGACACAAGTGAGAGGTTAAGGTTTCCAAGGAGGAGCACTAGGCCCCAAATTTTTCCAAGGAAAATATTCAAAAAAATAATGAAATGATTTTCTCATTGAAAGAATATAAAAATAGAAACATTAAAAGAAAACCTTTCAACGAGGAACAAAAAGTGGATGAGGGAAGCATTAAAAATGAATCACGGAAAGAAAACTAAATTGGAGATCCTTACCCTTAAGGGATGGAGGGAAAGAAGTTTCAAGGGTAAAGAAAGGACTAAAGAGTATTTGGCATACAAAAATCATGAACAAACTACACACACAAAAAGGAAAATGACTCATGATGAGGCTATATTCATGTGGCCATGGAATGATGAAGATTCCAACACTTGGTAAGGTGGGACCTACCATGAATTATATGCAAATTTATCAAGTTATTATAATAAACAAAAATGAAAAGGAGCAACCAAAGACAAGCGTGAATGGAGCATCTTGGAGAAACAATTTGTAGATTATATAAGGTTGTTAAAAATACATCAAGATGTGAATCCTCCTATAAAACCTTCATGAAAAAAGGGTGCAACACTTCTATAGCAAGGAATCAAGAGGGTGCATCAATTATTTATAGAGGAAGGAGAATTCCAAACTACAATCATCAACATTGGTCACACAACCTTAGGATCCCACTAAAGAAACTCAGAGTGTGTTATCACCAATTATGTGTGTAGTGAAACCACCATGTTGCATAAATGAATGGGATATCTCAGTTAATTCATTTACAAGGGTTTGAGATAGAGAAGGTATCACATTTACGAGTCCTATAATTATGAGATCATAGGCAGATATTATTTTTTATATTAGTATTCATAAATGCCCCTAGAAAATTTTTTCACTAATCAAATCAAAGATTTTTTCCTCGTTATTTCTGATAATTGATCACACACAAACACTGGGACCTTATGAGACTTATCTAGGCCTGATTCCACAAGGAAACCCACCTCTTTACTCAAGCCTTAATTAACAATCAAAGTGAGATTCAGCATAGACACACCAAGGTTACAAAGGTCAATGCATAGACGAGATAACCAATATCCTTGCATTATTTTGGGAAACAGTAACTAAAGTATGTAACGTGATAGACATGCACCATCTTTATTTTGTCTCAATGAAAGAATGTTCCCCGCAATAAATCAAATAATCAACCATTTACTATTAGAGTTTTATGCTTGAGCACCTAATAACTTTTGAAATATCTCTTATATTTCTATAAAATATTTTTCTAAATTAACGTGATATAACTTGAAATTGAAAAAATGAAATCAATGATTAACTTAGCATTGTAATTTATATTTTATTATGCAATTAACTTACTAGTTAATATAAATTTAGATTTCCTCGGATGCGGGTGACAGAAGTAGCACGAATGACAATCATATCTCCCACGCCCATAGGGAAGGAGCATCCTCAAACTGGTAACCATCCGCACGAGATGAATGGTATAAGGCATGCTGAAGATATATTTGGACAGCATTACCCCCTCTAGGGTACCCCTATACAACAATAATCATAAATGATTACCAATATTGATATGACAATCTGCCATAACTCTTCCCTCTAGGATGTTCCGGAAATTTTTTATGGCACGCAGCTGCATGCGAGGCTCACTCATGACCTTCCCCCTCACATGTGTTACAGAAACTGTAAAAGGATGGCCCCTCAGCATAATGAGACACACAGTCAATTCCTTCATTCTTTCCTATTGACTCTATTTTTCCCTCCTGCATCACGGATACGAGCCCACCGCACAACCCTCTTCCTAGAGTTGTGATACACAGACCCCTCTAGGCTGCAACTATCAAGCCTGCGCATCTTATCCCAGCCCCAGCTGCTACTCTAGTCCCTGCGATTTTTTGTCCCCCTGTTGCGCATCCTTCCATCGACACCATTCCTCTATTTCAGCGGGGCAATGGCTCCCAGACTGCGCCAAATAACCATCCATGGTGGACAGAGAGGGGCACTCCTAGGAGTTACCACCATGGGATAGAAAATCATCTGGAGTCTATTGAATGCTCCTCCTCAGGAAATTACGCTAGAAAAATCCTCGACCTTGAGCATGAGGAAGAATCCCAAATTCAAGCTGCGCCGAGAGGTAGATTTGATCCTCGAAGGTCTACCAACATGCACCAGGCTCACCCCCTGCCTCACAAGACTAATCCTCTGTCGGCTTAGGAGGATGAGGATGATGAATTATATGTATGGATTATGGATTTTGAATGCACTTAGACATGCATCCCTGACGCTGAGTATCCAGTGTCTCCCATCCTCTGCACACCGGTCCCCAAACCTACACGTCCATCAATAGATTCAGAGGAAGTAGTTGCGCAAGTGTACACCTGCCCCATAGAGGAGGAAGGACCTGACAATAATGATGAAGCTAAAGATTAAGGACTGTGAAGCTACTTAGCTCTTCCTTGGTTTTTGTCATGCATGCTACTACCATGAAATATCAAGCTATACTTATGCTTCTGCGCATTTTGTAATATCTGGATACATCAGCGCTGCTGCACTTTTTGTAATTTCGTGTTTCAAGTATTTTCCGGGTTGGTTTCCTCCACAGAGGCAGCCCCGAAACCACGCAACTAAGGCTGGGATTGGTTAAGCGTAGCTTACCAACTCCACATGTAGCATATGTAATGTTTCTCTTTTTGAATTAATATAGAGTAGCCTAATTTACCATATATATATATATATGTATATATATATATATATATATATAGTAGATTTAATACCATTAAGTCTACTTCAGATGTAGTGTGGTTAACTTTTTCTCATAAATTTCTACTCATTAAATGTTTTTGATTTTTCCCTCAAAATTACATCCAGTGAATCTTTTTGAGATGTAATTTTTTTGACGAATAGAAATTCACATTCAGAATAAAATTTCCTAATGTGTTTTCATAATAAAGACTTTGACTACCTAATCAAATTTTGTTGGACCAATTTTTGACTAGCCTCTATGCTCTCTTTCAATAAAGAACTTAAGCTATGAATTTATAACCTCTTCAAAATTAAACTTATGGTATCAATAAGGAGTCCCTTCAAAATGGATACTTACGACAAGAAGTTGTCTTCAAAATGAACTTTTTTTGGTCTTCTGAAGTGTGTTAAGTTAAAAGAACCTAATTGTCCTCTAAAATGTGTCCAATTTCAAATACGTAAACTCTATTATCCTAGTTGACTTTCTTCTCTATCTGATACATAAACTCACTTCTCTAAAAGGAATTTTAGTTGTTATCTTGTGGCAACTCCTTTTTTAATTAAACAAAATTGATCAAATTCTAATATACAACCTCCTAGCTCGCTTCATTTCCTATCACTACAACACGACTTCTCTCACACAACTACACAAATTTGATATGATTTTAAGGTTATTTCCATTTCAAGACACTCATTTTGACATAACAATGAATTTCCAAGCTTACAATGTTTAGTAATGCTCTGTTATGGAATTGATTTTATAGAATAAATTGTACGAAAAGACACACAAATCAGTAATTTTATCAATAGTTGACCTGATAAAATATTGACATCAATACTTTTTTTTATTTAAATAGTAAGTAGGCCTATAACTTGATTTAAGAATCCCTTCTTCATCACATATTAAACTAATATTAAAACCATCTAATGTATTTCTATTTATATTTCATTATATTATATTAAATCATATGGAACGCTCAATTAGAAAGTCGCATTTTAGTAACATAATTTTCTTAGCCATGTTAAATTCATGGAAATGTGTTTTTATTTTTTATTATTATACATAAAATTTATTAAAATAACCTTTCTCACCATTAAAGTCACATTAAGTATTAAGTACTTGTTGTTACCATTCTTTCCCATTTGTAATATTATTTTACTTTGGTAAATTTTTTATATAAATACATTATTATGATATATAATAAAAAGGGGCAAGATAAAATATTGATAGGGTAAAGTTAGGTAAGGATAGCAGCTTGCAAGAAAAATTGCATAGAAAAATTTAAAACACAAAGGCAAAATAAAATAGCTTCCAACAGTATGGTTATGAGTATCTAGAAAAAAATATTTAGGTGAAGATGGTGCTAGGTAAAAAAGATGATGATGGTTTCCCCATCATTTTGTCACAAGGGCATTCTGGAATCTAATGTGGATCATGATTTTTATTTTTCAATGAATATTTTAAGAGAAGACATTGGAGGAGATGATAATATAGCAATGTAGATTAGAAAGGGAAGGATGATCTCTTATCTTAACTAGACATAAAATAAAATGTCTAGTTGACAAATTCATGGTAAGTGTCAATTTTGTCTTATTTTTGTAATATGTAATGATTTTAATGCAATATGAGGCTATACCAATGCTATGATAGTCTACTCTATTCTATATCTTTTTGAGCAAGATGTGCCACAACCAAAAATCATGGTAATCTATTGGAAAATACAATATGAGACAATGGAGGTAAGGTATCAGAGAAGGTGGTCTAGTCCTTAGGCTAAATAGTTATGATATTTTTGTCATGAATAAACCTATCCATTTATTAAATTTTCTCGGTTGCTTTTATAGAAAATATTGGGTATTATAGTGTAATAACACTTCCATTTTCAGTGAAAGACGAAACCACTTCAATTTGAACAACTAATGGATGAATTATTCTAATGGATATTTACAAAGGGTGGGATTGCTTTCATGACTTGGAAAACATATTGAATTTTTTTGGCAAATGAGCCAAGGTAATACTTGGAGCAATGTATTCGTGTAGCCAAAAATTCACCTAACATGATGACTTGCTCTTCCCAAGCCCGTCATCAAACCTTGTGAAGAAGTTGTCAAAAACAAGCACAAAATTAGCCTTGGATATAAAGAGAAATTGACCTTTCACATACGAGACTACTCCAAAACAATCTAGTTTCAGAGTTTGTCAAAAAATCTCATTTTCACTTGCACCATTTTCATATTATATTCATAGACACCAAAATTTTTGTCATAGATGCCACTTGAAACATCATTGATTTGGTCTTCACCTTGTGAGCATTGTGAGAAAACATACTCATCATTCAAACAAATGTTCTAGACACAAGATTCCTATAAGAGAAAATATTCACCTTGGATGGATTGCTTATTTGAAATGGTATTCAACAGCCAAGAAAATATATTAGTTGTAGTGTAGAGTTCATTCTCAAGTATTTGCAAATTTTTCAATGGAGATATTTTTATCTTCTCACCTTGTATTGAACAAAGGGGAAATTAATAATTAGCTACTAGTTTCGAAGTCATATCAAGTGAGCCTAAGTCGCAGCAAAAACTAGAGCCAACAACCTAGATCCAGAGGTAGACTTGTAGCCATGGAAAAACTCACATTCCATGAGCACCACTTGGTGTGTGGTCCTCTTTAAACCTCTGTTCAGTAGAATACTTACTACTTTTGCTACACAACATTTTGTCATCAACATCAAACCACCATTTCAACAATTTGTGGTTATATTTAAACCATCATGAGGGAGAGCTTCTATTTCATAGAAGACATCAACTTCTAGCCAAATTCGAATTGTTCTATGAACTACTTCAAACCAAGTTCTAAAGTTGGTGGCTAATATTAAGCCATCATTGGTAGAAGACTTCATCTTCTGCTACCCTTTTGGGTTTGTGGTCTTCCTTAAACCACCAATACTAAAAGACTTTATTTTCTTCTACCCATTTGGTTTGTGGTCTTCCTTAACCCACCGTCCAATAGAAGACTTACTGCTTTTTCTACACAACATTTTGTGGTCAACATCAAACCACCATTTCAAAAATTTGTGGTTATATTAAAACCATCATGAGGGAGAGCTTCTATTTCATAGAACACATCAACTTATAGCCAAATTTTAATTTTTCTACGAACTAATTCAAACCAAGTTCTAAATTTGGTGGCCAATATTAAGCCACCATTAGTACAAGGCTTCATCTTCTGCTACCCTTTTGGGTTTGTGGTCTTCCTTAAACCACCAATACTAAAATACTTTAATTTCTGCTACCCATTTGGTTTGTGGTCTTCCTTAAACCACCATATTCAGAGAGCACATCCATCTATTCACTATTATTTCCTTCTTATTTCAACTCTCTTCTTAGAATCAAATACATCCCTTATGGGGCAACATCGGAAATATAATCCTTAGATTTTATGTAAACTTGGGATATTCACTAATGTGTAAGGAAAAAAAACTTGGAGGGAAGTTGAAAAAATATGAGGAGTCCAAGAGACTTCTTGAAATATGAAACCAAGGGTCACAAAACGTTGCATATATGTGTATCATATTACCGAATGATGTAGCTCATGCTTATCTATTGAAATCCATTTTTTGTCTATTTTTAAAAGATATATTTGATTGAGTTGAAAGGAGATACAAAATAGTAATTGCAACTAAATTGGGAATGATTGGATGCATACTCCACAAAAATAACTTTGTAGATTATGGAACTTATCTCATCCTTATATACAATCTACAAAACTATGTTATTAATGGAGGACTAGAAATGATTGGTTACATGATCCAAAAAACTAACTTTATAAATCATGGAACTTATCTCAACTCGTCATTTTCTAATCGACAAAGCTAAGCCATTAATAGAGGGAGTCATACCTTTGACATCCTTGAAAGCATTTTAATACATAATCTTTTCTACAAATTAAATGTATATATAATTTTATTATTTTTTTCATTGTAAAAGATATAATATATATGTTATTCACTAACTTAATATATAATTTCCCTAATTGTGATTATACTAGCCTAAATTTCACTATATTTTCCCATCTTTTCTTAATTAGAATTTATGGCATTCAAAGAAGAAGGATGTAAAAGTTATTTTATTTTTTAGGAACCTACTCATTATTCAATTTTCTTAATGAAAAAAGCATACAAAATATAAAAATGTTAAAAAAATTAAATGAATTTATAAAGTTAACAAAAATATTAAAAATGAACAAATATCAAATATTTTGTATTACCATCTTAAACTCTATTCAAACTACTTTCAAATTTCATGTAGATATCAAAGTATGTTCTTAAAATTTATTTTATCCACATTACATATACATTTAAAGTGACATTTTTTCAATTTTAAAAATGGAAAATGGAAAAATGTATCTGAAGAATGCACTTTTAAAAATAATGAAAGAGGTTTAAATAAGAAAGTATTGAACATACTCTTCTATAGATGTCATCTCATTTTTTCCATAAACCCCAACCCTAAATAAAGATAAGAAAACTATCTAAAAACAATAAATATCCATCTCCCAAAAAATTCTCAAAAAAATAAATCAACTCGCAAAAAAAACCAAACATGGCCTCAAACGTTGCTTTACTAAAAGGAAAAAAGAAACACATCAAGGGCAGATAGTCTATTCCTATTCCAACTATTTTCCTTCATTAACATATAACGAAATTTATATTTATGTATTATATAACTAAATATATATTTATAATGCAATATCATATAAGCTGAGTTACAAGACACATCCCTCAGGGTCTCATGTCCCGTATTTCACGTGTTGGACACCAGATGCACCCTAAAACATGTCGTAAATGTCTTTTTTAGTGTTTTCCAATTGAGACACATGTTTTGGACGTGGAAAAAATGTGCCCTAACATTATTTTGTCTTAGGACACGTGTCCCATGAAAAAATGAAATTTAAAACCGTGACTTGGTTTTTCTTGGGGTTTTTTTTCATTGTTCACTACTGAAATCTAATTTGCTATGCAGTGTGAGGAATTCCTCCCGATGACTAATGAGATTGACTAATGAATTCAAGCCCATGTCATACTCTCATTTTCCAACCTCACTGAGTTTTTTACTGTCATGTCTTGGATCATTATTTTGTAATATAATTTGATATGATTTTGTATTTACTTTATAATTTTTTAAAATTTATTTTAATACAAAGGTTCAATGAACATGATTTTGTTGATGTCATAAATTATATTTGTTTTACTAATATTGTAGCATACATATATGTTTTACATTCATATCTAAATACATATGCATAAGCATATGTCTGAATGTGTATCTACATATGTGCTTGTAAATGTAAAGCACTCCTGAGTTTTTCATAAATTAAAAAGTGGGATAAATCAATGGTTTCTCCATAACGAATCTATGGAATATCTACCTTGACTCCACAGGAGTGATAATTGTTTAGATTATTTCCTGTATGTGATTTGTATATCCTCAGAAAAATTGCATATCTAATTTTAAATCATTTCCCCAGAGAAACTCATGGAATAACAAGAGATCAATTTCAAAATAATCACCATACATCATGTGATGAATCTACTTGTATCTAAAAAATTCACCATTCTATTGTCTATCCATTATGCTATTTAGTATTGATGTACTTTTATGTACTCATTTTCATTAAATTGTTTTCACTCTCTTACCTGAAATGGAGAGACGCTAGTATTTTTCTAGATTTTGTTACTTGTAAAATTTGGAGCACTATTTAGTGTCCCACTATTAATATTCTTTTCAGCAAAAACAAGCAAAATAGTATATGAAAATAACAATGGAAAATAATCTCAACCAACATGATGTCATCATAAGGCAAAAAGTTCAAGAGAGTAGATTACTGATAGTTGTTTATAAGGAAACAATTCAAGAGTGTAGATTATTGATAATTGTATATGGGAAGAATAAGCTCCTAATTGTTAGAGCTTATCAACCAGAATATATATTTTCTTCTAGATGAATGCATATCTTTGTACTAAATACTAAATAGATATCATAATGATTCATATCTGTAGATGTTCTAATTTCTAAAAAATATGGACCAAACACTATATTTCAATATCTTTTTTAATATACATATTTTTCTATATATTATATATATCATGTCATTTGTATCCTGTTTCCGGGGTCGCTGTGTCTCCTGTCAAATAATCTTATTTATGTTTCCTCTCTATCTGGTGTCCTCATGTCATGTGACTTAACATATCCTTTATATATTTTTAAATTAATTTACGAAAAAAAATCATATACATTGTTTTTAGACATAAATAAATAAGTTAATTTCTAAAATATACCAATTATGGAGCTTTAATTTATAAGAGTGAAATAAGTGCCAAGGCTGGTGCATAAATCTATAAAGGAAAATGAATTAAATCATAGGAATTAACTAATCTAAGCCACTTATTAAGGATGGGGTTAGGTTTCCTTTTCCATCTCACTCATGCAACAACTCAAGAGGGATTGGGTTGGGTCCCATTCGCCATATCGTTGTTGTTGACCTTGGGGCCCCCTTGGATTTTTCTCTGAATACACCATTGATCTACCCTTTTATTTTGGCATATAGTAGCTCCAGGCCACGTTTCACATCAGGTTACAGGAGAAATTCTGGTGGCAGGGTCATGGTAGCTCTAGAAACCGCTCCTAGGAAACTTTGGAGGACCGCAATATATTTATAAATGATGATGTTATCGCACAAATAAAGGCCTAAATTTTGGACATACCAGGGCAAGCCAAAACCTCCATCTTTGTGTTGTGGAAAGATTTAATTCGCAGCAAGAAAAACAACTCTAAAGATGATCTGGAGTTTAACATAATTCGAGCGCTTTGGTTGGCAGTGAGGAAAACAACTCTGAAGTTGATCTGCAATTTAACATAATTTGAGTGGTGTACCACCAAATCTTCTCACTCAGGGGAAAGGACTTGTCTCACAAGGAGATCCCTCGGCACCTATAGTTGTCTCCAATTATGATTGAGTTGAAAGGAGATACAAAATAGTAATTGCAACTAGATTGGGAATGGTTGGATGCATAATCCACAAAACTAATTTTGTAGATTATGTAACTTATCTCATACGTGTATACAATCTACAAACCTATGTTATTAATAGAGGACTAAAAATGATTAGTTACATGATCCATAAAACTAACTTTATAAATCACGGAACTTATCTCAACTCATCATTTTCTAATCTACAAAATTAAGCAATTAATAGAAGAATTCATACATTTGACATCCTCAAATTTTTTTTTAATACATAATCTTTTCTACAAATTAAATGTATATATAATTGTATTATTTTTTTCATTGTAAAATATGTAATATATATGTTATTCACTAACTTAATATATAATTTCACCACTTATGATTATACTAGCCTAAATTTCACTATATTTTCCCATTTTTTTCAATTAGAATTTATGTCATTCAAAGAACAAAGATGTATAAGTTATTTTATTTTTAAAAAATCTACACATTATTCAATTTTCATAGTGAAAAAACATTAAAAAAATAAAAATATTAAAAAAATAAATAAATAAATTTATAAAATTAACAAAAACATTAAAAATAAACAAATATCAAATCTTTAGTATTACAATCTTAAACTCTATTAAAACTACTTTCAAAATATCAAATCTTTAGTATTAAAATCTTAAACTCTATTAAAACTACTTTCAAATTTCATTTAGATGTAAAAATAAATTCTTAAAATTCAACTTATCCATAGTACATATACATATAAAGTGACATTTTAAAGGAACATTTTTTCAAGTCTAAAAATGAAAAATAACAAAATGTATGTAGTTAAGAATATGGACACAACTAGTAAACATTTAAACCATACTACGTGAAAAAAAATACTCGACTTTATTTTATGTAAACAAAGAAAACATAGCCATGCACCCTCAGAAAAGAAAAGAAGAGAAATAAAGTAACCTATTTTCCTACCAGACTGGAGAGAAGGCCAGATTCGAACATGTAATACTAAAGCTACTCCTGCTATACTCTCCTGAAAATCCACGTCAATAGGCATTATATTCGAATATGTTGCATGTATCTTATTGGCTGCCTTATCACTTATCTCTTCTATACCTGGACCTGTAAAGACAGCTCCCAGAGCTATTGGTATAGCACCCGAAGCCCTAACTCACTAGATCTACTCGGGCAACAACGGTGAGAGTGACTAGATTAGCAGTTTGTTAACTATGTCTAGCATGTCAATTTACTTGATTCTATGATATATACCAACCTAGATCCATATTAACTCCGGATCTATCAAGCACCAAGAGGGATCAAATCTCTCGAGGTGCAAACCTCTTTTTTTAGTGCAAAACTTGAGAAAAGGCTTGCACCTCGAGAGATTTGATCCCTCTCAGCGCTTGATAGACCCAAAGTTAAGATGGATCTAGGTTGTTTTCAGTCATGTGTTTCCAAGGAAAATCTATCGAAGATATGATTAATTTTATCAATAATATGTAAATATATCAAATATTAATATAATCATTTTAAATATGCTAAATATTTCTGATATTAACTTGGTCATTTTAATTTTAAATTTTCTTAGTTAACTTAGTTTGTTGAGATGATAAAAATTGTTAATAACTATAATGATGAAAAATGATGATTTTTTTTTTTTGAATGTAAAGTAACAATAACAGTGTTTAAAGATAGAAAATGTGAATAATAAGAATGTAATCATGTTACAAATAGTCTTCATTGTGATCAATCTCAAACTATTTTCTTCTACTATTCTTATTGCCACCCTTGTTAGTTTTGTTATCTTTTCATACGGATTATATGAAAAATAAAATTTAAATCGTAAACCAATTAAATCTTTAGTTCGAGCTGTTTTAGTAAACATGATACCTTGTCTATCTTGCTCTCCAATATTAATAGGTTAAATTACTATAACACAAAAATCAATGTACATTGTCAATAAATTTTTGTGCTTACACTAAAATCAATGCATATTTTTAATCCAATCACTTTAAAATTAATGTATTATCATATATCCAATTACATAAAATCGTAAATCAACATATACATTGAAATCAATGCATTTAATTCAAGCAATCAAATAAGATTAGAAAATAACTTCTACATTGAAATCAATGCACCTAAGGCAAGCAATGAAATAAGATTATAAACCAACATCTACACTTAAATCAATGCATTTACTCAAGCAATCAAATAGGATTAGAAATCACCATCTACACTGAAATCAATGCATTTAGTGCAAACAATCAAATAGGATTAGAAATAATCTATATTGAAATCAATGCATCTAGTGCAAGCAATCAAATATAATTATAAATCGATGTTTAAATTGAAATCAACACATCCAGTGCAAGCAATCAAATAGTATTAGAAATCACCACCTACACTGAAATCAATGCATCTAGTGCAAGTAATAAAATATCATTAGAAATAAATATCTACTCTAAAATCGATGCATCTAGTGAAAATAGTCAAATAGGATTATAAATCACCATCTCTTGTTTTTTGTCTCTCTATCCCACCCCCATAAACACACACACTCTCGCACTCCATATATATCATTCTATTTGTCAACCAGCCCCTCTCCACATATCTCTCTTCTTCACTCTCTTCACCTTCCATCTATATCTCTATCTTCCCCTTCTCTCCCTCACCCCCACTAATATATCTCTTTCCTCCTTTTTTCCTCTTTCCCTCTATCTCCATCTTCCTTATCACACACACACACACACTCTCTCTCTCTAGAAACCAACATCTACATTGAAATCAATGCATTTACTCAAAGAAATCAAATAGGATTAGAAATCGCCATCTACACTGAAATCAATGCATTTAGTGAAAACAATAAAATAGGATTAGAAATCATCTACATTGAAATCAATTCATCTGGTGTAAGTAATCAAATATGATTATAAATCGACATCTAAATTGAAATGAACACATTCAATGCAAGAAATAAAATTGTATTAGAAATCACCACCTACACTGAAATCAATGCATCTAGTGCAAGTAATCAAATATCATTAGAAATAAATATCTACACTAAAATCGATGCATCTAGTGAAAATAATCGAATAGGATTAGAAATATTTCATCTCCACTTATATCAATCCATCTAGTGCGAGAAATATTCCTCCCTCTCTCCACCCTCCATCCATATCTATATCCCCCTCCACCTATTCTTTTTTGTCTCTCTATCTCACCCCCTAAACACACACACTTTCACACTCCATATATACCAATCTCTTTGTCAATCACCCCCTCACACCATCTCTCCCTTCTTCCCTCTCTTCACCTTCCACCTATATCTCTATCTTCCCCTTATCTCCCTCTCCCCCGCTAATATCTCTCTTTCCTCCTTTATTCCTCTCTCCCTCTCTCTCCATCTTCCTTATAACTCGCTCTCTCTCTCTCTCTAGAAACCAACATCTACACTGAAATCAATGCATTTACTCAAAGAAATCAAATAGGATTAGAAATCTCCATCTACACTGAAATCAATGCATTTAGTGCAAACAATCAAATTGTATTAGAAATCATCTACATTGAAATCAATTCATGTAGTGCAAGTAATCAAATATAATTATAAATTGACATCTAAATTGAAATCAACAAATGCAGTGCAAGAAATCAAATTGTATTAGAAATCACCACCTACACTGAAATCAATGCATCTAGTGCAAGTAATCAAATATCATTAGAAATAAATATCTACACTAAAATCAATGCATATAGTGCAAATAATCAAATAGGATTATAAATCACCATCTCTGCTTATATCAATCCATCTAGTGTGAGAAATATTATTCCCTCTCTCCACCCTCCATCCATATCTACATCCTCCTCCATCTCTTCTTTTATGTCTCTCTATCTCACCCCCCTAAACACACACGCTCTTGCGCTCAATATATATCAATCTCGTTGTCAATCCCCTCCTCTCCCCATCTCTCTCTTCTTCCCTCTCTTCACCTTCCATCTATATGTCTATCTTCACCTTCTCTCCCTCTTCCCCACTAATATCTCTCTTTCCTCCTTTTGTTCTCTCTCCCTCTCTCTCCATCTTCCTTATCACTCGCTCTCTCTCTCTCTCCACATTTACCTCTCTATGTATTTCTTATTACCCCCCTCTCCCTCCCCCTCCAAGTCCATCTCTCTTTTCCTCCCTCTCTCCACTCTCTCACATCCTCTCTCATCCTTCCTCTCTTTCCCTTTCTCTCCCATATCTCTCTCCCTCTCTCTCTCTCTTCAGCCACCAACTATGTTACTATATCCCTCCCTCTCTTCTTATATATCCTTCTCCCGCCCCCCCCCTTATCTCCATCTCTCTTTATTTGTCTCTTTATCTCATCCCCAAACATACATGCTCTCTCTTTGTCTCTCCCTTGCCACTCCTTCTCTCTCTACACTTCTCACTCTCTATATTCCTTATTTCCTACATCTCTCCCCATCCAACTCCATCTCTCTATCAATACCTCTCTCCTCCACTCTCTCAAGTCCTCTCTCTCGTCCTTCCTCTATCTCTCTCTCTCCTAAGTCCCTCTCTCTCTCTCTCTCTCTATCTCTCTCTCTCTTCCCTCCAATACTCTCTCTTCCCCCACCACTCTCCTCCTCTCTCTCATCCTTCCTCTCTCTCCCTTTCTCTTCTACGTCCCTCTCTTTTTTCCCTCCAATCCTCTCTCTTCCCCCATCTCTCTCTCTCTCTCTCTCCCTTTCTCTCTCTCTCTCTAATCCTCTCTCTTACTCCATCTCCCTTTCTTTCTCTCTCTCTTTTTGCCCCTCTCTCTCTCTCTCTCTCTCCCTTTCTCTCTCTCTCTCTAATCCTCTCTCTTACTCCATCTCCCTTTCTTTCTCTCTCTCTTTCTACCTCTCTCTCTCTCTCCAACTACGTTACTATATCCCTCCCTCTATCCTTCTCTCTTCTTCTCTCCCCCTTCTTTCCATACATCTTACTTTGTCACTTTATCTTACCCATAAACATACACACTCTCTCTCCATCTCTCCTTGATCACTCTCTCTCTCTCTCTCTCTCTCCACTTCTCTCTCTCTCTCTCTCTCTATTTCTTCTTAGTTATGTAAAATAATGAACATAAATATTTGTAAATATAAATGAGATTATGGAGTAAATATGAAAAGAGGTTTTATTTACTTACCATACCTCTCGTTTATTTATATTTAATTTATTTCACATACCTCTTTTATTTACTATTGTATTTGGCCCATAGGCTTGTTATATAGTTAAATTTTTATTTATAATCATATTTGATATATTGTTATTTATTTACCTTACCTCTTTATAGCTCTTTTATATTTATTTTTTTACCATACTTATTTTATAAATATAGTATTTAGCCCATGGTATGAGTATTAATTTGTCCCATGGTATTCGTCCCATAGGCTTCAGCTAAATAAAACCTCTTTTTAAAGTTTTGTTAAATATAAAAACGTTTATGGAGTCAATATAAAACAAATTTTTATGTATTTACCATACATCTAGTTTATATATTTATTTATTTATTTTCCATAGTTCTAGAGTAAGTATAGAAATAGGTTTTATTTATTTACCATACCTCATGTTTATTTATATTTTTATTTATGTAAATTTTAAAATATTGCAACTTTGATGGGGAAATATTTATGCCTTTAAATATTTTAATTTATCCATAGAAAATGGGTTTTCTTTTCAAATATTCATTTTACAAATATTTAATTAAAAGAAATATTAAAATATTTTGGATTTTGATTGCTTTTGTTTAATTAACTCTTTTCCTTTGATTGCTTTTAGTAAACATGATACCTTGTCTATCTTGCTCTCCAATATTAATAGGTTAAATTACTATAACACAAAAATCAATGTACATTGTCAATAAATTTTTGTGCTTACACTAAAATAAATGCATATTGTTAATCCAATCACTTCAAAATTAATGTATTGTCATATATCCAATTACATCAAATCGTAAATCAACATATACATTGAAATCAATGCATTTAATGCAAACAATCATATAAGATTAGAAAATAACTTCTACATTGAAATCAATGCACCTAATGTAAGCAATCAAATAATATTAGAAACCAAAATCTACACTGAAATCAATGCATTTACTCAAAGCAATCAAATAGGATTAGAAATCGACATCTACACTGAAATCAATGCATTTAGTGCAAACAATCAAATAGGATTAGACATAATCTACATTGAAATCAATGCATGCAGTGCAAGAAATCAAATATAATTATAAATCGACGTCTAAATTGAAATCAACGCATCCAGTGCAAGCAATCAGATATTATTAGAAATCACCACCTACACTGAAATAAATGCATCTATTGCAAGTAATAAAATATCATTAGAAATAAATATCTACTCTAAAATTGATGCATCTAGTGCAAATAATCAAATAGGATTATAAATCACCATCTCTTGTTTTTTGTCTCTCTATATCACCCCCCTAACACACACACTCTCGCACTCCATATATATCATTCTCTTTGTCAAACACCCCCTCTTTCCATATCTCTCTTCTTCACTTTCTTCACCTTCCATCTATATCTCTATCTTCCCCTTCTCTCCCTCTCCCCCACTAATATATCTCTTTCCTCCTGTTTTCCTCTATCCCTCTCTCTCCATCTTCCTTATCACTCACTCTCTCTCTCTAGAAACCAACATCTACACTAAAATCAATGCATTTACTCAAGGAAATCAAATAGGATTAGAAATCACCATCTACACTGAAATCAATGTATTTAGTGAAAACAATAAAATAGCATTAGAAATCATCTACATTGAAATCAATTCATCTAGTGTAAGTAATCAAATATGATTATAAATTGACATCGAAAGTGAAATCAACACATTCAGTGAAGAAGTCAAATTGTATTAGAACTCAACACCTACACAGAAATCAATGCATCTAGTGCAAGTAATCAAATATCATTAGAAATAAATATCTACAGTAAAATTGATGCAACTAGTGCAAATAATCAAATAGGATTAGAAATCACCATCTCCACTTATATCAATCCATCTAGTGCGAAAAATATTCCTCCCTCTCTCCACCCTCCATCAATATCTATATCCCCCTCCATCTATTCTTTTTTGTGTCTCTATCTCACCCCCCTAAATACACATGCTCTCACACTCCATATATATCAATCTCTTTGTCAATCACCCCCTCTCCCCATATCTCTCTTCCTCCCTCTCTTCATCTTCCATCTATATCTCTATCTTCCCCTTCTCTCCCTCTCCCCCGCTAATATCTCTCTTTCCTCCTTTTGTCCTCTCTCCCTCTCTCTTCATCTTCCTTATCACTCACTCTCTCTCTCTCTCTTTCTCTCTCTCTCTAGAAACCAACATCTACACTGAAATCAATGCATTTACTCAAAGAAATCAAATAGGATTAGAAATCGTCATCTACACTGAAATCAATGCATTTAGTGCAAACAATTTTTCTACATTGAAATCAATTCATCTAGTGCAAGTAATCAAATATAATTATAAATTGAAAACTAAATTGAAATAAAAAAAATTCAGTGCAAGCAATCAAATTGTATTAGAAATCACCACCTACACTAAAATCAATGCATCTAGTGCAAGTAATCAAATATCATTAGAAATAAATATCTACACTAAAATCGATGCATATAGTGAAAATAATCAAATAGGATTATCAATCACCATCTCCACTTATATCAATCCATCTAGTGTGAGACATATTCTTCTCTCTCTCCACCCTCCATCCATATCCATATCCCCCTCCATCTCTTATTTTCTGTCTCTCTAACTCAACCCCCTAAACACACATGCTCTTGCACTCCATATATATCAATCTCTTTGTCAATCGCCTCCTCTCCCCATCTCTCTCTTCTTCCCTCTTTTCACCTTCCATCTATATCTCTATCTTCCCCTTCTCTCCCTCTCCCCTGCTAATATCTCTCTTTCCTCCTTTTGTCCTCTCTCCCACTCTCTCCATCTTCCTTAGCACTCAATCTCTCTCTCTCTATCCAAATTTATCTCTCTATGTCTTTCTTCTTACCTCCCTCTCCCTCCGCCTCCAAGTCCATCTCTCTTTCCCTCCCTCTCTCCACTCTCTCACATCCTCTCTCATCCTTCCTCTCTTTTCCTTTCTCTCCCATCTCTCTCTCCCTCTCTCTCTCTCTTCACCCACCAACTATGTTACTATATCCCTCCCTCTCTTCTTTTATCTCCTTCTCCCCCCCCCTTATCTCCATATCTCCTTATTTGTCTCTTTATCTCAGCCCCAAACATACACGCTCTCTCTTTGTCTCTCCCTTGTCACTCCTTCTCTCTCTCCACTTCTCACTCTCTATATTTCTTATTTCCTACATCTCTCCCCCTCCAACTCCATCTCTCTATCGATCCCTCTCTCCTCCTCTCTCTCGTCCTTCCTCTATCTCTCTCTCTCCCGAGTCCCTCTCTCTTCCCTAATCTCTCTCTCTCTCTCTCTCTCTCTCTCTCTCTCTCTCTCTCTATCTCTATTTCTCTCTCTCTCTCTCTCTCACTCACTCTCTTCCCTCCAATACTCTCTCTTCCCGCACCAATCTCCTCCTCTCTCTTATCCTTCCACTCTCTCCCTTTCTCTCCTACCTCCCTCTCTTTTTTCCCTCCCGTCCTCTCTCTTCCCCCATCTCTCTCTCTCTCTCTAATCCTCTCTCTTCCTCCATCTCCCTTTCTTTCTCTCTCTCTCTTTCCGCCCCTCTCTCTCTCCAACTACATTACTATATCCTTCCCTCTCTCCCTCTCTCTTCTTCTCTCCCCCCTTCTTTCCATACATCTTACTTTGTCACTTCATCTCACCCGTAAACATACACACTCTCTCTCCACTTCTCTCTCTCTCTCTCTATTTCTTCTTACTTATGTAAACTAATGAACATAAATATTTGTAAACATAAAGCAGATTATGGAGTAAATATGAAAAGAGGTTTTATTTACTTACCACACCTCTCGTTTATTTATATTTTTATTTATTTACCATACCTCTTTTATTTACTATGGTATTTGGCCCATAGGCTTGTTATATAATTAGATTTTTATTTATAATCCTATTTGATATATTGTTATTTATTTACCTTACCTCTTTATACCTCTTCTATATTTATTTTTTTAACATAATTATTTTATAAATATAGTATTTGGCCCATGGTATAAATACTAATTTGTCCCAGGGTATTCGTCCCATAAGCTTCATCTAAATAAAACCTTTGTTTTGAGTTTTTTTAAATATAAAAACGTTTATGGAGTAAATATAAAAGGAATTTTTATGTATTTACCATACATCTAGTTTATATATATTTTTATTTATTTACCATAGTTCTGACTAAGTATAAAAATAGGTTTTATTTATTTACCATAGCTCATGTTTATTTATATTTATATTTATTTAAATTTTAAAATATTGCAACTTTGATGGGGAAATATTTATGCCTTTAAATATTTTAATTTATCCATAGAATATGGGTTTTATTTTTAAATATTCATTTTACAAATATTTAATTAAAAGAAATATTAAAATATTTTGGATTTTGATTGTTTGTGTCGAATTAACTCTTTCCCTTTGATTTAGGAAATGGTATTGACTTTAGTAAAGAGTAAAGATGTTTAAAATTTTACTTAATTTGGAAATTCAATGTGGTAAATTCTATTGTTAAAGGTAAATTTTGATCCATTCAAATTCACGTATATAATTTACTATCCATTAAAATTATATATATAATAGATAGTTGTATTTTAATAGTTAATCTCAGCCTATTAATAAGGTAAAAAAGCTATATATAATATAAATATTCAAGTTATATAGAATTCAAGATTAATCGACATTAGAAAAAGTAAAATTTATTATTTTTTGAGAATGTGACATACCTGACATTAGGGTCATACTGGGCTCTCGGCAATCTATGACCCAGTATAGCACCTCTCCACAATAAATTTTACTTTTTCTAATGTTGGAAAAAGCATTAACCTAATCTTGAATTTTATATAAATTGAATATTTATATTATATATAAAATTTTTAACTTATTAATGGGCCGAGATTAACTTATTGATGGCCCTTGATAGATTTGGAGTTAAGATGGATCTAGGCTAGTTGGGCCGAGAGGGATCAAATCTCTCGAGGTGAAAATCGCTTTTTTGAGTGCAAAACTTGAGAAAATGTTTGCACCTTGAGAGATTTGATCCCTCTCGGTGCTTGATAGATCTAGAGTTAAGATGGATCTAGGGTGGTTTCATTCGTGTGATGCCAAGGAAAATCTATAGAAGATATAATTTATTTTATCAATAATAAGTAAATATATCAAATATTAATCTAACCATTTTAAATATGCTAAATATTTGAGATTAACTTGGTCATTCTAATTTTAAATTTTCTTAGTTACCTTAGTTTGTTGAGATGATAAATATTGTTAATAACTATAATGATGAAAAATGCTGAAATTATTTTTTTGAATGCAAAGTAACAATAATAGTGTTGAAAGATAGAAATGTGAATAATAAGAATGTACTCATGTTACAAATAGTCCTCATTGTGATCAATCTCAAACTATTTTCTTCTACTACTCTTATTGCCACCCTTGTTAGTTTTGTTATCTTTTCATATGGATTATACGAAAAATAAAATTTAAATCGTAAACCAATTAAATCTTTAGCTCGAGCTGTTGTAGTAAACATGATACCTTGTCTCTCTTACTCAACAATATTAATAGGTTAAATTACTATAACACAAAAATCAATGTACATTGTCAATAAATTTTTGTGCTTATACTAAAATCAATGCATATTGTTAATCCAATCACTTTAAAATTAGTGTACCGTCATAATCCAATTACATCAAATCGTAAATAAACATATACATTGAAATCAATGCATCTAGTGCAAGCAATCAAATATAATTAGAAATCAACGTCTATATTGAAATCAATGCATCCAGTGCAAGAAATCAAATAGTATTAGAAATCACCACCTACACTGAAATCAATGCATCTAGTGCAAGTAATCAAATATCATTAGAAATAAATATCTACTCTAAAATTGATGCATCTGGTGCAAATAATCAAATAGGATTATAAATCACCATCTCTTGTTTTTTTCCATCTATCTCACCCCCATAAACACACACACTCTCGCACTCCATATATATCATTCTCTTTTTCAATCACCCCCTCTTTTCATATCTCTCTTCTTCACGCTCTTCACCTTCCATCTATATCTCTATCTTCCCCTTCTCTCCCTCTCCCCCGCTAATATATCTCATTCCTCCTGTTTTCCATTGTCCCTCTCTCTCCATATTCCTTATCACTCACTCTCTCTCTCTAGAAACCAAAATCTACACTACAATCAATGCATTTACTCAAAGAAATAAAATAAGATTAGAAATCTCCATCTACACTGAAATCAATGCATTTAGTGCAAACAATCAAATAGGATTAGAAATCATCTACATTGAAATAAATTCATCTAGTGTAAGTAATCAAATATGATTATAAATCGACATCTAAATTGAAATCAACACATTCAGTGCAAGAAATCAAATTGTATTAGAACTCACCACCTACACTGAAATCAATGCATCTAGTGCAAGTAGTCAAATATCATTAGAAATAAATATCTACACTAAAATGATGCATCTAAGTGCAAATAATCAAATAGGATTATCAAATGCCTACTCCACTTATATCAGTCCATCTGGTACGAGAAATATTCTTCCCTCTCTCCACCCTCCATCCATTTATATCCCCTCCATCTGTTCTTTTTGTCTCTCTATCTCACTCCCCCTAAACACACATGCTCTCGCAATCCATATATATGAATCTCTTTGTCAATCAGCCCCTCTCCCCATCTCTCTCTTCTTCCCTCTCTTCACCTTCCATCTATATCTCTATCTTCCCCTTCTCTCCCTCTCCCCTGCTAATATCTCTCTTTCCTCCTTTTGTCCTCTATCCCTCTCTCTCCATCTTCCTTGTCACTAACTCTCTCTCTCTCTCTAGAAACCAACATCTACACCGAAATCAATTCATCTACTCAAAGAAATCAAATAGGATTAGAAATCACCATCTACACTGAAATCAATGCATCTAGTGCAAACAATCAAATAGGATTACAAATCATCTACATTGAAATCAATTCATCTAGTGCAAGTAATCAAATATAATTATAAATTGACATCTAAATTGAAGTCAACAAATTCAGTGCAAGCAATCAAATTGTATTGTAAATCACCACCTACACTGAAATCAATGCATCTAGTGCAAGTAATCATATATCATTAGAAATAAATATCTACACTAAAATCGATGCATATAGTGAAAATAATCAAATAGGATTATAAATCACCATCTCCACTAATATCAATCCATCTAGTGTGATAAATATTCTTCCCTCTTTCCACCCTCCATCCATATCTATATCCAAGTCCATCTCTTCTTTCTGTCTCTCTATCTCACCCCCCTAAATGCACACACTCTCACACTCCATATATATCAATGTCCTTATCAATCCCCTCCTCTCCCCATATCTCTCTTCTTCCCTCTCTTAACCTTCCATCTATATCTCTATCTTCCCCTTCTCTCCCTCTCCCCCGCCAATATCTCTCTTTCCTCCTTTTGTCCTCTCTCCCTCTCTCTCCGTCTTCCTTATCACTTGCTCTCTCTCTCTCTCCACATTTATCTATCTATGTCTTTCTTCTTACCTTCCTCTCCCTCCCACTCCAAGTCCATCTCTCTTTCCCTCCCTCTCTCCACTCTCTCACATCGTCTCTCTTCCTTTTTCTCTTTTCCTTTCTCTCCCATATCTCTCTCCCTCTCTCTCTTTCTCTTCAGCCACCAACTATGTTACTATATCCCTCCTCTCTCTTCTTATATCTTCTGCTCCCCCCCCCCATCTCATCTCTCCTTATTTGTCTCTTTATCTCAGCCCCAAACATACACTCTCTCTCTTTGTCTCTCCCTTGTCACTCCTTCTCTCTCTCACTTCTCACTCTCTATATTTCTTGCCTACATCTCTCCCCTCCAACTCCATCTCTCTATCGATCCTCTCTCCTCCTCCATCTCATCCTTATCCATCTCTCTCTCCTCCTGAGTCTCTCTCTCTTCCCTCCAATACTCTCTCTCCCCCCACCATTGTCCTCCTCTCTCTCATCCTTCCTCTCTCTCCCTTTCTCTCCTACCTCCCTCTCTTTTTTCCCCCCAATCCTCTCTCTCTCTCTCTCTCTCTCTCTCTCTCTCTCTCTAATCGTCTCTCTTCCTCCATACCCCTTTCTTTCTCTGTCTCTTTCCGCCCCTCTCTCTCTCCAACTACATTACTATATCCCTCCCTCTCTCCTTCTCTCTTCTTCTCTCTCCCCTTCTTTCCATACATCTTAATTTGTCACTTTATCTCACCTGTAAACATACACACTCTCTCTCCACTTCTCTCTCTCTCTCTATTTCTTCTTGGTTATGTAAACTAATGAACATAAATATTTGTAAATATAAAGTAGATTATGGAGTAAATATGAAAAGATGTTTTATTTGCTTACCATACCTCTTGTTTATTTATATTTTTATTTATTTACCATACCTATTTTATTTACTATGGTATTTGGCCCATAGGCTTGTCATATAATTAGATCTTTATTTATAATCTTATTTGATATATTGTTAGTTATTTACCTTACCTCTTTATAACTCTTTTATATTTATGTTTTTACCATACATTTTTTATAAATATAGTATTTGGCCCATGGTATCAATATTAATTTGTCCCATGGTATTCGTCCCATAGGCTTCATCTAAATAAAACCTCTTTTTTAATTTTTTTTAAATATAAAAATGTTTATGGAGTAAATATAAAAGGAATTTTTATGTATCTACCATACATCTAGTTTATATATTTTTTTATTTATTTACCATAGTTCGGGAGTAAGTATACAAATAGGTTTTATTTATTTACCGTAGCTCATGTTTATTTATATTTATATTTATTTAAATTTTAAAATATTGAAACTTTGATGGGGAAATATTTATGCCTTTAAATATTTTAATTTATCCATAGAATATGGGTTTTCTTTTTAAATATTCATTTTACAAATATTTAATTAAAATAAATATTAAAATATTTTGGATTTTCATTGTTTGTTTTGAATTAACTCTTTTCCTTTGATTTAGGAGATGGTATTGACTTTATTAAAGAGTAAAGATGTTTCACTTAATTTGGAAATTCAATGTGGTAAATTTTTTTTGTTAAAGGTAAATTTTGATTCATTTAAATTCACCAATATAATTTAATATCCATTCAAATTATATAAATAATAGATATTTGTATTTTAATAGTTAATCTCATCCCATTAATAAGGTAAAAAAGCTATATATAATATAAATATTCAAGTTATATAAAATTCAAGATTAGCTGACATTGGAAAAAGTAAAATTTATTATATTTTGAGAATGTGACATACCCGGGGTCATACTGGCTTGTAGATTGCACCTCTTGGAAATCTACAGCCCAGTATTGTGCCTCTTGGAAACAAATTTTACCTTTTCTAATGTCGGCCAAAGAATTAACTTAATCTTGAATTTTATATAACTTGAATATTTATATTATATATAACTTTTTAAACTTATTAATGGGCCGAGATTAACTTATTAATGGCGCTTGATAGATCCAGAGTTAAAATGGATCTAGGTTGGTTGCACCGAGAGGGATAAAATCTCTTGAGATGCAAACCTCTTTTTTGAGTGCAAAACTTGAGAAAAAAATTTCACCTCGAGAGATTTGATCCCTATATTGTAACAGTCTCGTTAAAAGAAAAATTAACTAGTAGGTACTAGTTAAAAGACAATTACTATTTTTACTGTTGAAAAAGATTAGAGATATTATTTTGAATTAAAAACAAGGAATTAATTATGTTATGAAATTTTATTAAAAAGGGTTTGAAAATAAAAAGGAAATCTTTTTAAAAGCTGATGGTAAAAAGTTTTCTAGAATGGGAGGTGGTTGGGCAGTTAGGAGATACAGTTATTCACCCCTTGAGGATAAAAAGTGAATCTTGGAAAGGGGTGGGGGTTCTAAAATTCTTGGAAGAAAGGGGAAAGCATTTTTCTTGAGCTGGAAGGATCCAGTGGAAAAATTGCTTCTGAACTCCATTGAATGATCGAACTTCACTGCTGGTGACTGGATTGGCCTTCCAGAGGTCACAGCAGAGGTATCTCCACTAATAACCCGTGGCACCGTCCAGATTTCTGAAGCTTGGGGGCAAGTGGAGGACGTCATCGCCTCCCTTGAAGGTTGGGAGGACATCAGCTAAAAAGAAAGAATTCTCTAACCAGATAAGTATATTCCGTGAGTTTGTAAATCAGAAGTGCCTATAGGTTTTCTATAAAGATAAGTAGACAGACTGTTAAGTAAGCCTCAGAGTGTTACTGTTAAATAGATGTATATGTGTATGTGTTTGCAATAGCAAGAATGACGCTTTCTGAGTAAACCCATGTAGCGCACTGCTTAACAGAAGTTTCATAGAGTTCGGCATGAAATTAGAAAATGATTTAAAAGTACCTGTAGTTGAAATTAATGTATCTGTTCTCTGTTACTATTAATATGTCGAGAAAAGTATGTAAAGTTCTGTGTTAATCTAAAGCAGATACGAAAGGTTACTTATGCATATACCTTGTATTCTTTCTTTCTTAAACAGTAGAATTTGAAAGACCTTACTGTAGGCTTAAACAGACTTCAACAAACAATTTACTTGTCATATAGAAACCATCGAAATATTTGATGCAGCGAAAAATATGCATGTAACATTTCAAAACTGTCTATGTAATTTTGAATGAAATATCTGTAGAGAAAGAGTATAAGCTCTAGCATCACCGATTTTAGACAAGGGAAAACAACCACAATTCCTATTCCCCTGACTTAAGGGTTAACAGAGGAAATGTTGTAAACAATAACTATTAGACTGCTAAACTCAACTTCGTAAGACAAAAGAAGCGCGGCCTTAACTGCCACGGCTCTACAGGAAAGAAAAAAGAAACAATAATCCGAGTTTTTCTTATGAACGAATAGTAAAAGGAGAAATCCTGTCGTGCTAGGGTTATTGCAGAGTTTTAACTGAAAACAGAACTAGAATCATAGAAAGAAATTCCAGAGCAAAACAGAAACTCGAATTGTGACTTTGTATGTAATATATCACATAAATAAAACGAGACTAATATATCATGTAATATATCATATAATCGGAGAGGTTATATGAGCATATGTTCAAAGTTATAGAAATATCCATCATCAACACAAACGAAAGAGCTTGCATAAGCTGTCTCGCTTTTAAGCGCATGCAACCATTGAAAAAATGTATAATGTGCATAACCTTACATAATAACCCGGTCGAGAGGTAGCTCCGACTCATTTAACAAATAGAAGAGAAATGGTTAAAGATTATAACTATAGTATATCGAAATGTATCTAATAGTAATTATGGATTGAACCCCAGACACCATCGGTCTGCAGATGGGCAACGTCAGAACAAGCCAAGAAAAGAGTAGCCCCACGGTTCGAGCCATGCCAAACCTTTATCGACCAAGGTTCGAAACAAAAGCGAACCTGTAAACCCCGATGGACAGATTGAGGAGGAGAGCACCCTGGATGGGTTAAATACCTGTGCAATAGGGGCACCCTTTTTATTAGACGCAACCCGCATGATTTCGTCGTTCCAGAAAACATTAAACCCGATGAGAGGATAGTGTCATGGCATACCTGCATAAAAACATAAATGGTTAAGAACTCTATACGCCCAAAGGAGTATGGGAAGTTCCATTAATAAACCGACAGTGACTATTTTCTAAGAAGGAGAATACCTGACAAGAGAATAAGAACCTTTTCTTTACCTCGAGCACCAACATAGAGATAGGGTTTAGATATACTGATTAAAACAGAAGTAAGCAGAGAAGAACTCTTCCGATCAGGAATGGCAACGAAAAGAAAGGAATGGTGCCTTACCATCGTTCTGAGGAATGAGGGCACTGCCTGGGGAAGCATCTGTCAGCTAGTTGAAGCGGCGATAGGGTAGCCTATGCGTGGAAACCCTACAGGAAATGCAAACACCAGAAAACCAGTTAATAAAACTAAACAAGAAAAATACAAACACCTGATAGCAGAAGGTAAACAGGATCGGTTGCTTGCGAGATAGAAGAAAACCTTGGTTTGCTACCTGGTACCGTGAACTTGTTTAATAAACTCCAGGGCGGAATTTGCTAGGCACGTCCTCCAGATTGGAACTGTAAGTCTTGGAGACAATGAGCACCGAACAGGTTACCAGAGAGCTCCGAGTCTGTATACTGCCAGTGATAGCCATGAGAACGACAATGAAAATGGCACCGCCAAGTCTGGCGGGAGTATCAAGTCTGCTGAAGGCGACGGGATCTGCCACCGGACGGAAGCAATGAATGGAGTTGCCAAATGGCACCAATGCATATCCCGAGAGATCTGAGAGTAAAGCCTCAATAAAGCTCGCTTGCAGATCGTTTGCCACCTCACACTAAACCTTTTGTTATTCACGTGGAGGAGACCCATTACGGGTATATTCGTAACATCAGAATTAAACCGATCACGTCGAGGAGTTAATGTGCAGGAGTTTGTAGTATAAAGAGGGTCATACAAGTCTAACAGTAATGACAAATAATCTACCATGTGTAACCTTTGTAAGTTGTGATTGTTATGTTCGATATATAGATCATAATTAAGATTTGATGATTCGTGTAATAACTATGTGTACCTTTGTAAGCTATGATTGATAATCTCGATATAGTTCATGAATCCGATTGATGATTCGAGTACTGTCGATACATTAAAGATTTACTTCCTGTTTTTAATAGGATGTAGAGTTAAAATTATCATTTTCTTGGTATAGTAAAATATGTATATAAAAAAAAAATTGTTTATGTAGAATGGATGTGACAAGTGGTATCAGAGTCGGTTACTACACTGGCAACCTAAGGGTCTACTAACAAAGCTGTGTGTGTATTAGTGCACTGAGAAGAGGAAAGGATATGAGGGAAGATATAGCATCTCAATCACAACCAAACGAGACTCAAGTTCCAACAGTTATGGACCCAGAAATGTGGGTCCAACTAACTGTGGAGCAGCATCAAAAAATGAGTAAATTGCTGGAAGAACAGTAGCAACAAACTGCTATCCTGCTAAACACTGTACAACAGTTACAGGAGGAGATGATGAGAGTCCGAAAGGACAATGAAAATTTGTTGCAAGACCAGGAAAAGATCCTGAAAAGTATATCTGATAAACAAAATCAGGAAATGCAACAACCCAGTGCAGAAAATGAACTATCAACAGAAGCAGAGGACCAGCAAACCAGAAATAACACCACTGGAAAGGCTGAAAAGAGTTACTCTCACAGGAGCAAAAACTGTAATAACAATGAAGCAGAATCAGAAAATCCGTCTGATCAGCAGGATCATAAGAGGCAGAAAGTTGAGCTGCAGGGGGAGTTCCGCAAGATTAAGCCACCAATGTTTGATGGCGAGGCGGAGGAAGCAGCAGAAGCATGGTTGATTAACATCAATAAATATTTTCAGATATATGAGTATAGTAGCAATCTGAAAGCCCGATTGGCTATATATCAGCTGCGAGAGAAAGCCACCCTGTGGTGGGAGGAGGTTAAAAATGTTCGCAGTATTGATGAGCGAGACATTACCTGGGAATCATTCCAGCAGTACTTCAAGGATAAATATCTAACGGAAAGATTCTATGATGATAAAGCTAAGGAATTCCACGATCTTCGGCTGGGTCAAATGACTATGGACGAGTATGTCACAAAATTTACTTCACTGCTACGCTATGTACCATACCTCAGAGAGGAAAAGGCCAAGGTACAGAGATTTCTGAGTAGTTTTCCTGCTTCCATGAGGGAAATAATAGAGTTTGTTAACCCCCAAACGAGGGATGAAGCTGTCCGGAAAGCACGCATGTGTTACCAGCAGTTTAAGACCAAAGGGGATGGTGGAAAGGGTTGGCAGCTCAAGAAAAATCAGAAGAATTCCTCTACTTTTAAAAGCAGCAAAAGCAGCCACTTTAAAGGGGTAGGACGGAACGCTGGCAGAAAACAGTTTAACAGGAACCATCAAAGGATCAGGTGGCCAGCTGAAGAAAAACCCACAGAAGCATCAAGCAAACCAGAGCAAGGGCAGAATTCTAAGCCTCCCCTACAGTGTTGGGGCTGTGGGGAAGCACACTACTATAAGAACTGTCCACAACGGAAAAAGAATGAGACTGTGGAAAACTTGCAGGGAGCATCAACAGTGGGGGACGTGGCGCAGAATATACCACGTATAAACGCAGCGTTGGAGGATCGATAGGCTGACTTTCAACCCACAATGATTGAACTGGAAGGTATTATACTTTCTAAACCTGTCTCGATTTTAGTAGATCCTGGAGCTAGTTTAAGCTATGTAAGTCCTAAACTAGTGGAGATGTGTAAGTTGAAAGAGCAGAGGTTTAAAAACTCCTGGTTAGTTCAACTAGCCACCGGGGCAAAACGCAAAGTGACTGCGAAAATTGCTGATTGCATACTGGAAGTTGCAGAACAGCAACTGCAGGTAGACTTAAATATTCTACCATTAGGAACGTATGATGTATTACTCGGAATGGACTGGCTGGAAAAACACTGGACTTTAGTGGACTGTAAGGAAAAGACCATTTATTATAGAGCGCTAGATGGTACGCGTAAGGAAATTAAAGGAATTAAAAAGCCTGTGCAATTACGCCCCATAACAGCATCTCAGTTAAGCAAGTGTATCCGAAAAGGATGTCAGATGTACGCAATTCAAGTAGGGTATGCTGAATCTAGGGGAAAGGCAGCAGACATAAAAGACATTCCTATAGTACAGGAATTCCTGGATGTGTTTCCAGAAAACATTCCAGGGTTTCCGCCTAAAAGAGATATTGATTTCACTATTGAGTTGCTACCCGGAGCCTCCCCTGTGTCAAGAGCACCTTACAGAATGAGTATACCAGAATTAACAGAGTTAAAGATGCAGCTGCAGGAGTTGTTAGATAAGGGATATATCCGCCCAAGCATGTCACCTTGGGGAGCACCAGTCCTCTTTGTTAAAAAGAAGGATGGAACCTTACGTATGTGTATGGACTACCGACAACTCAACAACCTGACAGTTAAGAATAAGTATCCTCTACCCAAAATCGATGATTTATTCGATCAGGTGAGAGGAGCCAAAGTGTTTTCCAAAATAGATTTGAGGTCTTGATATCATCAGATTCGAATCAAGGATGAGGATGTTTGCAAAACAGCATTCCGCACCAGGTATGGGCATTATGAATTTGTGATGTTGCCTTTCGGATTGACAAATGCACCAGCAACCTTTATGAGGTTGATGAATGGCATTTTCCATCAGTTTCTAGATTGCTTTGTATTGGTTTTCATAGATGACATATTGATCTACTCAAAGAGCGAGGAAGAACATAAGGAGCATCTGAGAATAGTATTGGAAATATTGAGGAAGCATCAGCTGTACGCTAAATTCAGCAAGTGCAATTTCTTTAAATCAGAGATCCAGTATTTGGGTCATGTAGTGACAACTGAAGGGATAGCAGTGGACCCCAAAAATATTAAAACTATCATGGAGTGGAGAGTACCACAGAATGTGGCAGATATCAGATCGTTTATGGGTCTGGCCGGATATTACAGGCGGTTCATCAAAGGGTTTTCTAAGATTGCCTATCCTATTACATCCTTACAAAAGAAAGGCAAACTTTTCAAATGGACGGATGAATGCCAGAACAGCTTTGAGAAGCTAAAGCAACTCTTAACCACAGCACCAGTGCTGAAAGTTGCTGACCCCAGCGAAGACTATGTGGTGTGTACGGATGCCAGCAAGGAGGGAGTTGGTGCAGTATGCAAGAAGGCAAGGTAATAGCCTATGAATCCAGAAAATTGAGAGAACATGAACAGAAGTATTCTGCTTATGATCTAGAACTCATAGCCATCGTGCATGCTCTCCGAATGTGGAGGCATTATTTACTGGGCAAAAGGTTCGTACTTAAAACAGACCATAGTAGTTTGACTAACTATTTTAAGCAGGCGGATTTAAACTCTAGGCAAGCAAGGTGGAAGGCCTTCTTGAGTGAGTTTGACATGGACATACAACATGTTAAGCGAAAAGAAAACCGAGTTGCAGATGCCCTGAGCAGGAAATTGCATGGGATTTATGCAATGTACTTCAGCCAACCTGTAAGCCAGCTGTCGGAGCAATTGAGAGAAGAAGCACGAAAGGACCCAGAATACAAGTTTCTATGGCAGCAGATGGAAGCAGACGAAGAGCAAGGTAAGCCATCTGAGTATGGGAGCAATGAAGAACAAATGTTAACTTTTCGCGGAAGAACTTTTGTTCCTAACCGTGCAAGTCTCAAGGAGTTAATCCTAGACGAGTACCATTGCAGCAATTATGCTGGCCATCCCGGCTACCAAAAAATGCTTTCGGCAATTAGAAAGATATATTACTGGCCAGGTATGCGCAGAGACATTGTGGAATATTTAAGAAAGTTCTTAGAATGCCAACAGGTTAAAGCAGAGCATCGGCACCCAGCGGGGCTACTACAGCCCATACCCATTCCTGAATGGAAATGGGAGGTGATCTCTTTGGACTTCATTACAGGTTTACCTCGAACAAGGAAACATAATGATTCAATAATGGTAGTGGTGGACATACTGAGTAAATCTGCCCATTTCATACCTGTGCAATCCACTTACAAGACAGTGCATATTGCCGACATATTTATGAGAGAAATTTTCAGGTTGCATGGTATACTCAAGACTGTGATTTTAGACCGGGATGTTAAATTTACCTCCACATTTTGGAAAACCCTGTTTTCAGGTTTAGGTACCCAAATACACTTCAGTACTGCCTATCACCCTCAGACGGATGGGCAGACAGAACGGGTAAACCAAGTTTTGGAGGATATGCTACGCATGTATGTGATGCGGCAGCCAACTAAATGGGAGGATTACTTGCACCTAGTGGAGTTTGCATATAGCAACAGATATCAAGAGTCTCTAAAAATGAGTCCCTTCGAAGCGTTATATGGACGACAATGTCGTACACCAATTAACTGGAGTAGTCTGGAGACAAAATTAATGTTGGGGCCAGAAATGTTGGCTGAGCTAGAAGCGGAAGTAAAAAGAATAAGGCAGAATTTGAAAGCCGCTCAGGATCGACAAAAGGCCTTTGCAGATAAGAAAAGATCTTATCGCGAATTCGGAGTGGGTGACCATGTGTATGTCAGGATTAAGCCTAAAAGAAGTACCTTAAGGTGGACTTCTTGCGCCAAGTTAGCCCCTCGTTACTGCGGACCCTTCCAAATTCTAGAAAGGGTGGGGCCAGTAGCTTACAGACTGGCACTGCCTAGTCATATTAAAGTGCATAATGTATTCCATGTATCGTTGTTAAAGCGATACGTGCATGATGAGAAACATGTAATTTATTGGCAGAATGTTCAGGTAAAAGAATATATATATATATATATATATATATATATATATATATTTGATTACTATATAAAGTACTAATTGAGAACACTTGTTTTTCAGGTAGAACCGGACGGAGAGTTTCTGGTTGAGCTGCTACGTATACTTGATCGAAGAGAGATAGAACTCCGCAAAAGAGTAGTTGTCTAGGTGAAAGTGCAATGGAAGCACTTTGGACTGGACGAGGCTACTTGGGAGGATGAAAGATTCATGCAGGAGGCTTATCCGAAACTTTTCGCAGATATGAGCTAAAAACACCGAGGACGGTGTTACCCTCGGGGGGGAAGATGTAACAGTCTCGTTAAATAAAAAAAATTAACTAGTAGGTACTAGTTAAAAGACAAATTATTATTTTTACTGTTGGAAAAAGACTAGAGATATTGTTTTGAATTAAAACCAGGAATTAATTATGTTAATGAAATTTTATTAAAAGAGGATTTAAAAATAAAAAGGAAATCTTTTAAAAGCTGATGGTAAAAAGTTTTCTAGAATAGGAGGTGGTTGGGCAGTTAGGAGATATAGTTACTCACCCCTTGAGGATAAAAAGTGAATCTTGGAAAGGGGTGAGGGTTCTAAAATTCTTGGAAGAAAGGGGAAAGCATTTTTCTTGAGCTGGAAGGATCCAGTGGAAAAATTGCTTCTGAACTCCATTGAATGATCGAACTTCACTGCTGGTGACTGGATTGGCCTTCCAGAGGTCACAGCAGAGGTATCTCCACTGATAACCCGTGGCACCGTCCAGATTTCTGGAGCTTGGGGGCAAGTGGAGGACGTCATCGCCTCCCTTGAAGGTTGGGAGGACATCAGCTAAAAAGAAAGAATTCTCTAACCAGATAAGTATATTCCGTGAGTTTGTAAATCAGAAGTGCCTATAGGTGTTCTATAAAGATAAGTAGACAGACTGTTAAGTAAGCCTCAGAGTATTACTGTTAAATAGATGTATACGTGTATGTGTTTGCAATAGCAAGAATAACGCTTTCTGAGTAAACCCTTGTAGGGCACTTCTTAACAGAAGTTTCTTAGAGTTCGGCATGAAATTAGAAAAATGATTTAAAAGTACCTATAGTTGAAATTGATGTATATGTTCTCTGTTACTATTAATATGTCGAGAATAGTATGTAAAGTTCTGTGTTAATCTAAAGCGGATACGAAAGGTTACTTATGCATATACCATGTATCCATTCTTTCTTAAACAGTAGACTTTGAAAGACTTTACTGTAGGCTTAAATAGACTTCAGCAAACAATTTACTTGTCATATAGAAACCATCGAAATATCTGATGCAGCGAAAAATATGCATGTAACATTTCAAAACTGTTTATGTAAATTTTGAATGAAATACCTGTAGAGAAAGAGTATAAGCTCTAGCAACACCGATTTTAGACAAGGAAAAACAACAACAATTCCTTTTTCCCTGACTTAAGGGTTAACAGAGGAAATGCTTGTAAACAATAACTATTAGACTGCTAAACTCAACTTCGCAAGACAAAAGAAGCGCGGCCATAACTACCACAGCTCTACAGGAAAGAAAAAGAAACAATAATCCGAGTTTTGCTTATAAACGAATAGTAAAAGGAGAAATCCTGTCATGATGGGGTTATTGTAGAACTTTAACTGAAAACGGAACTAGAATCATAGAAAGAAATTCCATAGCAAAACAGAAACCCGAATTGTGACTTTGCATGCAATATAACACATAAATATAAAGGAGACTAATACAGTAAATCGGAGAGGTTATATGAGCAGATGTTCAAAGTTATAGAAATATCCATTATCAACACAAACGAAAGAGCTTGCATAAGCTGACTCGCTTATAAGCGCATGCAACCATTGAAAAACTGTATAATGTGCATAACTTACATATTAACCTTGTCGAGAGGTAACTCCGACTCATTTAACAAATAGAAAAGAAATGGCTAAAGATTATAACTGTGGTATATCGAAATGTATCTAATAGTAATTATGGACTGAACCCCAGATGCCATCGGTCTGCAGATGGGCAACGACAGATCAAGCCAAGAAAAGAGTAGCCCCACAGTTCGAGCCGTGCCAAAATTTAATCGACCAGGATTCGAAACAAAAGCGAATCTGTAAACCCGATGGATAGATTGAGGAGGAGAGCACCCTGGACGGGTTAAATAGCTGTGCAATAGGGGCACCCTCTTATTAGACGCAACTCGCATGATTTCACCGTTCCAGAAAACGTTAAACCCGATGAGAGGATAGTGTCATGGCATACCTGCAAACAAACATAACGGTTAAGAACTCTATACGCCCAAAGGAGTATGGGAAAATTCATTAATAAACCGACAGTGACTATTTTCTGAGAAGGAGAATACCTGAGAAGAGAATAAGAACCTTTTCTTTACCTGGAGCATCAACATAGAGATAGGGTTTAGATATACTGATTAAAACAGAAGTAAGCAGAGAAGAACTCTTCCGAGCATGAATGGCAACGAAAATAAAGGAACGGTGCCTTACCCTCGTTCTGAGGAATGACGGCGCTGCCTGGGAAAGCATCTGTTAGCTGGTTGAAGCGGCAATAGGGTAGCCTATAAGTGGAAACCCTGTAGGAGATGCAAACACCAGTAAACCAGTTAATAAGCTAAATAAGAAAAAATACAAATACCTGATAGCAGAAGGTAAATAGGATCGATTGCTTGCAAGATAGAAGAAAAACCTTGGTTTGCTACCTGGTACCGTGAACTTGTTTAATAAACTCCAGGGCGGAATTTGCTAGGCACATCCTCCGGATTGTAACTGTAATTATTGGAGACATTGAGCGCTGAACAGGTTACCAGAGAGCTCCGAGTCGATATACTTCCGGTGATAGCCATGGGAACGACAATGAGAATGGCACCGCCAAGTCTGGCGGGAGTATCAAGTCTGCCGAAGGCGACGGGATCTGCCACCGGACGGAAACAATGAATGGAATTGCCAAATGGTGCCAATGCATATCCCGAGAGATCTGAGAGTAAAGCCACAATAAAGCTCGCATGCAGATCGCTTGCCACCTCACACTAAACCTTGGGTTAATCACGTGGAGGAGACCCCTTACTGGGTATGATCGTAACTCTGAAATTAATGCGATCACGACGGGGTGTTAATGCGCAAGGATTATAGATCAAAGCGGGTCTCACATGACTATAGTATTGACATTTAAACCAACCATGCATAACCTTACATCCTCGTGTATGATATGTTCGCCATATAATATATAATTGAGATTTGATATTTCAAATAATAACGATGTTTACTTTTGTAATTCATGATTGGTAATCATAAAATAGCTCATGAATTCCGAGTGAAGCTTGAGTCATTGTCAAAACATTAAGGAATTTACTTCCGTATTTATTAGGATGAAGCATTAAATTTACCTTTGCTTGGATTAGTGTTAATTTTTTTTTGTTATGTAGAATGAATGTGACATAAGTCTTCCACACATACTCGTAGTAAATAATCTACAAATCTCAATATCATGGTTTATATATAAATAATTTCAAATGAGATTAAAGTTTAAAAATATGTTCAAAATAAAACACTTTATCATTTTCATTAATACTCAATGTCAACAAACAATGGACTATTCTTTTGGAAATACATACTTTAGGAAAACTTAAGACATGCTTCAACACAAATATATGAGGAATTATAAATTAGCTACATTATAAGATAGGATTCGGAGGATTTTCTTGAATAGCTTTCTTTCTAGTGTCAAAATTTTTGATGACTAGAATAATTTAGCCGACAATAATAAGGGGAGGACCATCACATGACAAGTCCCAATTAGACTCACTCTCGTTTGGTGTAGTGGTTTTCATCTATATGATATGCTTTGGAATGATTGCCACCAAAAACGGTTGGAATTGAGTAAAATGTGGTCCAAATAAGTAAATTTATTTTTAAAATGAGTTAAATTAAATTAAACTAATCAAATTATCATATTATCTCTAATAAATGTTAAATCTACTTAAATTATCATATTATCTCTAATAAATGTTAAATCTACTTATCTTAGTTAAGGGCCAATAATATTGGAATTCAACACAATATACTTTATTATTAGACACAAGGAAATAGTTCACTCATTCATTTATACCTCAAGAAAAAAATATAAATAGAATAATTTTCTAAATAAATACTTATTTAGAAAATTATAATAAATATACTCTCCTATCTATATAGGATCAAATTGAAGAATTTAATTGAATTGCAAAAATATTTCACATAAAACCATGAATGATTTACCATAAAAATAAAGCTTTCATCCTTTAAGAAAAAAAGCCTAGTAACATGAACTCTTCCCACTAGATAAAACCCCCTATTATTTTCATAATAATATGCAAGAATAATACAAATGAATTTAGACCCTTATTAATTTTCATCCTAATACAAATACACAAAATGAATCTCAAAAGTACATACATCCTAGTAAAAAAGTCCATCTCCTTTTCTCATAGAAAAAGTCTCATTTTAAATTTTTTATTTAATTAATTACATTCAATCTCCTTATGTCTTCTATTTTCTCTTTTGTTACAACTTTTTTTTATCTTCCAAACCTTGTTTCAAACAATATTTACTAAAAAATAATCAAAATTATATCTCAACAATATTTAAAAAAAATGAAATTAGATTTATTAATTTTTTAAATGAAAGGACTCCTAAAACTTCAATTACTAATATACAAATTTGAAATTTTTATTCACTTCACATGATTGAGAATATTGAATTCATATATATATTTTTTTTAATTAACTATGAACTTATTCTCTTTTATTCATGAGCTTATCTCATGAACACAATGAATTTTAATATAATCATTTATATCTAATCAAACTATCCATATTATCTCTAATAAATATTAAATTTACCTATCTTAACTTAATATTATTCTATTACTAGTAATTAAAACATAAGCTTATCATATGAACACGAGTAATTTTAATATAATCATTTATATCTAATCAAACTATCCATATTATCTCTAATAAATATTAAATTTACCTATCTTAGCTTAATATTATTCTATTACTAGTAATTAAAACATAACAAATTTCAAGATATAATTATTTCAATACAAAATCAAATGAAACATGATAAATTATTTGGAAACGCTTAAATGTTTTTGAAGGATTTAGAGGAAGAATAAATATTTCGTCGGGATAATAAATTGTGAGTACAATATCATGTTTCGATGAAAATGTTTCTTGTAAAGGAAAGTCATCATTTTTAAATTGAAAAGAGACAAATTAGGATTTGTATCGAACCTTGTACATTTAATCATAACTATCTCATTAACACCAAAATAATCATCCAAAATTATTTCGTTTTCCTTCGAGTAGTAAAATAAATGAGAATTATCAATATATTAGACGAATTAAATAAATATTCATGAGATTTATTATTATTAATATTATTAAGAATATCATATTTATCTTAATAAGAATATCATATTTATCTTTTGATAGCAATCAAATAATATTAAATTCAAACAAAACTCAATATTATTTACAAACAAACTTTTATTTAATTATGAAGTTGGGGACTTTCCTCGTTTGCCTCAACATATGCTTTACATCCCTACTTATTCTGGAGGAAGTAAAGAAGTTAAAAATTTTAAGAGAGAATTCCTCTTCTATATATTTGAAAGAAGCTTAGAGGAGTTTTGTGATGTTTATATTAACTACACTAAAAAATATATATTATAATTGATATAGTTGGTTCGATTACATATAGTTTTTTAAAATTTTATATAGTAGTTTTTAAAAATTTTATATAGTTTAGTATTTTCTTGAGATGTCTTAGTTTTAGGAAAAATAAAAAATATATATTTTTAATAATGGAAAAAGTTATCTTACATCATATTTTTCGAGGGGGGAAAGATACATTGAAGAAATTTGTTTATGGATATCTTCAATACTAGTGACATATTTGGAAACTTCTCTTGCTATCATAGAAGTGACATTTATTCTTCGGGTGATTTTTCCATTTATCAAGTATTGAAAGTACTCATTGTTCTCAGTACTTTTTACCCTCTCTTTTGTGTAATATTGAATCAATATTATTTTTTCGAGTGCTAGAGGTAGCTATTATTACCACTTAATAATATATATTTTATCATTAGTAGGTGCATCTATGATCCGGTGGATACCTAATGACCCAAAAATTGAAGTCCTCATATCATAGTGAAACTAGGACTAGATTGAAGAGCTCATTGCAAGCTTTCCAAAAAATGCAACCAACGCCTCAATATAACTATGTATGACAAATTTACACATAGTCAAAGTTTCCTTCAACCAAACACAAGGACCTAAAATTAGCAAAGTGCTAGACAAAATTATTGACTCACCAAATTTTGTATGTCAACCAAATTGTCATCTAAAATTGGTAGAGGTCCGATAAATATGGAAAAAGGTTTTATTCATGACTAATTTGGTGGCACTATCAAACTTTGTGGCCCATTAGTGTGTGGCCACCGAGTCCAATCGTATGGTGCCACACGACACCTACTTGGCAACCAAATTGGCCTTGGATGACTAAAATTTGGCAACGATTATTGGCTCAATTTTAAATTCGTCGGATGGTTATTTTTTTATTGGTAGATTATTGTTAAATTGGTCAAATGGTATTCGAAAGCAATGAGTGGTTCCAACAAGGATTTCCAACATTCCGTCGATTGGTTAACATTTTTTAATATTTCCACATGTTTGTTGTTTGACTGAAATTTTTAACGACTTGGAAGAAACTGCAGTGTTCAAAGCTTATATTTCGCAAATGTTCGAACCGGTGGTCATATTTGGTGCATTTCTTCGGATAGCCAACAATCCCACACAATAGTTACAATATATAATGGTTTGACATTAAAATATAATGGGTTGCAATTTAGTTCAAGAATGGTTGGTTTAAATATATATAAAACAACCAACGATTAGCGATTATAATTACCGGTCCTTTTTTTAAAATCGTAATGGCTATAACATTATACTGCTGGTCCTTTTTTTAAAATCGTAATGGCTATAACATTTAAACAAAAGTCGGGTAGGCCACGAGTTTTCAACCCAGTCTCACCCACCGATAAAAATGACACCGAAATGAAAAGAAGGAGTTGCGTGACTCACAGTGAGTACCGCACTGGAGATCTGCACTCAAAACCGAGAGAACACTCGAGTTTACTCTACATCCATGAATGAGGAATTACATCATTAAGTACAACACTAGGAATTAGGAAGTTGGAAACAAACTCCTAAATTGTAGGAACTAATCCTAAACTAAGGAGATACGTTACAACTTGTGTAACCATTTCTCCATTAATATAAAATAATATTAATTATTTTAAACTCCCCCCCCTTAATGGAGAAAGGATTATCCTGAACTCCTAGCATCCTTCTAAACAATTCAAACTTTACACGCCCAAGAGGCTTAGTAAATATATCGACCTATATTGTCACTAGTTTTACAATATTCAACAAGTATCTCTTTTGACTCGTAGTTTCTCTCGAACAAAATGGAACCGAGTGTCGATGTGCTTGGTATTTTTATGAAAAAGCTGGATTGTATGCAAGCTTGATGGTACTGCGGTTGTCGAGTTTTAATGATAGTTGATTCTTTCTCGTTCTTCTCCTCGCATCGTTGAGAAGTCTTCTCAACCGTATAGCTTCACATGTGGCCGCACACAATGCTTGGTACTCGACTTCACATGAAGATACAGGCTACGATTTGCTGCTTTTTGCTGCTCCATGCTATGACCCCGGATCCAATGCTAAAAGCGTAACCTCGTGATAGATCTTCGATCATCAAGTTATCGCCTAATCGAATACGAAAAACCTGCTAGAGTAACATCGGACATTGTCGGGTGTACAAAATACCATAATTACTAGTACCACTAAGATACCTCAACACACTTTTTGTCTGCGACCCGGTGACTTTCGAGTGGTTTCGACATGAACCGGCTCAACATACTAACAGAGTATGCCAACTGCGGTCTAGTTGTAGTGAGATATATCAAATCGCCAACTAGCCGTCTATACATAGTGGCATCCACCTCTTTAGTGCCATCGTCCTTTGCTCAACTTTAAGTTTACAGTTGCAATGGTGTTGTCGCTGATCTCGCACGCTTTGCTCCATTACGAACCTTTCCGGCAAGCTTCGGCATACTTCCCTTGTGTAAGAAAAAGTCCGTCCAGAATCTTTCCATACTTCCAATCCTAAACAATAATGAAGATTTCCGAGATCTTTCATCTCAAACACTTGTGACATCTCGCGGTTTGATTTCTTTGATCGGATTATTAGCATCCCCGTTATGATCATATCATCTACATACAAAGAAATCAAAATAATTTGCCTATGTTTATTAAACTTGGTATACAGATTTGGATCATTCAAGCTCCTATGAAAGCCATGTCGTACAAAAAATGAGTCAATATTCTCATACCACGACCCGGGTGCTTGTTTTAAACCATAAAGTGCCTTTTTCAATTTACACACAAGATGTTCATCGCTCTTTTTCACAAAACCTTCAAATGCTGAACTAAATAAATTTCTTCTTTCAAGTCACCATTCGAAATGCGGACTTAACATCTAGTCGGTGTAGCTGCCATTTATGTTTTGTTGCTAGGGAAATTAGCATTCTAATGGTGTTTAATTTGGCTACTGGAGAGCAAAGGTGTCATCGAAATCTATTCCCTCTTCGTCGTGAATAACCCTTTGCTACCGATCTAGCTTTAAGTTTTTCTATACTCCCATCTGCATTTATTTTAGGTTTGTACTGACCATTTGCATCCTATGGGGGTTTTACCTTTAGGCAATTCAACCAAATCCCAAGTATGGTTTTTACGTTTATTGATTCTATTTCCTCATAGCATTGATGGCCTCTCCATTCATCAGATTTACTTGCTTCCTTATAATTTGCGGTTCTACAATGTTTAAAACCTTTGACATTAATGCATAGTCTTTCAATTTAGATGGTAATTGAGTCTTCCTACTTGATCTCCTTGGTAGGGGACTTACCTCAAATTTGTCTATTTCGGCCTTCTCTCGGGCTTGCATCATTGATTACATTACTGTTACTTCTTCTTCTTGTTTACGCTCCCTCGCACTTCATCTTCCTCACTCGTTTTCTTCCATTAGCAATGGAATGTACCAATCGACTGTTAGATTCATCCTTTCCTTCTTCTACTCGTTCATGAAATATGACATCTCCGCTTGCAAAAACCTTATGAGTCACGAGGATTAAATAACTTATATGCCTTGAACTCGAGTAGCCATATCCAACAAGATACATTTCAAGGCTTTTGGATCTAACTTCTTCCTATCCGCCTTAGGTATATGAGCATAAGCTTTTGACCCAAATATTCTTAAATGACTCACTTCACCGGTTTGAATCCAAATAATGCTTCAAAAGGGGTTTTGAAGCCTAGACATCTAGTAGGACTCCTATTCTTTAAATACACAAAGCAGTTGTTAATAGCTTTCCGCCCAAAAACCATTTGAAAGACCCTTACCTTGAAGCATGCTCCTTGCGCACTCCACCGTGAGTCTCCGTTCTTTCGTTACGCCACTCCATTCTGTCGAGGAGTGTGAGGCAATCGTGAACACGTTGAATAATCCCATGCTGCTGCGTATTCATGAATTCTCCCAACCTCGTATTCTCCTCCCTCGATCCGAGCGGAGAATTTTTATCCTTTTTCCCGTCTCGATTTTCTACCATAGATTTAAACTCTTTAAAATGACGAAAGGTCGACTCTTTTTACTCGTAAAGTATATCCATGAGAACCTAGTGCAATCATCTGTAAATAAGAGAAAATAATATGCACCTCCTAATGACCTAGTCCGCATAGGTCCGCATATATCGGGATGCACCCGCTCTAAGACATCTCTTTCTTTTCCATTAACATGCAAAGGGAACTCTTCTCTATGCATTTTCCCCTAATGCACATCCATCACAATCCAACTTAAAATTATGGAAAACGAGGAGTCCATCAACCATACCTTTTCTCGGGAAGTAAGATGAGGTCTTGCAGATTAAGATGGCCAAATCTCTCGATGCGAGAGATCTTCAAATGTCGATCCGGTTGCAACCATTGCTTGCTTTGTCATACTTTTCACGTCTAACCTTGTTACAAGCTCCCACACGCACTCTGTCTGCAATCGTTTCCATCCGGTTATCCTTTATGACAAACGGTTAGTCTTAAAGAATTGAACTTGCACTGTCTGATCGGTAATCATTGAGACGAGAGATCAAATTTTTCTTAATTCCGGCACATACAATACATTTTTAAGGTGTCTAATGTTACCGCTAGGTAATTTTACCGGAATGTCACCATATCCTTTGATCTCATATCCACTATCATCCCCTAAATAAATTTTCGACCCACATGAAGTTTCTTCAAGACATTCAAAACCAGTCCTTCTTACCGGTCATATGTGAGGATGCGCTGAGTCGACATACCATATGTCGTCCTCATCTCCCTTTGAAGCTGAAAGGGCACGATCGGTGTAAATAGTCGAAGTTCGTGGCTATGGTCCTCTTCTTCCTCAACACTTAACCCTTATGTTTTCTCTCTCGTTTGTTTCTTCCTTCGTCCGCTCGCTCTTATAACAATCTTTAATCTCATGACCGAGTTTTCCACAATGAAAAACATTTCTTCGTCGAAAATTATTAGCAGCATACCTTTGAGCCGATCTCTTCTCGAAATGTGTTGGCTCCTTTCTGCCGCTGCCCTTTGTGGTTGTTGTTGCCGCTGTGGCTTCTTCCTCTCGTCTCGTCGCCTTTTCGCCATCGGGAGCAAGATCATTGCTCTGTGATTTCGATTTTGTCGTCGCTCTTCTTCTTGTAGCGTAATCCCTGTCAACTCTTCAAACGTAGGGGCTTTCTCCTCGCCGCCAACCCTCGTGATGAACATCGATATTCATCCGTCATTCCATTCAATGTGATCGTGACCAGATCCGAATCGAAACTTTCTCCGATATCTCCCAATCTGTCCTTCAGTGTCTTTGACTCTCGCAATGAATCCGAGACGGACTCATTCTCCTCCATCTTCATCGCAAACAACTTGCCTTTGAGTGACAAGACACTCGTTTGTATTCCGTGTGCGGGTATGGGTTTCTTTAATCATCGTCCAAATGTCGATGGTCGATTTACTAGCGTCTCTAATATGTGGGATAATATTGTCCTTGACGGACATCTTCAATATGACCTTTGCTTTTGTCTCCCTTTTATCCCGAGCCTTGTTCTTGTGCGGTGATCCTGATCTGACCCTCACTTCCTGTAACGATCGACCATGCATTTGCGCTTTCAAGTAAAAGTCCATATCTTGAATTTCCGCTTGGAGAAATTCAATCCATCGAGTTTGCCGAGACTCGTGGAGATACGATTCTATATCGATATTCATATTGGATTGATAAAAAAATATATGATCCTCACGATGGAATAAATCAGCCGAATAATTGCGGGACACACTAAAAAAAATATTACCACATACCGGATCCCGACCATCGTTTTTCCAAACAAATTTTGTACCTTCAATGTGCCACCACGGCAAAATCGATCTGCACGCTCCGAGCAAATCAGGAGCTTCAATGCGCCACCACGGGCAAGTTCGATCTCGCTGCCACCGAGCAAATCGGGGAACTTCAATGCGCCCTGCCACCGGCAAGTCCGATCTGCCACCACGGCGAATTCGAACTTCAATGCGCCACCACAGGCAAGTCCGATCGCCACCACCGGCGATCGGAACTTCAATGCGCCTGCCACCGGCGAGTCCGATGCTGCCACCACCGGGCGAATTCGGAACTTCAATGTGCCACCACGCCGAGCGGGCCGATCTCGCAAAAAAAAATAATTGCAGCACCTTCCCAGAGAGAAAGAGGTGGACGCTTCTCGATTCGAAAAATCCGCGCCGAAATCAAAATGCATGCGAGCACCGGCCCGGCGCGCTTTGATGCGAAAAATCCGTGCCAAAATGCGCACAAGTACCGTCACCGGCGCTTCTCCAATGCGAAGAAGCCGCGCCAAAATGCTGGTCGAAATCGCGCCCACACGAGTCCGCCCGAGCCACAGCGCGCTGCGCATCACGTGTACCCTCCGCGCCACTCGCGAATTTTGGCGCGTTGGCGCGGCCCGATCATATTAAAACCGCGCCAATGGCGCGCACCGTTCTAAAAAATACGCGCCAACCTTTTCTTTCGCTTCGCAGATGATCGGTCATCCTGAGACCTATCCTTCGAGTGTGTTACCGCAGTCCCACCCGAATCCACGAAAAAACTCGTAAGCGCTTCCGCCACTACGGTTTCTGTAATCAATGATGCATCCTAGGTCGTCCCTACTCTCCGAGCTCGATACCAAGATAAAAATGACACCGAAATGAAAAGAAGGAGTTGCAGCTCACGAGTGAGTACTTGCGCACTGAGATCGCACTCAAAGCGAGAGAACACTCGTAGTTTACTCTACATCCATGAATGAGGAATTACATCATTAAGTACAACACTAGGAATTAGGAAGTTGGAAACAAACTCCTAAATTGTAGGAACTAATCCTAAACTAAGGAGATACGTTACAACTTGTGTAACCATTTCTCCATTAATATAAAATAATATTAATTATTTTCAACTCCACCCAACCAAATCCTTAATATAGTGTCAACGAACAATGTGCTAAATGACCCTTTCTTTGAATTATTTGTTGACACCTAATTAGTTAATTTGTGACATTCCATTCGCTTGAAGGGAGGAGGGTCCTTGAACTAGGTCAACATGCGCAGACCGACGAAACCAATATTTAGAACTAGGAGTCATGGAACTATGCGTACCAAAACTAGGAGGGTGTAGTTCCAGGAGGAATATTCAAGGTGAATATTTCTAAAATATTATGAGAAAAATCTATGAAGAATATTGAAGATTCCTCGAGGGGGCCATAATTAACGATGACAAAATTGAGCCAAGTTTATACTCATCTTAACTAGAATTATAAGGATCTTAATGGTGCGGTCTAATTTTGCATTTCGGAGTAGTGAATTTCAGAAGCCATGGAAGAAACCCACCATATTCATAAATTCTTTGGCACAAAGTTCAAGACGATGTAATGCGCCTTTCAAAGTGGTTCATGTTTACAATTAAAAGTATCAAGAGGACGATACAAAATTCTTTAAGTGTTATGATTGTTGTGTTTTGAACAAGTCAATTTCAAGTCAATCTTAAGATTGAAGGTATAATCATGTAGTTTACCATGTGCTTTCCTTTATTTTGATGAGATGAATGAAGCGGCCTCCCCATTATTGAATCGAGACACCGAGACGTAGAACCCACTAGATGAACTCCATTATAAAACTTTTTCAGTGCATTGTTTTTATGGTCTTGTTTATGCTTGTTTATTCTTTAAGTGTTTGCATAAATGGTTCTTACATGTTCTTTCATGAAATTTTTTCTAACATCAACCGAAAAAATATTGGATAATTCTAGTATCAAATGAATACCGGATCAATTTTGCGTATCGGATAAATCTTCTTGCTGATGTGAATTGCAAGTGTGAAGGATAATCAAATTAAACTTGCAAAACGAAGAAAGAAAATGGAGAATGGAATATATCTCTATAAGTTGTTCTACAAGATGGTAATTTTTTTTGTGTGTGGATTATGCGTAGAAATTGGCAAAAGAAGGAGAAGAAGAAGGAAGAAAAAAGTAGAAGAAAATGTGTTGGTAAATGAAGAAGAACCTCCATCTCGACTTCAAGTGAATATTCTTCTTCTTCATCTTCTCCTCATCATTCAAGTCACCTTCACCATAGCATTCAAGAAGATAATGTTGAATTGGGGAGACCGATACAATAATAAAAAGAGTATAAGCATATATTGTAACATCAACTACAAGATTTAGAAGTGGTCTTGGTAAAATTTTTAGTGTATTGATGAATGAGACTCCAAATCCATAGAAGCAAGAGAGCCTTCAAGAAACGCAGTCGAATCAATTTAGGTTGAGAGTGAATCACACCATTCCGGTGATTGTGATTGCAAGTCATCTCAAAGGGAGGTGATAATTTTGAAGGAAGAGCTAAGGCAAGTTCTCCTCACTAGATCTACACCACAGGACAACCACTTATGGTATAACTATTCCAAATTTCATTTGATTATAAGAAAATTAGAAGGAAAAGTTTATAGCATATAAACCATGTATATTTTGGGGTTTGAGTAACCATGTTGCCGCCAACGTGAAAAAGAATGGTTGTACGGGAAGGCTATGGGCAACCAAGGATAAGCCAAGAATGATGATCCCTTTCTCCACATAAGGAGACACAAAAATAAGGTGAGGAAAGTTGGTAGGAAAAAACCATTGCAACAAGAGTGGACATCAAATATATACAGGGTTGGAAGCTCAACCCATAGATATTCCAAAAAGAAGGATCGAGCGCATGTGAAAGTGTTTGACGGAACCCAAATCAATGAATCAATTCAATAAGGAAGACAACTACATGGAAGAAATCCCATTAGCCTGGTTAGGTAGGAGATGGTTAGCCTTTCCAGTAGTTGGGTGAGTAACATTGTAAATCACATGTTGCAAAAAATATTTGTAAACGTGGTGAAGAGGATAATATCACTTATGAATGGAACATTGATATTTTGGAATTTGATTGGATTATTGAAATGTATAAATAGAAATTTTGATTAATAGATTTTGAAAATTTTAATTAATAAAATTTTGAAATTTATGTAGATCAAGTTGTCAAATATGGGATATAAGAACTTTTCCATTTTATTATTTTAGTTGCGGTAATTGTTTAACCTAATTGCCTCCGCGTATAGATATTTTCGTTAACAAACTCAATATATAATGATGGGTTAGCAATTCAAAGTCAAAATACCAAAAAATGTACGTTAAAATAACACATATATTTTTATCATGTTTCAAAACTTACTAATTCACACTATATGTTCCGAGACTCTAACATAGACATTGTCATATGCACACTTCTCGTATTCTTGCCTCTCTCTTTTCTTTTTTATTTTGGAATATCATACATATTAATTTCAATAAATTATTGTCTTTTCCGCATAAATTTACATAATTTGGGTTATCTCGATTAGTGAATTTAATTGTTTCTTGTTTCAGAATTACCTGTTCAGATGATAGTTATAGTAGTTTTCTCCACTATAATTTTAAAATAATCCTCCCGAAAACTATAGCCTTTCCTACCACTAGGCTACACTTAGAGTATCGGAAATCTGTGCAAGGAAAACTTGATTAAATCTATTTAATGGCAGATTCATTTTGAAAGCTTGGAATTTGGATGAAAAAGTAGAAGAAGCTTGGTCTCCAACAATGGGAAATCACTCACACGCCTTTTTTATTATCAATAATAATAACGTGACCTAATATCAATGGATTATACGAATCGTTTCTGCACATTAAACCTTAACTTCGTTGAAATTTCACGTTTGCATGAAGTGAATGATCAGTTTTAAATTGGTAAGGTGTTCATTTGAGTATAACTTATGAAAAAACATATAGTCGCTACAGAAACTTGTCTACATACAGATATACCCGTGAACCCACGTGGCGAAACATCCTCTTTCCCATCATTTTGGAATGATATCCTTCGCTCCTAGGATGGAATCCTCATCAAAATGGGCTGAAAACCAGTAAGTTAAGTTGTCTCTTTTGTTTGTTTATTTTTCTCGTTGAAAGTAAGTTGTCTTTTGTTTGTTTATTTTTTCTTGTTGAAAGTTGTCTCTGTTTTTTTACTTAATCCATGATAATTTAGTCAATACATTCTCACAACTAGAAACTAGTTGATTAACACAACAAAGGAATCCAGATAAAAATTGACATTTATGATAATTTGGTCAATACATTCTCACAACTAAAAACTAGTTGATTAACACAACAAGGAATCGAGAGCAAAATTGACATTTGAAATACAATCAAGGCTCGCTCACCGATAATGATCCCAAAGGACTATGGAGCCTAATAACTTGTTTTGTTAATTTATTTGAAATTATATGCTTTAAAATTGTTATTAAACATCCAAATACTTTGTATAATGTCATTAACATCGTCTCAGTAATGAGATCCAATATCTTTGATTGCCATTTCATACTTTTAATATTGATAAGGAATAAATTCTCGATTAAGGTTCAAGTATGAAGTCATCATTCTCCTTCAAAGCTCTTTAGCGGGTTAGCCAACCAACATTGTGTTTCCTATGGAAATTAAAATTAAATTAGAAATTTTTTTGTTAAATTTAAAATGAAAATTGTTTTTGACAGTGTTTAGTTGAAAAATAAAGAAATTTTTCATACTATGTTTTACTTGTTAATCATTTTTCTATGTACTATAAGTTTTAAAAAATAAATAATGTTAACATTTTTTCTCCCCGTCATAATACTTCATATTGTCCATTTTTTTATAAAATAGGATTTATCATTATGGAGCTCATGCATCCATATATCACAAACTTATTAAAATTATATCTTAGTATAAAGATAAAAAACTTGCCCGTGTTCATGAATATTTTTTTGGTCATAAAGGGCCCATACAATTCCATTTCTAATAAGTTCTCCATCTTCTTGGGGTTTAGATTTACAAATGGTATCTACCCTTTCACCATGGCTTCACTTGTATTTACAAATGGTATGAACCAATTCTCCGTGGCTCCATCTTTAGTTATTCTTCCTACTCCACTTGCTGCTTTTTGCTTCCCTACAAAGGCCTTCTGCTTGCATTTCACTACTCGTTATTCTTGCATGCATTTATGGATATTACCTTCATGTTCTCTTTTATTCCTTCTCGGATGTGAAAACACTATAATAGGCACTAGGGATCAAAATTGATTCTATAATTATATGATTCCTTATTATGATTATTCGATGCTACAATAATAAGTAAGCATCATTTTGTTAACGAAAATAATAATGTTATTTATATGTTCTTTTCCATTTTCCATACGGCTTATCATTCATCGGACATGTACTCTATGCCTACAAAAAGATTCTTAGAAAGTTAGATTTATTTTAGGGAAATGGTGTTACTAAAGGTTTTTAATAGTTCGTTTGTTCCATTAATTTTTTAAATGTCGATTGACGATGATATTCATAAAATAATACTAAATTTTAATTTAGTTTAAAAACTCATTGCGATATTTTGAACCAATAGGACCAATTACCCTTTAAGGAAGAAAAATAGTTTCATTGTATTAAAAAAATGGTGTCCAAGCGATGAAAAATTAAATGGTCTTGTTAAATTTACCATATATGATTATTATATCAATTATAAGTAAATGTGTTCAATCGAATTCCATCCTTATAATTCATATATAAAGAGTGTAAGTAAATGGCCTTATTAAATTACCTCCTATGATTTCTATTTAAACTATAATATTGGTGAACCATTGCTATGTATGTGTACTCATTCAAGCATATCTAGAGTTTTGTTTATATATATTTAAGATGTCGCACAAATTGATAGAGTAAAAATTGTGGTGAATGAGGTATATATGAAATTCAAAATTATTTTTGTTTTCATATTAAAAAATAACATTTTTTTATGTATAAATATTAAAGAGATAAAATGAAATTATGTAATATTTTCTTCAAAAATTGATCTTAAACTCAAACTTATGTAAACTAAAATAGAATTCCTCATTGGAAAACAAATTAAGATCAAAACCACTTTCACCGAGATATGTTAAAATATGAAACTTCTACTTTAAAATAGAGGGCCATAAAAACATGAGAGGTAAGATTAACTCATTATTATCATGAAAAAGTAAAATTAATATAATTAAACCTCACACAGAGGTCTATATTAGAATTGGGATTGAGCGAGCTCGATTTTTAAATAAATAAGTGGATATAATATGATTTCAAGAGAATATTATTCATCACAATACATCTTCCAAAAGTATGATATTACAATTATATGAACAAATTTTAAGTTTCGAATCAAAGACAATAAAAAAATAACATAATTTAATTTACTATTGTGCCACTCGTTAGCATGGTTGGGTGACTAGTTCTTTGAGTTTTAAAGAAAGAATATAGTGTAGGATCAAATTATTCATGTATGCATTCGGTTTTCGCCTCTTTTTATTTTAGGGGAGAAGAAGGTAGGAAATGAACAATATCCCTCCTAGAGATTTACTTTTAGACACGACATTTACCAAAAATCACTCCTTACTACCACCATTAAATTCAACACATGTTGTGGACATAGTAGTAGGAGATAGAAAAGGATGGAACATCTCTTTATTGTGGGTCCAATCTATTGCTAGAAGTTCTTAAGTTATTATAGAAGAAAACTCCAATTAGACAATAGCGTAATTATGAAATTTTAGCTTTACATACTCCAAAAATATTCAACATTCACATGAGGCCCTTTCGGGAGAAATGTCCGATGGAATAGTTTTATTACTTTGCACCAAATGAATGAGGATGTGAGAGCATAAGAAATTAAAATAATGCTATGTTAGCATGAGATTGGGATCCTTAACTTAAGCGAGAGAATGCGACGATTAGAAAACTTGTGCATATATATTAACAACTACAGTGGAAATTGATGATATTGTTCTTCGTGTCATCTCGGAGAATATAAACCTATAGGCATAACGCGCTGCCTAATGTCGAGGATGCTAAGGAAATTGTTTTACAAAGTCGCAAACGATGGCCGATAAAATGGGAAGGTGTATTCAAAAGTGATGATTTCATGGAAAACTACTATGGATATGGATAGGTAAATAGATGCATGGTTTTGGTTAATCGTTTCTTCAATTCAAGATAAAGCACCGATTGATTCATATTATTCTTAAGCGGGAGAAAGTAAATCGTGGCTACCATGTCTAGAAGTTATAGACAATATCTCCCCAATATTGCATTCTAAAATTTTATTCTCTTTCACACCTAAGTTTAAAGTATGATGTTCTGTGGCATTCTTCTTTGAGTGCGGTATCAAAACTTATTTTTGTTTTCCCCGTGTAATAGTGATAAATTTTTACTATTTTCGCAATCTCCTCGGATACAAAGCAGAGTTATATGTTCAATAATTTTAGGATCTCAAATTAATTTTCTATTTGTGGTTTTCTTGTGTGGTTGTCTACTATCTTGGATATACTCTCATTTCATTTTTTGGCTAGGTAAAGAGTTTTCGGTTTTATCATTTTTTTCCTTCAATTTCTCTAGGAGAATAGAAGTGCGAAATTTTTGTTGCCCCGTCGGAGAAATGATATTTTTGAAGAGTTAGGAAAGTTATGTAACTTTATCTAAATCTTGCACGGAATTAAAGGCTGGCCTTTTGAAGATACTCTCAAAGATGGGTATCTCGTTTCTTTCTAGAGTTAGCCAAGTTACGACTAACCTTTTATTAACTTATTATTATTTTACTTATAGTACTTGGTCCCCTTGGGCATATGAACCGCTAATTCTAGTGTCCTTTTTTTGGTAATTGGCTACTTTTTGAAGTAAAAGTCAATTCCTTCTAGTATGTTTAACATAACGAGAGATAACTAGTATTCTAAAACTCAAGGAATGTTTGATGCAATATTTTCTCGGCTATTGTGGCAGCGCAGATTTTGGGAATATATGGGCTAGGTAAAGAAGTGTTTGACATAGAATTTTGTGGGAGTGTCTCTAGAGTTGGTGGTTTGAGTCTGGATGAGGTAACAAAAGCACTTTGCTTTGTTCCTATTACTTGGATTTAGTATGTCAACTCCTTTTTTGGTATCTTTCAAAGTGTTGTTAAATTTGTTATTTTGTCATAAACGATGCATTCGACATTGAGATATAATAGGTACAAGCCGATGGCTATTAGTAATCTTGAATTCTACATTGCATTAAAAAATGTTTGAGAACACCGATATTAGGAAAGAGAATATAGGCAATAATCCGAGTATTGTAGTGTAGTAATATAAAAAGTAATTATAATCTCTCGTGTCGTCGGTGGGGAAGGCTCGAGTTGAGCGGTTGCTAGAGTTACGAGGTCCTAATGTGGTTTTCCATATCTAATTATCACTTGCATCCCGATATAGTAGTAAAGTCCGAGTATTGAATGAAATGCTCATCATAATAGATATCTCGCACTCACCTGCTCTTTTTTAGAGGCGAAAAGATATAGTTCCGTTGTATGGGTTCAATGGTAAATGAAACACCCATATGAATTGATTTTTTCATGCGCTCAAAAATCACTTTCCTTAGCCTCTCGGGAATCAACTCATTTTTTTCATTCCATCGCATTCGAGAACATGATCTAGCGACAATGCACAAAATTGGATGGAAATATGAAAAGAAAACTAATTTCATACTAATGTGGAATCAATGCAACGATATAAATTAACAACACACATAAATTTACTTCCCATTACAAGAACCACACATTATCTCAATTATGCTAACATTTGTCGAGAAAGCAGGTAATGGGCCATGGCATTAACAACCGTTATTACCTAAACTAGCATCTAAGTGGAAGAACCCAATCCAAGGATGACAACTTGGGGTAACATATGGGAGTAGTATTACTGTCACTCTAAGAAGCCACCCAACGCTAATGTCTTTACGCACGAAATTGGCAAAGCGACTTTCGACACTGGAGACCGACTTTGAGCCCGCGCTTAATGCGTATCCGTGAATATAGTTGTACATAATGTGTAATTTTTAGCCGGAATGGACTTTATTCATATCGTGCAATGTTTTTTTATTCAGTGTGGCATGTTTCTACCACAACACTACGTGTTTTCCTAGGCTCGCCTTCATGCTTTATCAAATCATTTTTAGGTTTTCAGCTATGTATTTCGTATTTGTTTGAGTGGGGATTATTTATTTCATGTTGTATAATCACTAAAATTTTGACTTGTTTTTCTCTCGAGTGAGGGGAAGGGAGGAGTGGGTTTTTTCCAAGTAACAAAAGATCGTTTTGTTGTTGTTCTCACAGGTGATCCCCCGCACCTTGTGTGCCCACTTTTTTTATTTTTTTATTTTATTTTATTTTTAGGTGGGGTGGGATAAACACTCTTGTGAAATTTGAGCTAGTGACTTTTTCGCACGTGCACTAACGTAACACCCATTCACTTCAGCAAATCCAAAGCCCAAAGTGTCCTTTGTGTGCCCACTCGACCCTTTCTCTTCACTAGCACTTTTTGCCCGCAGTTTGTCATGGGGCCCATAAAGCCCTAGCTCCATTGTCACGAGTGAGCAATCGTAGCGAGAATAGAGGATGTGCTCTAGAACTATGGCCTAAGAATGAACCCAAAGATGAGTGAGAACATGAAGGAACAGTTGAACAATGTTTATGAAGCCCGAGATCTAATTGGCATCTATGTGTTGAATGTGTTGCAATTCCATATTTAGAGGTGGAATCTCCCATGGAGGTCGGTGTTCAATGTGTTGCAATTCCATATTTAGAAATTGGGATCTCCCATGGAGGTTGGTGTTGAATGTGTTGCAATTCCATATTTAGAAATTGGGATCTCCCATGGAGGGCGGGGAGATATGTTTAATAATTTTTTTCCAATCTAATGAGACTCCCTCGAGGAAGATTGCAATTGATTTGATGAACACGGAGACACGGAGTTTTCAAGAGGATCGAAAAACTTCCCTCACTCGCTTCAAAGAAATAAAAATGTAATTGGAGGATTGCAGGCTTTCGCTGTTCGAGTGAAAATTGATTTACACTATACTCATATTGTTCTTTGGAGTCTTCCTACTCCTTACGAGGTATTTTGTTCCACATATACGACCCTATGAGATATTTTTTTGGCACTCTATATGCTACACCTAGAACAATGTTGCACATATTTTTACATTAATCAAGAGAGAAATGGCATAGGTAGTACATTAATGATTAATTATTTGAGCATCGGCTATCTAGAAACTAGATTCTATCGATTCCAAACAAATATACAATTTTTAAGTCATATAATAGAAAGTATACCATTAAATTATGGAATGAAATAGGTTATGTAGCAACTAGCATCAATAAAATGACTAGATATAGCTAGGTTTACAAAATAGGCTACCTACACACGCGAAATATGAAGACCAAAAAGTCCAAAACACGATGCGCCGATTTAGTCGCTAAACACTTCTCTATAGAGGAAGTTTTCACCAATTATGAATGCACCCATGTTTCCAAATGTCGTAGTTGTGCAGCACCGCTCATGCTTGTTCCACCAGCTTGCTTGAAAAACAATGTTCCACCATCACTTACCGTCGAGTTCCTCATCGCTAGTATCGATCTTCATTTTTTCTCTTGTCACAGCCTTTCGCCTAGACCTTGTTTATCTATGGAGACGAGTCGACACTCACCCAAGGAGCCAATTTTGATCAAAGCTGCATCACAATCCAAGCCTTAAAATATGGCAGAAAAAAGCTTAACATGCCCGATCAATGATTTTGGTTTGGAGTGAAGGGCACATTTTTGCTAAGGCCATGACAAAGGAGTTCAACAATCAACAACACCAAAATTGGGGTGCATATTGCCCAGCTTCTCTTGATTAAATGACAGTCACTTGCTTGCCTCGATACGTGATATAATCTAATGAAATGTCACAATCCCATTGATCTTGAAATTGTGAAAAGCTGTTAGATTTGATGAATTTTTGAATGCGATATGAAATTATTTTCCTCCAGGCGACGTTTGATGAGTTTGGAACCATTCTCAATTATTCTAAAACAAATAATGGTATTGTTGTACTCTAAGTAAAAAATCTACATATCCTTTATATTTATTTTAAATAAAATAAACGACTTATCTTATTGAGATTTTACAAAGGATCACATCACATCATTGTAGAGACTAGGACAATAGTCATCTAGTTTAGTGTTCCTATACCATAGTCCGTATATACAACATTTGCCAAAAAATAGCAAATTGCTTTGTCTATTGCTTGTAATTTGTAAATACTACAAAAGAGAAATGTTGTTACTTATAAATAAGGGTGGTTGTTCATGTCCATTGCACTCACCATGAATGCATGAGTATAGCAAAATTATTAGATATGCATTTCAATAACACACAAGGAGGTTGCTCTCTTTATTCCTCTCCAAAGACCCAAATAGGTTGTGATGACTTTCCCCTTCATGAGAGATATCGATTTGAATTATTAATTGAGTGACGTGATAGCATCCCTTTATATGGATTTGAGATTTGGGGCCCTAACCTTGGTTGTAGATAGTGGTCTTGCATCTAGAGGGTTTATACTTGTGATCGAACACCTTATTTGGTGCAAACAAATTCATAAAAGATCGATTAAATTGATTTTTCATCATCATATAGATCAATTTTATATGTCCATTTTATAGACATGCACATAATCAATCTTCCTAAAACATTGTTGATCTTTGTATGCCTTTGCACCATTAAATGCCACAAATCATAGTGAGATGTGCTTGAGTGTGGATTGACTAATCACATTGTGGGAATACTAATATGCATCTCCTATGTATATCACAAGAAGAAAGGTGAATTGTAGAATGCATGTGGAGTCATAAAGAGGCATCATGTCATTATGTTAAGGATATAAATATAAAGGGGTATAAAAAATGCTAATGAAAAAATGGACACCTACAATATCTGGTGAAAGTAGTTTTTTAATTTGGGAAAATATAATGGGTTAGTATTGGTAGGGGGTTAAATAAAGTGATTTTTAGAGATGTTTCTGTTATGTAGTCAAATTAGGGGTATTGTTTAGTATGCCACGAATGCGCATGCCATGTCATAGGTTAATCGAGTGACACCCCTGTGTCTAGGTTGATCCTTGTTCACATTAAGCTGCGTTCACTTGAGTGTTTTCTCGCTCTTTCACGACTGCATGTCGACTTAGTCAAACTTGACTATGTCCCCATCCAATTTGTCCTCGTTCACACTTGGAAGTGTAAATATAGCTCCTAAAGTGATCTCCTTCCTTACTAAGGTGAAAATTCTATTCATAATTTTATTGTTCATGGGCTTCCTTCCCCATTTATTCCTCTCCAAGAGTGAAAGTAGCAAAATCTAATGTGTTCCAAATTGCTATGTGCAACTTTGGGAACATTACATTAGATCCATTTTTGGCAATATAATTTGTCGTTTTGGAAGGGAAAATCATCATATTTGTTTGGTTATGTATGTGTGTAGGTGTTGGGACTAAGGAGCTAGAGTGTGTTATATATTTAGGAGCAAGGCTTCCGGTTGCTACAATAAGTCCGTTATCTTCATCAACACACATAAGGTTTAAAGGTACAATCATACCTCAACCGAGCTTTCATTCCATGTAAAGGATTGATTTATATTACATATACAAAAATATTTGCATTTGTGTTTCTCCATTATTTAACAAATCCCAAGGTGATATTTGTGGTACAATAGCCCTTTTGTTCTGAGCATAAAATCAAAACCAAACACTCATACAACACAATCTTCGTAGATTCCATGGTATTATGTGCCACCAAGTAAGGTATAATCATTAGAGGATCATTCACATGAATCATGCAAATTGTTCCTAATACTCACATGAGAAAAACCCGATGGTCATGCCACTCCATAAAAGTCAAAATCATAATTTCTCAAGTTGAATAAATACTTTTGGAATGACATCCAAATTGTAGGGTGATTATGTGACAATAGAAAAAAGCTTCTCATCACCACCATTCAACATTTATTCCCCACATGATGGATTCCTACCACCACATGCACACCCCTACTAGCTCTTTATTGGAGTTAATTAATGGTTAATGATGGGTATAGGTTCCCTAACAAAATAACTACAAGAGTATGTCCATGCAATTAAGAGGGAACCTCTATCCTATGAAGAGTTATGATGTTGAGTCCACGCCGAGAAATTGGATACCATATATCCCTTATTTCCATAATTCATTATTTATTTCCCCTCTTGATTGAATTCATACCTTCTATAGTGGCCATCGATATAGGTTTTGCTTCTTTCGTATCTTTCAAAAAGACACACTAAGTGGTTAAGGAGCCTAAAAATCCTCCCAAAAAGATATTTGGGAAACATCTATTCCAACCTACTCTTCCCAAGTCATTCACTATAGTTTTATCACCTTCTATTGGGACTTAATCTTAAAATTTTGTTGTTTCTCTCAATTTTCTTGTCAATTATTGGCTTGTCATTAAGTTTTCAAGTTTGGTGCACTAACAAATGCTTATAGGGTGAAATTGGCACTTGTCTCATTGTCCTCTGCTACATATAGTTTTAACTCTCACAAGTAAGTTAATAGGGCGCTTTATACACTTCTAACATGAAATACCCTCCATTTATGGAGTTTGATTCAATTTTCTCACTACCAGTTATGTTTCTAAGTCACTACTACGTTTGGCGGAGGTCTCCAACACTCTGGATTCGAGCGCTTTTGACCAAATGTCGAGAAATTTCCCCAAATTTTTTCCATCTACGCCCGAAACCGCCGCTGCATCGACGCTTTATAGAAAAGTGTCGCAATATCGACACTTAGTAGTGCAGTTGCAATTGCGACGTTTGGAGGAAGACGTCAGCAATTGCGACACTATGGCCCAAAGCGTCACTATTGCGATGAGCGCACTCCAAACGTCGGCAGTAAGTGCGACACAGTGATACTAAGTGTCGCAATTGCGACGTTTGGAGGCTGCCGTCGCAATAGTGCTTAACGCTTTTTCTGCGCCCGTCAGTATAACGACACTTATGTGCGCGCGACATAAAAATACGAAACTTATATGCGCGCTACACTTAAAAATGATTTTATTGTTTCGTATGCGACTATCGATAAAGCTACATTAACGTCCGATATCACGCGCGCATTCGCCCTCCGCTCTTTCGTAGCAGCATTCGCCCCTCGACGTTCACCCCTCGGCTCTTGCGAGCATAAAATTTTCCCCTTAGCATTCGCCCCTTAGCTCTTTAACGAACAACATTCGCCCTCGGCCGCCCGCAAAATGGTAAGTTCTTACCGGCAAGCCCTTCCTCCTATAGTAGGGTTGAATCTATTTGGGTTTTTTTGGTCAATTCCATTGAATTGCGTTAGGGTACACGTAGGGTTCTCTCTGACATGTCGAGAATCAAGATTCGAAATGCCCTCTATTATCTTCATCACCCAATACAAGGTTAAATTTTTCCCAAATAAAAGCTTATTAATTTGGCAGCCATTATTTCTCCCTGCTTTAAAAAACCCTACATTTGAAATCCAAAAGCAAGCATTGCATTTCTAACCACAAAAATCTATTAGTGTTCAAATGTACATGTGTGCTACATTAACGTCCGATATCATCCATGCATTTTCCCTTCGCTTCTCGCAGAACAACACTCGCCCTCGGCACATTCGCCCTCGACTCGCGGAACAACATTCGCCCTCGGCATTCGCGAGGCTCTTGCGGAACAACATTCGCCCTCGGCATTTTGCCCTAAGCTCTTGCAAAACAACATTCGCCTTGCATTCACCCTCGGCCTTGCGGAGCAACATTTGCCCCGCATTCGCCGCCCTCGGCTCGTGCGGAGCAACATTCGCGGCCCTCTGCAAAACAACATTTGCCCTCGAGCTCTTGCAAAATGGTAAGTTCTTACCGCAGGCCCTTTCTCCCATAGTAGGGTTGAATCTATTTGGGTTTTTTTGGTCAATTCCTTTGGATTGTGTTAGGCTTCGTGGGGTTCTCTCTAGATGTCGAGAATCAATATTCAATACCTCTATTATCTTCATCACCTAATACAAAGATTTAAATTATTCCCAAAGAAACGCCTTTATTAATTTGGCGAGCCATTATTTCTCCCCGGCTCTAAAAACCCTACATTTAAATCAAAAAAAAGCATTGCATTTCAACTACAAAAATCTATTAGTGTTCAAATGTACATGTGTGCATCATTTGTGTAGGGTATTCCTTTTCCACTTTCACATTATCCAAGAATGTGTGCAATATAGTTCATATTTTTTTGTGATTTAGATTATCTTGAAAAAGGAAAGGTAAATTACTCTCCCCATGGAAAAAGAAGGTTTTCCCTTTTTACCACTGGAAATGGTACAACAAAGTTCCATTTCTACGAAAGCTCTATGAAACAGCAACCAAATAAAGGCCATGTCCTCAATGGACATCATTTCTGGCTTTTGAAAATGGGCATTGCTGCGTGTTGTTTCTTATATTACATCACGATAGTTTCTTAGGTAATTTATTTTTTCTCGAGATGAAAAAACAACCGAAATAAATTGTGAAAGATCCTTTCGAGAAATAAATGACCATTTCTCAATCATATCTCAAACTATTTTTTATTTTATTCCGCGTGGTTTGCTTACTTTGAGATAAATTTAACACTTTTATAAGGAATATAACACAAAAACACAAAATGGGAAGGAATTGATGAGTAGTAGATGACCTTTAGTTGTTGTCGATTAAGAATTGATAATACACGATGCATGTTCCGTACTACAAACCAGATTCCCTTCGGAGTGGGACACACAGTATTGACTCAAAGTTGTAGTTTCTAACTTCTTGTATTGGTTCATCAATCTTTGAAATTCGGCACATCGCATGTCTTTCACCGCTTCATTTTTGAATAATTTGCATCATATCGCACAATAGGAAATTAGGAATTATGTTTATTATTACTTTATGGATCTGGCAGTTACTTTTTAAGTTTGCATGGTTTAGTGTGAAATTATTCTAGTGTGCCCCTAGGCCAATGTGAAGGAATGCCAAGGGTCGAGAACCTTAGTTTTTAAATGGTATTGTTTCTTATACCCAAAAACCCCTCAACATCACTTCTTATTAGTTCTTAACAATAGTGGTGCAAACAATTTGAGGAGTGATATAGAAAAATATCGCACTTCTCAGAGATAAAGTCCTAAAGCTAAAGTGTGATACCATGTGTAATTCAATAGCCCCATTGTCACCTCACCAACCTCTTTTCACTTCGGGCACGTCTCCTCCAACTCCAAGGGGGTTCTCCCTAGTAGATGTTAGGGATCTAATGGCCCAACCAAACCAAGTCAAGAGCCCCCCTAACTCTCTATGTTTACTACTATCGATCAAAATACTTCGAACAATAGGGTCGGACATGCATCCCGAAAGACAAATTGCCGGGGTATTTTTGGGTACTTTCGAGGGAAAGTCCCCAAACATACATATAATCAAGGAATTATAACGTGATTTCAAACATTAGATATCAACAAAATTGTTTAAAGGATATTGAAAGGAAAAAGGTGATGGAAGATAGAAAGTTCCTTACTTAAATGCTCTAAGGAGTTTTTCAATAGTTGCTCCAAAAGCTTCACTTCAAGGCCCTTCAAGATGCAGTCTCCAACAATGCTATACCACTCGGCTTCAACAATGTTGCTCCAAAAATGTCCTCAAGGTCTTCACAACAAGTTTACTAGAAGTTGCTCCAACGATATATTCCAATAAGGTCTTCATTGTCAACTCGTCTCTTGTTTTTTTTTTTTTTTTTTTTTTTTTTTTGGGTGCCTTAATGTGCGATGACATGTTTCCAGAAGTCGAATTCAATGCAGAGAGCATATTTGAAACTCTAACTGCTGGCCAGTCCGGTGTCTTATTAGAAATTATTTCATTTTTCATTTTGTGTTTTCAAGTTAGATATTGTTTTCAAGTTTTTACATTTATAATTTTTACTGTGACCGTAGCGGCATCGATTAGAGCAGTGCGGGAACAACCCCGAGACGGGATGATCGCGGAAAGAGGCCAACGGAAGAACATGTAAAAAGTGCCGGCATTGCTCTATCTTCAGTGTATTTTAGTTATTTACATAATTGAAATAATATTAATTTTGTTCAAATATGCGGAGACACTAGCCATGAGTACGCCCGATGATTCCCTCTTTTGAGGAAGAGCTTTCTTCATCCCTATCTCCGAGTGTTCTTGTTGCGATAAAAAGGCACGAGATGCAAGGTCGTTAATACTTTGATAAAGCACGCACCTCAAACACCTAAAACAAAAGAGAGGATAAAAAAATTATGAGCCAACTAGAAACATATCGGGTAATAATAAAAAGTCAAAAGGATATGTTACTGCATGAGATGAATCGTGATAGTTTGATTTTTAATTTTTACATCGACTAAACTAACAAAAAGTTCTTTTGTATGTAGCATTTCTTTCCGGCACTTTCCGAACCCGGTGTTGCGTGGTAGTGGGACACAAGGGCAAGAGATTGCCCAAAAACCCTCTCGTACACCTTCTACTCCTTTGGGTGCCGCCGAGACACACCTGCCCAGCGAGTACACCCGGCCCAACCGACCGAACGTGTTGGCAATGATGAGGTCGATATGGCCGACTACATTATTGCGGCTTTCACGGAGCTACACGTGCTGCGGCTCCACGAGGACCATTAATGGCATGTTGTTGGTGAACGATGAAGGTGTCCCTATAAAGCATGTACTGACTCCCGCAGAATTTTAATATTTTAACTATTTCATGTACTTTATCTAAAACATATTTATCATTATTTTTATTTTTAAATTAATGATAATATATATATATATATATATATATATATATATATATATATATATATATCCTACAGTGCGGGAAACAATGAGTTCTACGGTATCCGGAGTAGCCATGCGTTGGTAATTTTTGGCCCAACCATATGCACGAGGTGGAATTCCCAAAATTCCAACCCGAAAAGAACTTCTAGATTATCTAGACGCCCTTTTTGCTTCCAGTATTTGAAAAAATAGCGGTGGCTCGGGTAGCTGGAAAATATTTGAAATATACCAGGGACACCCATAGGACGCAATTGCAATTTAACCCTAGATATTAGCGTCCTCTCACATTTCCAAAGAGTGAGTGGAGAGCACTCATCCATGATGGAAAAGAGAAAAGGGAAAAGAAAGAAGGAAAAATGCCAATTGGACCCGCAAGGTAAATTACAACTTTAATTCAATAGCTTTAATTTTCTCTATGTCTAAAATAAAGGTGTGCACACGGTGGATATCTCGACTTCAATCTTTTGATGCTGGGTTGCCCGACACCTAAAAGGCAACCAAAGCTAGAGATTGGAAAAAAAGGGCCATCACTGAAGCTAGGCGAGGGTGGCTACTTGAAATTAGCCACAAGAATTGTAATTAAGTAGCTAAACATCCTATAATTAATTGTATCGCCTTCCGACGTTTTTGTAATCCTATCAAATATGATTAAAAATACACAATCATATGTAATGTAGGGTGATGAATTCGGATGCGAAACTACGGAGGAAGATAAAAATATCGCTTTCCATTTCGATACTATCAAGTCGTAGTTGAACGTCGTAGAAGCTTGGGTAGGTCCCAAGATCGCGAATGCTCGATAAGGTAAAACACTAACCTTTCAATATGTTTGTTTTCGTCCATAAATTTAATGTCTAACAACTTTGTTTAAATCAGGGAGCTGACACCACCGATGAGGCAAATAACCCGAGCTTTTAGAGCCGGATGTAGATGATCCTCACGTGCAACCTCGATCATTGTAGTGGGGACCGAGGCCGAAAATGATACTATCGGTGAGGGCCGTGACGGTAATTAATTTCCACCTATAATTTTTTCTAATTTTACCTCGATGGTTGTCCTTATAACATTTTTGTTTAAATGACAAGAGAATGTTTCCCTTGAGGATCTTACCACCGCGAGAGGAAGACATGGCAACGATCCCAACGACGACAAATGGTGCACCGGGTAAATAATCTCATTGCAATATTAATATTACCGAACTAGTTCAATGATATTTAAAAATCGGGCAAATTAAAATTTAATATCATCGTTTTTGTGAGGCGATGCCCCATCAGCACGGATGAGACCGGACATCGTGACTACACAACTAGGTCGGTGACGACAACTAGTGCACTAGGTAAATAATCTCATTGCAATATTAATATTACCGAACTAGTTCAATGATATTTAAAAATTGACAATTAAAATTTAATATTATCTATTTTTTGTAGGCGGCGCCTCGATCACCGATATGAGACCAAACATCGTGACTATGCAACTAGGTCGGCGCCGACAAGCTGGTGCACCGAGTAAATAATCTCATTGCAATATTAATATTACCGAACTAGTTCCATGATATTTAAAAACTAACAATTAAAATTTAATACTATGTCTGTTTTTGTAGGCGATGCCCCGTCACCGGGATGAAACCGGACATCGTGACTATGCAACTAGGTCGGCGGCGACAAGCTGGTGCACTGTGTAAACAATCTCATTGCAATTTTTTTATTAATATTACCAAACTAGTTCAATGATATTTAAAAATTGACAATTAAAATTTAATATTATGCGTTTGTAGGCGATGCCCCGTCGGCGGATGAGACCGGACATCGTGACTATGCAACTAGGTCAGCGGGAGACAAGCTTTGGTGCACCGGGGAAATAATCTCATTGCAATATTAATATTACCGAACTAGTTCAATGATATTTAAAAACTCACAGTCTAAAATTTAATATTATGTCTGTTTTTTGTAGGCGATGCACCGTCATGGATGAGACCAAACATCGTGACTACGCAACTAAAGCGTCGGCGGTGCGGGTCAAAAGACACGAAACGAGGAGCAAAAGACACGATGATATCGATGATGTAATTAGGAGCTTTAGAAATAGGAAGAAGAAAAAGAAAATTTGATAATGTAAAATATTGTGTATTATTATAACACAAACGTTACTATACTTGGAACGTTTTTTCGCGTATACAAAAACTCATTTATCATACTATTTTTATGTCAAGCATTAATTGCAGTGTTTCTATGCGTACTTTTGTTGTTGTATTATTAGTTATTGAATATATGCTCATGAAAGTAAAAATGAAATATAGATTGGGTATTGGGGAATTGAGAGAGTGATGTGAGCATAATAGCTTCCACCTTCACGTGGTTGTCGTTTAGTAGAGAATAATTTATTGGAGCGATTTAATCTTGGAGAAAAGCCTCCCTCGATCCGCCGATAGCTTACGAAAAAAGTCAGCGTTGACTTAGTTGCTACTCTTTTCGGATCGTGGGAGGCTTGTTCCAAGTTCACGTGACTCCACAAATTGTTCTTGAAACGAAGAGGAGCTTATTCGGGTATGTTTTTGACATTTTTCAACACATGTTCTAACATTATCATAAGAATGCATCTTAGAGTAAAAAATACTACATCAATTACTTGTATTTATTGTATAGATAATGTTGGATTTTCGATTGACTTGGCGGTGCGGTAGACATCCTCTCGCATCATGAGCAATACAACTTGTCGAGCAGTGGTCGTGTCCGGGATATCTTTTTGCGCTCGACCGTTCAGTAATGTCACATTTTGTAAGTTCCTTTACGGTTCATGAATAATTCAATAGTAAAGCTTGTTCATGATTATTATCTATAGGTTTTTTGTATGTGTTTTTTCATCTACATTGATTGTAAGCAACCTACTGCGTGTTTCCACGTTGTTTACTATGATTTCTCCCATTACCACTCCCGGGATGAATCCAACTTTATTGTTACATAGGTTAATTTATTGTTGCCATGATTTCTCCATTTACGATTTCATAGGTTACATCATGTAAAGTTGTCAATCTCTCGGTTTTCTTTTTAACGTTGTATTAGTTCCCCCTCTTAAATGTACTGCCTTTGCACTTTGTGATGAAAGTAAATATTAACACATTTTAGAGTCATTTTCCATCGCATGCAGCTGCCGCAACATCATCTATCTACCCTACCTCGCTTTACTCTACCATTTTTTCTTCTTTATAGGGTGCACTTAGACCGGCATGCTATATCGAAACTTTCTCTTTCTTTTACATGTGTAAAATCTATCTAAGTCTAACCTTATTACATCCGAGGGCTCGGCATTAATCTATTGAACTCCTTTTATTTACTCTACCTATCTACTTATCTCGCCAAGATTAAACGCATTGTCGAGATTTTATTCTCTATCTCTAAAACATGAAATTGAAAGATGAAATAGCGAAGCTTTGAATCGTTTGACTATTCACAAATCGTGGCATAGGATACAAGTTGCACACAATTTTATTTATTACATAAGAGCGAAAAAGTAGTGGCATTTGGGCCATGCACACTGTGGCCTTGGCCTTTTGGTGGGGTTCGTTTTCTTTTACTTTTTTTGGCCATTTTTATTCTTTTTACCCTTTGATTTTTTATTTTTAGGGTATACCCTGCTACATTTTTTTACATTTTTTTGATGATTAACATGGAAAACCTTTGCAACTTAGAAAAGGTATGAACATATTACATAGCCCATCAAAGTCAATCATGAAATATGACACCTATTGGTATATGAGTCTAACACCAACTATGTTATCACTCGTAGTTTCTTTTCCTTGAAGTTGTAGAGAAGAGGAAAGGGGTGCGAGGTAACCACAAACCACTGGGTACAAGAATCTATCCAACACGTACCCGCAGAGGGAACTCTCTCTTTAAAATTTAGCTTTGTTTTGAAAGATATTGCCAGTTATAAAGGTTCAAGGGTTTTCGATTGAATTTAGGTGGTGGAATTCGATAGGCGAGGGCAAGATTGAAAGTAATTCGGGCCATTGGGCTATGGAGTCAAAAAGATGGCTTCTCGGATTAAGTTTCTAAACAAAAGATGGTTTTACGGGGCAAGATAATCGAAACGAGAGAACAATTTTAGATCTTTAAAGCGAATGAGATGGAATTAAAACGGATGAAAGGAAATTAAGAATCTTTCAACACATTCAAAGAGGGAAATTGAGTGATTATCAATAAAGAGCATTCAAGTATTCTTTACTAAAATAATCAAAATGCTTAAACTAGTAAAACGGGGAGCAATTAAGAATTCACCGTTTAAAACCTGCGTTTTAGAAGAAAAAATTTAGAATAACGATGATTAAAATCAGATTACACTTAAGCACTTTCTCGATTTACTCCTTTTTCACTAGCTTTATTCGGAAATGAAAACATAGTGATATGATAAAAATATATAAATACTTTAAAACACGAAGAGAAAAGATGACTTATTGATCGGTAGTTTCGACACATGAATCTCATAAAAAAGTCTTTCGCATCAATTCATCATCCAACAAGCCACATTTCTCCAACAACTCTCTTATTCCGAAAAAATTCAATATTACGGCAGAAGTATAAGAATCCACCCTCGATAATCTAACCGAGAGTATTTATAACAAAAAATTATCAAAATATCTCATAACAAATTGAGATATAATCTCAGTGGCTCATGAATGAGATACTGATAAAAATAGAGACAAATGGTCTCGTAGATAAGATAAAAAAGTGGCCGAGTGTTGTGCCTTTGTTTCCTTCTTGAGAATGTGGCCGGGAGCGTGCCCTATGTTTTGGCCCATTACTTTGTCATCCTCGAGAATTCCGTACATGACTACCTTGCTTTACCGACACTCTTTGTTTTCACCGATACAATTTGACCTCTCGTTTATCCTTTTTATCATGGTATACCGTAGTAAATAGGCAAAATTTCACATAAAGATAAATTTTACAAAAGTTCCAGCAGTTTCTTTCCCACCATTTATCTTACGGTATTTTGGTCTCCGTTGAAGTTTTATCAATGTTTTCACCGGCCCCGGCTTATATGCTGAAAAAGGTAGGCCGAATCGGGAAACAAATGCTTTACTTCATGCTCAAGATAAAATAAATTTCCAATCCGTCATGAAGATCCTCGTTGGCAATCGTGCTGCTTCGATGTCTCGGTTGAAGAATTGGCTCGATTAAGTCGAGATACTTGTCCAATTTTTCAACATAGCTTTCAAGGTCCATTAGTTTATCCTCGCGAAAACTATAGGACTAAGCAACTCCTTTTTTCAACAAAATATCAAATCTTTCTCGCGAAGGCAATGATTTCTTCTTGCATGTCTGAGCACCTTCATTCTAGATTCTGCATAAGGGTTCTCTTAGTAAAAATTCTTTTTATTTCCAAAATTGTTCCGATCCTACGTCCCGAATACCAAGTTAACGGTGTTGGTGTTTGGTTTGAGTGTTTAGAAACGCTGTATGAGTTGATTGGCTTCCTCGGTGCCTATTTCGATTATTCTCTTGTACTTTGAACTTCTTCTATAACCAATTTGACTAAATCATTACATGCTCATACATAATGCGAATTGAAGACCGAGACATCCTTTATTGATTGGATAATGTTGTCCCAAAGAATTTCATTTATTTCCTTTAAATGTTTCTCCGATGTGAGATCCTTTTCCAATGCTTTAACCAATTTTTCTAATCTTTTGACCTCTCTTGTTTTATCGGCAACACTTATTTTTGAGAGATCATATATTTGTTATAAATTATGTAGTCGTAACTTTGTGTGCTGGAGTTCACGTACTTTGGAAGTTTCAATTCAAATTTCATTGACTTTATTAATTCTTCAGAACTCAAATTGGAAGTATTTCACCTATGATAGCTCCGTTGGGCCGAGCCTATTGTGGATGTACTTGTACCTATAATTGCCTCCTGTTGTTGATGTGCCGGAATAGTGAGAGCGCTTTGTCTCTTTAATGCCTGCTCAAGCTCTTTTTCTCGTTTCACTTTAGTTGCTCATTCCAGTTTCAAAAGCAATTCCATCATTTCTTCTTCAAAATTTTTCTTTATCATCTCTTCGAGCTTTGTGGATGTCTTGAAGCTCGCAATTTCAAGCTCGCTTTCTCAAAGTTGCAACATCATCATCTTTTTTTCTTGATTGGGGCCTCTATGCCTTTGAAATCTTTCGGGATTGTGACCCAATCCAATGATTATTTCCTCCAATGTCTTTATCCCCGTTGTCTTTGGCTGAGAAGAGGCTTTGCCGTAACGATCGTGCATTAGTGTTCTCCAAAGAATCGTGCAACTTCCGAGTTGCCATTGCTTTATCGGTCGCAGTAGAATAGATCATTTCACCGTACCGCTTTGCTATGTGTAACTCAATCTGATCTAGAGGATGAATATCCTTTGCTAAGACTTCAAAATTTGTTCTAATATAATCATGTAAATCGTTTGAGGCTCGTCGCACTTTTGGTTTGAAGTGACTCATTATCATTTTGCCTTCTTCACGAATGTCATAGGCTGACATCAATCTTTCTTGGTTCTTAGGAGCCATCTTCAAATACTAATTGTAAACTCCGGAGTCTTAGTGGATCATTCCCTGCTTTTTATATTGATAAAGGTTTTCTTTATATCTCCCGCATCTTTAACTCGGTGGTTTGAAAGAAGATATTTCAACACTCTGTTGCTTTTGCATCTCTTTTCTCTCAGTAAAGTAGTGGATGCTCCAATGATTGTACCTATTTTTTGACTATCCAAATCTTCTCTGCGGCTATCGTGAAATTTCCGAGCAAAAATCTACTGCGGAAGAGAATTTAATTTTTGTCTTTTAGCATGAGGCTGTTTTGAAGATCCGTGAGCAGGTAGCTTGACTTCAACATCTCTCTCTTTCTTGCCTTTTCTATATTGATAGGAGTTTGTAAAATTGAAATTTCTGGCTCATTGATCCGAATAGGAGGAATTTGTACTTCGACCACTCGTTTCTTTAGAAGTATCGGGGTTGCTCTTGTCATTGTGAATTTTTCAAATACTTGTATGTCGAGCTCCTTTTTCTTTTCCTTTAGATTGTACTGTAGGCCACGCTCTACTTCGATCTCCCGTAAATTTTTGGCTGAGGAAGTCCCCGTAGAAGAAGGACCAGCACCGGTATACTGCACCTGTCCAGAAAAGGAGTCTAGGTCAAGCATTTTCTCAAGGTCTTTCATTACATTTTCAACATTGACCTCGCTCACTATCGTGTTCTACTATCGATGCTCCTTCCATCCATTCATCCATATTGGCATATTATTCAATTTGCTCGTAATTTTGTGATGAATGTATGGTGATAGTTTATTTTTCATTCTTCTATCATAGATAAAAGCTATTTGGGTCATAAAGGACACTGCAAGATAAATGTAATCCCGAGAGTATTCTTCTAAGATTCTTTCCGGCTTCCTTTCACGGCATCTCTAAGAGTTACAAAACAAAGGGACCTAATTGACTTTTGATCCAGTCGAGCCTTTTTCTTTCGCACTGCAGTAAATGAACTATATCCGAGTTAATCATGCTTTGCCTAAAATACTCTGGTGCAAAGAGTCTCATGACATATTTGGGCAACTTGAATGGGCACAATTCACATCCATATATCTCTGATCTCAAAGTGTGATTTTGATACAAGTACCGGTCACCTACCCTATATTGTTTTGAGAGCCGTAGAATTTTCTTGATTTCATTATTGACTCTAGGAGGGGAAACTCCCGTTAACAAAGTGGTTGCGGGGTGTACAAATAGGTCAATAAACTCATTATAGGAGTAAGGAGAATCGAGAGGAAATTATGGGTGATGGCAAGACGAAAATATCGTCGGAACCACAGGGATCCTTTGGCATCGAGTTTACCGAACATGGAAAGGGAAACTTTTTGATCGTAATAAATCATGAGATGATATACACGAGAAGAATATTTGAACACTTTTTCGTTCTCAAATCTCATGCGGTCATGGATTTTATCAAAGCAATGTAGGATGCAAAAGTAATACTCGACAGCGCGCGCTCCGTAAATATAGACGATAATACTAGGGTTAATTGATCGACATATTCACTAGTTATTGGAAACCCATGATAAAGGATATCATATTCGGGATAAGTCACTGCCCACATCAGCGTCGAGTATAACCATAGCGGGGAGGGCCTTTGGGCCGATGCTCTCTGGTAACATGAAGGTTTGACAAATGCGGTTTTGCCTGTTCATGGGACAAATTGGAAGACTTTTCGAAGTAATTCTCTCCCATGGACAGAGTGAGGGTTCTTCGACTGTCGAGGTTGAATTGCGACATTTCATTTATCGGCGAGGTAGTGATTGAGGAAAAGGATGTTTTAGTTTCGGGGACAAAGCCGCTCTTTGATTGCCATAGTCTGCATGGCAGGTAGTGAATTAACTCGTGAAAAATATGGTACCGAGGGGGAGAAAGATACATGGGGAGATTGGATTCCCATAATCCAATAATATCGAGAACCATTTATAAATTTATCTCCTCGCGGCGGAAAAAGGTTCAAAGAGGATTATCATTAAGAACGAGGTCTTTAATTTGAGAAATCTCTATCCTGCTGCAGCGAGATAGTCTAAATCTCCGTGAGCACTCAGGGTGCGACTGTTTCGCAGGCCAGCACTGAACCCTCCATTTTTGGTTCTTGTGGATTCGAGTAAATGAATTTTGGGTTTTTGTGAAGAACAAACACACTGACAAGTTTTGGGAATGTAATTTACAATTCCGATTGAAGAAGACCAAATTGAACCTCTGTTTCTATCTTTCGTGCGGAATTTAAAACAAAAAGCTAGGATTTCACGTAGGTTTTAATGGGAAATCGTAAATACCTATTTTTTGGGAGACGAGTGAAATTGATTAAACGGCACGAGGCTATGGGTACTGTGAACTCTCAGGTACATCGGTATGCAATTGTCTTCAACAAAAATACAAAGTTCGAGTGGCACTTGACAGGTTTGTTTTTGAAATTCCTCTTGCATGAGACTTTGGTCATTCACATGAGAATAATGAAAAATGACGCGAAGAGAAAAGTATTTTATTCACAAAGTCTAAAGGGGTGATGGGGTTTTATTTATTTATTTAGTGGATGACGCTCGGCGGGTATGGAGGGATGAGTCATGGGAGGCAAGCGATAAGAGGGTTTCCATCCTTGCCACGCTGTGGGAAAAGTGGCTTTTGGGCGGAGGGTCAGAGCGATTCCAGTTGCACGATTGACGTGTGGCATGCTTGGCACTTTGCTGGAAAACCGCCGGGCCATCGCGCGTTACCGTTCGGATGCGGATGGCTAGCGTATACTGGGTTAATAACCTAGTTGATCTCGGATGGGTTCATCGAGCAGCCGATGGGGACGTGGAAGTGACGGGGATTTATTATGCGTGCCCGATGCGATTAAACGTTAATTAATCTCATCGGGGGAATGCGAGAGTCGGCGGGTTAATTAATCGTGAGGATTAATCAATTTGTTTATAAAAATGCAAGAAAGTGATGAAATGATTTAACCAAGGTTAGTGGTTAAGGGAGGTATTGGGGATTTTACAAAGGGTTTATAGTTTTAACCTTGGGAAAGGGAGTCGGGGGATTAAAATACACGAAGAATTATTTTTTTATTAAAACACATAATAAAACGTATTGTTTTTAATTATTTTTTTCAATACACTCTTTATTATATGATAATTAAATCGAGATTAATCTAATTACCATAGGGGATGGAATTTAATATTACAATATATTTAGCCAAAGGGGGCATAAAGTGGGTTTTTATTTTAACATGTGGGAATAAAGCACTTTGGCTAAAATTTATTAATGGGCTTTTGGGGATATTATATAAAAAGGAGTTATATATAATAGGAGAAGGTTATTTTTGTAAAGGATTTAATACATAAAATCAATGTTAATATGACAAGGGGACAATGTAAACTCAAAATACATTAATATAACTAAGAAAGTGAAGATTTAAAAGAAAATTTCATTATAATCACTTCATCACTTAGACTTAGAATAAAATGTGATTTTCGAGGGTTTTTTATGAAATAATGCATAATTTTCCTAAGTAAAACGAGATTTTACTTGGGAAAAGATGTTTAGAAATGAGTGAATGTTATGAAGAATGACTTCAAGTACTTAGGATTTTCCAATTATTGGGCCGAGGGTCCGGTCCCTCGAAAAGTCAAGGAAATGCCTTGAGCCCCTCTAATTTTCCAAATACCTTAGCACTTAGGGGAAATTAGTGAAATATTTAGAAGATGAGAAGGGAAAGTTAATAACTTTGACTTTGCTTTGCTTTGAATTCTCTTCCCGAGATAGTGTTCGCCTTTGCACTTTCGTAGATGAAAGTAAATATTAACACATTTATAGTCATTTTCCATCACATGCACCTCCGCAACATCATCTGCACTAACCTTTACCTTTCTTTACTCTACCATTTTTTCTTCTTTATTAGGCAGTGCACTTAGACAGCAAACCCTTATCACACTTTTCTTTTCTTTCTTTTTACATGTAGAAATCTATCTAAGCCCAACCTTATTACATCCAAGGGCTCGTATTAAGCAATCGTAGCTCCTCTTTTATTTACTCGACCTGTCTGCTGTATCCGCCAAGATTGCGCCTCACTTTCGCCGCATTTTATTCTCTATCTCTAAAACATGAAATTCGAAAGATGAAATAGCCCGAGCTTAGTGTTTTGACTATTCATAAATTGTGGCATAGGATACGAGTTTTCGCCGTACACAATTTTATTTATTACATAAGAGAAAAAAGTAGTGGCATTTAGACTTGCACACTTTCCTTGGCCTTTCTTTTGGCGGGGTTCATTTTATATTTTACTGTGCCAGCTTTTATTCTTTTTACCCTTTGATTTTTCTTTTGGGTAGCACCCTCTTCCACTTTTTTAAATGATTTTTTGATAATATGGAAAACCTTTGCAACGAGAAAATGTATGAACATATTACATAAACCCATCGAGCTTTCAATCATGAAATATGACACCTATTGGTATAGGAGTCTCAACACCGGCCTGCCACTTGATGGATTTTCTCTGGTGCAAAATTCAAGAACAACTGTGTCAATTGTCCTCATCATTGACCTCGTGAGCTTTCTCGTAAAATGTCTTTCTCTGCCTTCGCATAGCGAAATGCGATTTGAGAACTAAAACAACACACAAAATTTTTCAAACCAACTTAATGAAAAACTAAGCTGAAAATTGAAAACTATGCTCAAAATTACTGAGCTTTATTGGCACCTCGTCTACCCACTCAATCTACTAAAAATCTTATTGAATCGGGTAATACAAAAATACCAATGAAGCCAATCAATGCAGTCAGTAACACAAAATGGATAACTTGATTGCTTGTGATCAAAATTGGAAGTATATTATGATCATGTGTCTTTATAATAAATGATATGATGTGTAAAGGCCACTTTTGATGTATTTGATCCTTATAGAGAAAACATGTTTGCAAATTTGGGCTAAAAATGTTTTCCATATAATATGATATAGGATCAATAAAAGTATGATGTATGTTATTTACTTCTAGGCCTTCAATGACTGGTTGCTCAGTTGTATTCTGAATATTAAGCCTTGAAACTATTTCTTCTGTCTTGTGTTTGAAAGAATAATCATCCTCAATATGCAAGTCAAAAGATAGTACAATTTCATCTTGCTTAGGAGAAGGAAGATTTTCAAAGAATTCTTTAGGATTTCGGAAATTGTATGACTGAATTTGAGAATGCAAAAGTTTAATTTCATTTTCATAATTTTCAGAAATTATCTCAAGAACACATATTTTCAGTTTGGGAGAATATTTTCTTGATTTCAAAAGAATAAATAAAGCTCTTAAAAAATCCTCATCAATTTGAAGTTCTAATATCTCATCCCTCAAAATAGCTAGTGATTGTTTTGTGAAATTATCATAATTATCATCATACTGATCATGTAAGTCTAAAAAATCTTCTAAGAACCTTGATTTTCTTAGGAATAGGTCATTTTGTAATAGCTTGCATCTTTTGAGGCTTCAACTTCACTCCTTCCTTTAAAACAATATGAACCAAATACTCGAATTCTTATTTCCCAAAAGCACATTTGGATATTTTTACATAAAAATGATTGTTCTCAATAATTTGTATAACTTTTCCACATGTTTAGTGTGGTATTCCCATGATTTATTATAAATATGTGTATTATGAAAGAAAACCAACACAAATTTTATAAGATGGGATCAAACAAAATTGTTCTTAAGTCAAGCCCGACGGACTTCAAACGGCGATAAACCATAATTCAAACCAAATTCGTGTTCCAAAATAGCCTGCTGACGTCGGCCAATTTTGTGACGCGAAAACCAAATGAATTCCGCCCTAATCTTTTTCGGGTCCGAAGTTGGGCTGGCGTACGGAGGGAGAGTTGTGACACGAATTTCTTATCAAATTCGCCCTAATATTTTTCGGGTCCGGATTTCCACTGCGCGAGCGGCCCAAACAAAGATCCGCTCCAATCAATTTCTGCCACGTGTCCTCAATAAAAACTTGCCCTGCTCCCAGCTGCGGGTGCATTCGATGGAGTTTAAGGTGATGGGACATGGATGTGGCGATTTCATATCAATCGCATTAAGATTTAACGTTGTTCAATTAAGTTCCAAGGTTTTCACATCAAATCACATTAAATTTTAACACTGTTCAAGATCAGACCTCCACTCCCATTAGTGATTCTGCATGCTCCAATATGATTTGGCCTTCGGCTCTCATTAATGATCAGAGATTAATTATGACGAGCGTCCTTCGATTGCATTGCATTGATAAAATGGCATTTTGCTATGGTTTTTCAGACGAGCCAGTTGCTGTGTTACACTGCCTGCTCACTGTGACAAGAAGGAGAAGTGGCTAGCTGAATTGCTGCGTAGACCTTGCTGCATATCTTCATTTCTCTCGGTCTGGTCCTTGTCTGTCTTCCTCTATTTCTTGGAATTTATCTTCTCCATCTCCTCTTGTGCCCACTACTAGTGAGACTGCACCCATGCCTCACGTGCGTCAAAGGATGCGTTGCCGCAGGGGGAGAACTAGAGGTCAACTCTTGCGCGCTCCCTCCAGCCCCTCAACCGAGTTGTCTTTCGGCCAGTCCAGTGATTATGCAGGTTGCTATCCAAATACTAGGAGTGGGCGGGGTCGTTTTGTAGGATCTGGCCACCATATGGATTCCCCTGCTCCTCGTTTCCTCACCACTAGTTCACCTTCTCCCACGACGTGCACTGTGCAATTTTCCTTTAATTGCTCTCTCAACCGCCCATGAATTATAGCTTCAGTCACTGTGGTTTTCCGCGAGGACGCCCAAACGGAGGAAGAATGCACCCGTCTGGCGGGTCTAAGCTCGAAAAAAGCCGTCCAGCATTCGGGCCTTTAGGAGGGGAGCCGTGGCATGAATGTGGAGGTAGCACCTAGCGATCCTAGACCTTCCGAAGGATGGTGCCGAATCGTCGAGGAGCCGGAGGAGTAGTTTGGTTAATTTGTTTTTCTTGCTTCGTGACTAACTTAATTGGGCTACTTTTAGATTATTTTACTGTGTTGGACCTTTGTAATATTTTTGAATTCTATAAATTAAACGTTCAAGACTAGTTTCCCCATATGAGGGCAGTCTTCTTAATTTTTTGATTTTTTGATGACAAATTTGCCATGAGTCTGGGCAATGATTTTGACTTCGGTGTAATTTTATTCCCACTGTTAATAGATTAACTTTACTTAGAAAAAAAATGTTGCCCTGTTTCTATTTTAAACCTGTTTTTTGAAATACAGAGCCATGTTTATATGATTTTTTATAGTCGAAGCGCTGCGGGGTGGTTTATTATATTAATATTTCATGGTCGAATTATGTTCATAACAATTGGAAAAAAAAAATGTTTCCCTGTTTCTATTTTAAACCTGTTTTTTGAAATACAGAGCCATGTTTATATGGTCTACATATTATACTCTTTCTCTGTATATCTACAGGAACCTTTTTGCTATGAACAGGGTGGATGTTGTAGCGGGCTACTAATGGAAACAAGCGAGCCTGAACCTTACATCTCGGATGCAACAGATGGTTACCAATACTCCTCACATGATTAGCATTTTTCTCTGTTCAAGGATTTTGGGTACTTTAATTTGTATTTGGAACAATGGACGTCGGTACTCTATCTATTGCTTTACTATTCTACATACTGCTATTTCACTTTCTTATAGATGCCTCGGGCATATTTGGATGCTTTCTCAGATTATCGATAATCTCCATGTGGACCGTTACTGGGTTTTATATCAAGTCCCTGTATGTGACATGGGGTATTTTTCTATCACTGTCTGGGGTGGGACTTCCACTTTTCTGGATGGATATTTGGGTTCCAATCTTGAGATGTGAAAATGTAATGACTTCATGGACTGTTTTACTTCATATAATATATTCAAAACAACGTTTTTTCTCTTGTGAAAAAAAAATGATTAATGATTATCACTCTGCCTTCAAAACTAGCGATGCTGGTCTATGTTGCTGGTTTATTGATATGGTCTGATGGTCTTTTTATATTTTGGACATATCACACTCCTCACATGATTAGCATTTTTCTCTGTTCAAGGATTTTGGGTGCTTTAATTTGTATTTGGAACAATGGACGTCGGTACTCTATCTGTTGCTTTACTATTCTACATACTGCTATTTCACTTTCTTATAGATGCCTCGGGCATATTTGGATGCTTTCTCAGATTGTCGATAATCTCCATGTGGACCGTTACTAGGTTTTATATCAAGTCCTTGTATGTGACATGGGGTATTTTTCTATCACTGTCTGGGGTGGGACTTCCACTTTTCTGGATGGATATTTGGGTTCCAATCTTCAGATGTGAAAATGTAATGACTTCATGGACTGTTTCACTTCATATAATATATTCAAAACAACGTTTTTTCTCTTGTGAAAAAAAAATGATTAATGTTTATCACTCTGCCTTCAAAACTAGCGATGCTAGTTTATTGATATGGTCTGATGGTCTTTTTATATTTTGGACATATCACACTCCTCACATGATTAGCGTTTTTCTCTGTTCAAGGATTTTGGTTACTTTAATTTGTATTTGGAACAATGGACGTCGGTACTCTATCTGTTGCTTTACTATTCTACATATTGCTATTTCACTTTCTTATAGATGCCTCGGGCATATTTGGATGCTTTCTCGGATTGTCGATAATCTCCATGTGGACCGTTACTGGGTTTTATATCAAGTCCCTGTATGTGACATGGGGTATTTTTCTATCACTGTCTGGGGTGGGACTTCCACTTTTCTGGATGGATAATTGGGTTCCAATCTTCAGATGTGAAAATGTAATGACTTCATGGACTGTTTTACTTCATATAATATATTCAAAACAACGTTTTTTCTCTTGTGAAAAAAAAAATGATTGTTTATAGTCGAAGCGCTGCGGGGTGGTTTATTATATTAATATTTCACGGTCATTGGAATGCCCACAATTCATAACAAATATTGGAGATTTACTGTCCTGTTTTAAAGTTTCATTTTTTTTTTTTTCAATTGAACCCGCCATCAGTATACCGATGCCTTGTAAGCATCGGACTTGCGACATCTTAAAAACATCGGACCACATTTCTTCGGAATTGCGACAGTTTACAAGTGTCGGAAGAGCAACGTTCAAAACGTCGGACCACATTTCGTCGGAATTGCGACCGTTTACAAACGTCGGAAGAGTGACGTCCAAAACATCAAGCCACATTTCTTCGGAATTGCGACAGTTTACAAACGTCGGAAGAGCGACGTTAAAAACTTCGGACCACATTTCGTCAGAAGTGAGACCGTTTACAAACGTCGGAAGCGCGACGGTTTGGGAAATGTCGGAAGAGCGACGCTTGTTTGGAAGCGACGAAAAAAGTGTCGGTAGTGCGACACTTTGTAAATGCGTCGAGAGTTGCGACGGAATGGTAAACCACGCTTTTCCGTCCTCAAGCTGTCGCTCTTAGCGACTAATAATAGGAATAATGAGTCTAATGACGATTTTAGCAAATACCAGTGGCAAATTTTCTAGTCACTGAAAGGAATATGCAGTGACATTATTTTAAACTAGAATGACAGAATAAGAAAAAGGTTAATGATGCCAAGATCAGATTCAGTATATTGATGATTGTTGTTAAGAACAGTGGAGAGCTCAATAGTAGAAAATATGAAGGTTGTCTTAACAATGGGTGCATGTGCGAGCTAAAGTGAAATTACTGCATAGTTTATCAAATTAGTATCAACTGGTACTTGGATCAAACAACCTACCTATCAGCAGAATACCAAGTGTTATCAGTGAATAAGTGGTATGGTACAGGTCCTGAGGATCATAGTATTATGGCAGAAGTACATCAAGGTAGTATACCCAGTGTTATCTGCATTATTAAAGCATAAAAAGGTCAATGAAAGTGCAAAAGGATCATTATCTTGTTTACACTTGAAGTAGTATATTGAGCATTGAAGCAGTATATATTCCTAGATATAGCTGCATGCCTTCCTCAAGCCAATACAAATATATCTTCAAGGCCTCTTTCTTAACGTAATGCATAAAACTATGTAAAGTTTTTTTGTTGAGATTTCAATTAAACAACTTGAAGATGTTTTGTTGAAGATCATCATGATAGAACAGTTAAAGTATCTGAAGTATGAAGGACTAGTTGTGTTAACCTTACATTTGAAGCTCAAGAGTATGTTGTTGATTCATCTAAAGCATAATTAAATAGAAAGTATTTTATGGTATTTCACCATTAAAGAGAGGTTAATCATTGACATACATACCCCCTTATGTCATAAATAAAATTGCATGGTTGATAAGTGAGATTTACCAATACATTGAATGTATCTAGCCATAAGGGTTTTCTTTGAAAGTACATTGTACAAGCAGTAAAGTCATTTGGACTCTTAGATTGAAATATATTGTCTAATCTCACAATAAGTTGTAAGCTATGGTTTGATTCATTGTTCACATCAGTAACAAGGACCTTTTAGTTGTTAAGTGTAATATCCCTGCTAGCAGCCTAGCTCATATCACCACCAATAGGCAATAAAAGTGAACCAAAACTATAAAATATATATTGGCATCGTCATATTTGAATAGATGTGTACTACAGATTTGTATCTCAGATGAAGACCATAATATGGACTGAAGTATATTTAGAGCAGACTTTATATGTCGTATGGATAATTCTCAGTATTTTAGTATTGTTCCAATGATGCATCTCTGATAATATAAGTCTAATTATGTAAGTTTGTTCTATGAAGTGTCCTTATCATCACTTTTAGCTGTAAACAAGTGCAAGGAGTTTGTGCTTTGGGATGGTATCAGCTTACTGTATATATACAAGTTCAAAGATTCTCAAAAGTGTTCTCCCAACAACACAACTCAGAGAGAGGAAATGCAAAGATAGAATCTACACTGGGAGATGTGAAACCCTTTGCCATTGATGTCAAAGGGGGAGGAAAAGTAAGCAGAAGAAGAAAGGCTCTTCTGAAAAGAAAGCACGGGAAGAAACAGACTTCTTAGAATGAAAGGGGGAGGAAGTATTGGAGTATTTGTGGATGTGTTGCCATCAATGCCAAAGGGGGAGACTATTGGAAATATTTTCATTGATGGAAAAGGATCAGAAAGGAGTTACACCAAAATTATCATTGATGGCAAAGGAGCAGAGAAGCAGTGGTTATAATGTAAAGGAGAAGATCATGCAATGTGCAACAATGGGCAGTAGAGAGGCAAAAGAGAAACCATAGAAATATAACCTAAATGAGAGAGAAGCAGCAAAGAGGCAAAGGAGCAGCATGGAGAGGATTTATTGTGATTACTTAAGGCAAAGGAGCAGCAAAAGAACAAAGGAAGTTAAGGCAGTGAAAGGCAGCCAAGGCAGTGAATGGAGTAGAGACAAAAAAGAGGCAAAGACACCAGAGGCAGCGAATGCAGCACAGGCATCAAATTGAGTAGAGACAGAAAAGAGGTAGAGACAGTAGAGGCAGCAAATGCAGCACAAGCAGTGAATGGAGCAGAGACAGAAAGAGGCAGAGACAACTGAAGGCAATCGAATTTTCTAGACACAAAGAGGACCATAGATCCTTCACATATCAGAAGCAGGAAGAGGCGAGAGCGACGAGAGTTCAGAGGTAGAGGCGAGAGCAACAAGAGCTGGAGTCACAGAGCAGGACAGTGTAAACAAATGAAAAATCGACTAAGGCAGAGAATTCTTTAAAGAATTCCAAGGGAGGGGAATGGACAGTTAGGATTAGATCACAAAAGTAAAGGTGAGAGATGAATGGCAGAGATCGAATCGCATGAGGAGCGATGTTGCAAATCACAACATTTAAGAGTTTAGCATTAAGGCGTCGCATGGTAAGTTAAAGTATTTGCGATGCGAAATGGAGAAGACACGTGTTGGCATGGCGCAACATTGTAGATTGAAAGAAATATAGTATAACCACAAAGTAAATCTTATAAAGTGTGAAGTGTGATCAGATGAGGACTGTTAGATCTGGGGGCAGATCAACGGAAAATGGCGAATCGCGAGCCCGCACATCACAAATGTTAGCAAATAGTGCTAAGAAATGTTAACTTGTTTGTGATGCGGTAAGGTTAGAAAGTTGTGATGCGGTAAAAGGGAGGAGTCACGTGTTGACACTACGCATTAGCGCACATCGCAGCTTTTATGGTTTTGTGCTTAAGGTTCGCACGGTAAGGTAAGTTGGATGCGATGCAATTTCATATCACACAAGACAGGAGATATTTTTATGTTCTAAACGTTAAAAGTTGGGGGCAAGTATTTGCAATGTGTTGTGATTGTTCTAGGATTGTGGGACCCAAAAAATCTTGCTCCACGTATATGTGCATCCTATTATATGCGCCATGTTATAAAGTATACGTTGTTGATTGCTAATCATATGTATTTTAATATGCGATGTTTGATTACTAAAACATATGTATGTTGATAAAACTCGAAAATTATAATCCACACATTAAAAGGGAGTTTATGTGGACCATACCCCACAAGCCACAAGGGAAAGACCGAAACGCATGACAAAGGACTAGGATCCCTTGTAGAATAGTGTTGTGGCAGTGAGCCAAACAAAAAGGCTAAACATGGAAGAAAAGACTTGGGTAATAAAAAGAAAACGCTGAACATAGTGAAGAAAGGCTCGGTTAAGAAAAAGGACCCACAGCTCGTGCAGAACAATGAAACAGCATGGGTTGAGTCGGGTAGAAAGGTCAGTTATGCAGCAAATTTGGAATATAACAACATAAACAGAAAAGACAAAAGGACAGCAAGCATAAGAGGACGAACACTCAACAAATTTAAGAAACTAAAATGGATGAGTAAATAATTGATTGTACCTGTAAATGTATTATTTAATTTTATATTGTTTTTGATGCAAAAGCAAGTCTTCGGTGGGCAAAACAAAACTCCAATGTAATACTGAAATGAGTACATAGTATTATCACGTCCTGAATGTGTTGAGCAAGAAAATGAGAAGGTGGAAGGAAAAGAGTCATACCTATTCATTTCATATTCCCATATGGAATGCAAACAGCTATGAGGTGATCTCTATAAATGATTTTATTGTAATATGCTTAAAGAGGTTAGAGAGTGGAAGAAGAAGAAGGAGAAGATAGAGAAGCTGTGAAGATCCGGAGATTATTTAAAGCAGATATAAAGGCTGGAAGGACAGTAGTGAAGAAGGAGAAAAACAGAGCTGATATCCAGGTAAATCACATATGATTTTATTGTAGAGTGAGGAAGTTGGTGCTTCCATATCAAGTTGTATCTTGATAGATGTCCAGTTGTAGTTGGTTGAGGTAGGAGCCTCATGTGGGTTGTAACCTACATAAAATACATGGAATTTGGTGCTTCCATTTCAAGTTGTAGCTTGATAGATGTCTAGTTGTAACTGGTTGAGGTAGGAGCCTCCTATGTGTTGTAGCCTACAGAAAATACATGGGATTTGGTGCTTTCGTTTCAAGTTGTAGCTTAATAGATTTCCAGTTGTAGCTAGATGAGGCAAGAGGCTCTTGTGGGTTGTAGCCTGCATAAAATATATGGGATTTGGAGCTTCCTTGCAAGTTATAGCTTGCATAATTGAGGTAGTAGCCTCCTATAGGTTGGATTCTACAGAAAATCAGTGGTGAGAGGTAGTTGGAGCTTGCCTTTGCATCACAACAATAATAATATGTGGTTTTATCCCTTATGGGTTTCCACTTATATCTGTTTTCTATGTGCATGATGATTATGTTTTGATATTCTGTATTTAATCTGCTTAATACCTGTTTCTCACTTATTAAGATTTTTGTTCCATTATACATTAAGTTGATCATGAAATGAAGGTGTAAATACATGTAAAAGAAATTTTTACAAGACCATGAATGCATTAAATTTATTCACCCCCCCTCTCAATTTAACTAGGGTTCAATAGACTATAGACCCATTTTGGATAGTTTTGTTTTCCTTCCTACCTCATTATTCCATGTTAAGGTGTTCAATGTGCTTTTGGTATATCACATGTCTCCAAATCCCCTATTTGGAAATAATCTTCCTTAGAATTTTGGTAGCTATAATTTTTCCAAAGTGAATGTCTTTGAAATCCAAATCTCTAGTTTCATTTGGTTTAGACAAGAACTAGCATTTGACAAGTGGAATGCCCTCTTTCTTCCTCTTACCCATCCAAAAAAACTTTAAATCATTTCTTTATAATTATTTGAATACCCCTTAGGGATGTAGGCCATAATATGCCAATATATTGGACTTGCTTCCAACAATTCCTTGGCCAATGTCAATCTACCTACCAAGAATGCTATTTATTAGACTGTTGGTTAGATTTTTTTTCCCTATATTCTTTATCAACCACTTCTACTGATTCTTGAAATGTGGATACTTAAAGCCTTCTTGAAAATTTGATATGTAAAACGATAAGACATACAAGATCATTCTAATTTATTACTCCTCTACCCAATTAAAGCCAAGTGAATATTTATACATATTGATTTCCATCCCAGAAACTATACAATATAGGTAAAGGGTTTCCGTTAACTTTTTGAAATATCGTCAATGTGAAATTGTTCAATGGTCTGATGAAATTTCACTGATAAAGATAGGATTTTGCCAATCCATGTTGCGTATTTCCATTAACAATGTTTAATTGTGTAATACAATGTTGTCTCTTCTTTTGTGTTATTTTGAATTTTCTTTTAGTGTTGCAATTGGAATATATGATATTAATTTATGGCTTGCAATTATAGTTTATGAGATACTATTATTTTTCTCTACTGTACTATTATTTGTGGTCCTTTGGGCGCTTTCTTCTTTTTTTTCTTTACTAGTTGAAGGGATTGGTAATTTTATATTTTACCATATTTCTTGTTGGTTCTATGTATATTTAATTGACATATAATAGGTTGTTTATTTTTTTGGGATGTCTGTAAAGTTTTTGGTACATGAGATTGACTTTCTATAATGTGCGTCTCCCTAACATTCGCATAGAACCTTCATTGAAAACTGTGAGGGTTGTTTCAAATTCACGTTGGATAACACTCTCCTCTGGGATGAAAAGTGTAACAAACACAATAATAGAGAAACCATCAGTGACGCCACCAAAATATGTAGCCTCTTCAAGGTCTTCCATCCCCTCATCAAGGTCAAGAATATATGCACCCAATATGTCTTATGGAAATGATTGTTTAAGAAACACAACCACACAAAAAAATTCAGTTATAACAACCAAATCTAAAGCTTCTTCAAGGTATCCAATCCCCTCGTCAAGGTCAATTATGTCTTGATCAAAGCCAAAAACACAAAAACTTTCAGTGACAACACCAAACTCTCCAACTTCTTCAAGGTATTTTAACCCATATTCAAAGTCATTATTGTATTCATGAAATTCCTCACCAAGGTCATCCACGCAGTCATCAAAACCATTGTTTCAATCTTCCATGCCAAAACTAAGTCAGAATAATTCATTTCATTCTCTAGAACCTTCTTCTGTGAGCAAAGGTAGCATCATGTTGTCTACAAATTCAGTAATGCCACAAGGAACTTCTCTCAAAGTGAAAAAAAACTTTGAAACCTTCTTTAATACCTACTTTTCAGGTGGAACACCTCCAAATTTAAGGACCACAATGCCAGAAAAACAACTTTAGCTAATAGGTGTAGACCTAGAGCCCCAAACTTTCCACGATGTACAACTGAAACTCCTAGTGTAAGCAGTACAAGAAGACATTCATGGTTACTGAGCAGAGCAAGGTAAGGAGTTTGGTATGACAAACTTACTAGTGATAAGTATTGTTTGCAGACTACCAAACTACATGGTAATGGCATTCACATCATGACAATGACCATTTAACTTGGCAGAAAGATAGTAGAGAAAGGTATAGATGAAAGGAGAGAGCTCTCTCAAAGTATAGTAAATCAATCAACTAAGTTTTTCAATGCCACCTTGCAACCCTAAGAGATAGTGAATTCAACGTCATCTCGAGAGAGTACTGGATTTTGGAGGAAACTCTCAAATCCAACCTTCGCTATGGCTTTGAAACAAATGGTAAGTATTGAATGAAAAACCTTGTGTGCATAATTTGTCTTGGAATGGATGTTAATGTCATATTATTGCTTTGCCTCAAATGAATGCAATTTTCCTTGCATTTTGACTATAACATTTGATAATTCATATTGATGGAACATGCTTTTGTTGCAATTGTGAGAATGTCTGTTGTATGCACAAGCTTCAATAAAAATTGATAAAAAATGAAATTTTTTCTCTATTTTTTAAGGAGTTAAGGAAAATTACACCAAGTAGCTTCCAGTCTCATATGACCATCATGTCGAACTCATCTTACGATATTGTCGAGAAAGAGCCACCAAAAGCAAGCAATCTAGTATACATGACTCTCCAATTGCAATTAGTAGGAATGTCGGTTCTGAGTATGGTGCAAGCATTGATCTTGATCCTCAATAGGGAATTTTTTATGATAATGATTTGGGGAGTGAGAGAGGTCATTAGTACAATATAATTGAATTCCAAGGAGATTATAGGAGCACAAACTGGTTGAAAAATCCATAATATGGAGAGAATAAATATGGCAAGACTCTCTTTTCTGATCTTGGAGTTGAAATATTATGTGATCCAATATATAATGCCACAAAATCATACATTAGTAGTGAATATTATAAGAATAAAATTGGAAATGAGTATTAATGACAATTGTAGCACGCAAGAAAATAAAATATATCATCAAGAACCATTTGATTTGCCATAATTGCACCATCTGGATATGTTTTTCATGAACTTGTGTACTACACTGAGTTATTTTATGGACACATTTTCAACCTCCCTCTTTTAATTTAGTGTTTGACTTTTGAGTGTTTCCTTAGACAGTATAATTGCAACACAAGTCTTATCAGCCTTTTGGGTTACTACTTTTATAGCCAGGTCACTACTTTTAGAGCCAAAAGCATAACTATGATTGAGCAGGTTCATGCACCTCGAAATGTGATTGAGAAAGTTCATGTACAAAATGTGCCACTAAATCACATAAGTTTGAGAGGGTTCACCCTCATTTACCACTGTGAATAGATTCTTGCAGCTCTATATGGGCTTCAACTTGGTAACATTATCCTATAGGAAATCAATAGAATGACATATTCACACCAAACATTTTTCTAAAATACTTCTATTGAACCCCATTCCCAATACATATTTCCAATAAAAGCCCCTATTTTTACTAGATACTCTTTTTTAGAATCCCCAATACATATAAATTTCCCCCATATAAATGAAATATATTGAATCTATTTTTCATTATTGTAAAACCCCTTTATGAATGAATGTTCTGAGACAGTGGTAAAAAAGGTGAAGTACTTGTGCAGAAAGATTGAATATCTTTGTTATAAAAACTAGTTTATAAACTTCAAGTAATCCATAGGAAATAAAAATATATATAATTGATAAGTTGTTGAAAAATATTGATCTAAAATTCCACAAGGTAGGAAATAATTTGTTCCAATTAGTTGGTACCCAGATAACAGATGACATGTGGCATAATACTACATATTTTTTTTCTTAACATCATGAATATTGTTAGTAATGGGTAGTTAGTATGCATAAATTTCAATGTTCAAGCATCATGAGGATCATGACATCATGTCCTACGATAGCTTTCTGCCTACTAATTTCTATATTTCTAATGTGATCGATGTTCTGTGGCAAAATGCTTGAACATGATGAATCCTAGTTGTATTGTTGATTTTTTTTTCTAATTCTTTTTCTCTATAAAATGCTTCCTTTAACTATCAATAAAATATATTACATATTATTAATGTCACACAAAATGGTGCACAGTTGAGAAGCATCAATAATTGAAAATAGTGGTGTGAAAATCCCTAGTATCTATAAAAAATTGCCCAAAAACATAAAGCCTATCCACTTGAAATAAATGAAAAAAAAACAAAAGTCTTGCCATAAAGGCACAAAAGTAGAGTTCACAAATTTCCAAACAATTTACTAACTATCATGATGAAATCTGCATTAAAGGGATATCTTCTTTGTCATTAGGAATGGCCCCTAAACACCATTAAGTGACTAAACAATTTTGATAATGTAAATTCAACCATTGTTAACATGATAAAAATATTTGGTTGGATTCTTGTTCTTTGAAATAACGAGGGCACGTGTTCTTGGTAAATCAATCAGTAGTAGTGAGGCTCCATGGTTCACTTATGGTGATATCGCTTTTTAAGAATAAATAATCAGTTTGTGCTTTTTGCATTCTTGGCCTTCTACTAGAACTTCGTGATTCCCTAGAGCAAGCAGAGGGAGTTTGAAAGCCAATATAATGTCATAAGTAAGTTCTTTGTTTTCCCAAGTAAAAATTTGAGCATATTGGCCCTTGTTAAAATCTAAACAAGGATTATTTATTTTTTTTACACACAAGAAATAGAATTCCATCTCTAATAATTTATTGAGCTCTAGGAAAGTTCATGGCCTATGACACTTTGTACCCTAAGAGAGAGACCTATTAGGAAATGGGTTTAGTGAGTATTACACACCCAAGTGGATAACCTTTAGGAGAAAAATTTTCTCCCATTTTATTTTCTCGCATAACCTAGCGAGTGTTATCCACTGTTATGTATTTTGTAAAGGCCTCGACCTAGTTCCAATTCAACTCCATCCACCAAGTTGTATTGCAAGCCTAATTTCATGAAGAGTAAGCTGGGGATGATCACCTTGACCTGCTCAATGACATGTCTATGAAGATTGGATATATTGAACTTTTTTTTTTGCCTAGGGAAAGAGACACATTCCCATGTCTGAGAATCAAAAATTCATTTGATATTGTTAATGCCTCTTTTGAAAAATGAAAGGACCAAGAACCATGTCATCTTGACTTTTATTTCATAAAGTAGTATGAGGACACCATAAAGAGTGATCATTCAAAATAAACCAGTTCCAAAGCCTTGGAATTTCCAGTTCAATCTTCTAGGCCACCTTCTAGGCCCTCCAAAATTCTCTTCAAACAAGAAAATTTCCCCTTTTCACAAATAAGTAATAAGGCAAGTAATTGTTTAAAATTTAAATTTATACTCTGGTATGACTTCCATTGTTGCATCTATGATACTCTTGACGAAGACCTGCACCAACTTTCTGTAAGGGTTATGGTGGTAGAGGTATACTTATTATGAGCTCACTAGATGAAGGTCCTTAGCTCAAATAAAGAAGAAAAAAACCAAATCCGCATCAAATATGTCAAACATTCACAAAAATAGGACTCCAAAGTCGTACCGTTTCTTGTAACAAATATTGCAAATATTTATGAGTAAGACCCACTGTATTTATGGATACATTTTCGGAAACAATTTTTGTACCATGCAATTAGCCTACTTGAAAAACCTCATTTTTTTTTTAACTAAAATATAAAATCTTTTAATATTTTCTGCAAATATTTATGGATATATGTACCATGCAGTTAGGATGCTTGACAAATCTCCATTTTTTTCTACAAAAATATAAAATCTTCTGTTTGAATGTTACCAGACTCTGGTGTGGGAAGATTACAACAAATGGGATTGGAAAAAGGATGGGGAGACAATGCAGAGAATCTCATGGATATGATTCATTTTTTGTTGGAGGTCCTTTAGGCACCTGATCCATCGAGTTTGGGCATGTTTCTAGGAAGGATTCGTATGTTTTTTAATTTTTATTTTATCTTCTGGTTATTTTGGGAAAGCAATTTTAGGAATGCGAGACAAAGTTGTATAGGTAAAAAAAAAAATTATAATTGCAACACACATTACATGATATCTTCTCTTTATTGTTTGATTGTATTTTGAACTTTTACTTTGACTTTGTTTTGTCTTTTAACTATAAAATTGAACATACTTGGTATCATATCCATTTAAACAACATCCAAAACTTGATAATATTAGTATAATAGTTGTTTTGTGTTAAAATATTTTAGATTCAAAGTTTATAGATATAAAAGATAAAAACAAATTTCAATTCATTTGTTTGATTGTTACTTGACTCTGGTGTGCGTAGGTTACATGAAATGTGATTGGAAAAATGATGGGGAGACAATTCATAGCATGACTTTGATATGATTCATTTTTTGTTGGAGATCCTTCAGGCACCTAAGCCATCGACTTTGGAAATGTTTCTAGTAGGGATTCCTATGGTTTTTAATGTTGTCATTATTTCACCTCATTGGTTATTTTGGGAAAGAAAATGTTTTAGGAATGCCAGACAAGACATTGGTGGACAGGTGAACAATTGTTTTATAATTGTAATATCCATTCCATGATATCTTATCTTTATTGTTTGATTGTAATTTAAATTTTTTTTTTTTTAACTATAAAATTGAAAATACTTGGTATCGTGTCCATTTAAACAACAACCAAAGCTTGAAGATGAACTTAGTGTTACACGATATTGATTGAAATTATTTTAGTTGTTTTGTGTTAAAATATTATTATGGATATTAGAAAAGTTTACTTTCATGTTGTTATTTGAGCACAAGTGATTTATATACTTGACCAAGTTCATGCATTAAAGAATGAAATGTTGCTACGAATAAAATGACAAGGATTAGACATCACATCTCAGATTATTTTTTTTCACAAGTTATCTACAACTTGAGATTTTTAGCATGTAATTTTGTTGACATGATTGTGCCTAAGCTTTCCCTTAAGGTCAAATACTAAGTTACTAAGGTGTTATTTTTTATGGTGAAAATTTATTTGCTTTGTTTATACAGGTCATCTAGCTACATAGTGGCCACTATCGCTCAACTGAAGAAAACTTGATCAAGTTTCTTGATTTTATGAGGAAAAATGGCTTTGACATTTCTAATGTTGAGGTATATGTCATATAAATTCTTTATAGTCTATTTTAGTTTATATTCTAGTGCTCATCATCTTTCATGGCTAGCACTTTGCACTGTATCTTTGCTTGTTTCCAGAAAAGGAACTCAATGATGATGGTAAGAAGCAAGAATTGAAGAAAGAGGAGAACAATAACAGTAGAGCGACAAACACAAAAATAGAGAGAGAGATTAGAATTGGTCTAGTGATAACCTTGGAACCAATATCCTACATAAGACACACACATAGAGGATGATGGTCAAGTCTTTAGAGTTGGTGAATTCCCCTGCAATGCCTTGGAAACACAATGATAATTTTTTAAAGTAATGAAACAACATTTCATGTGTATATTTTTGTCCAACCAATATTAAGTTGGAAACTCATATTGTAATACTTGAAATTTCATATAATATAATTTATGTGGTTTAAATTATTTATAGTTTTAGTTGATATTGTTTAGTATTGTAATTAACATATGTAACTTTGCATTTTATATTAGATAAACACATACATTGTACGGATTTTTTTTAATTTAGCCACAAAATCATACTAATTCATCTATGTTTATTAATAATGAACACATAAAATCAATCTAAAACTACTAAATTAGTAGTTTATATTGACTAATGATGAACAGAAATAAAATGAATACAACTAAATTAGTTGTTTATAATAATTGTTAATGAAAGAAAATGAAATGAATATAAAGTACTAAATTAGTCGATTATATAATGAATATGAAAATACCAAAAAAAGATAAATGACTACTTCAAATGATAATTTTTTTATTACAAATTATGACTAAATTTTGCATATATATGACTATTAGTAGCTAAGTTGCAGTATCTTATAACTTGATCAACATTTAGTCATATTTCTTTGATTAATTGGTTTGAAACAATGATTAAAATTTTTATATATATGACTACTGGTAGGTAATTTATAGTATCTTATAACGCGACCAACATTTTGGTCATATTTCTTTGGTCATTAATTGGTTTTCTTAGGTGATCAATAGTAATATATTTTGTTGTATATTTGGTCATTATTTGTGGCAATTAATGACTAAATTAATCACCAAATTTATGACTAAATATAATACTAGATGTTGAAATAGAGACAAAAAATTAATGATCAAACTAAAAATGACTAAAAGTTGGTCGCATTATAAGATACTATAAATTAGCTACTACTGGTCACCGACTGAAAAATCGTCATTTATATGAAAATTTTAATTATTTTTTTAGTAACTAATTAGCCATTTTGTACTAGTGATATATCTATCCTTACTTATACCAAGAATGGTAATGATTGTGTATTTTTGGTTATTGATATATTTTCTAATATGGATTTACTGGTTGCTTGCAAGAAAAGTATCACTATAGAAGACACTGCCAAACTCTTCTTCGAACAAGTATGGGTGCATTTTGGGATCCCACAAACCATTATCTCAAATCGAGATAGTAGGTTCCTGAGCGCATTATGGTCATGATTATGGTTGTTATTGAACACCAAGCTCACAAATTCAACTACATTCCATCCCTGAACTAATGCATAGACATAGGACATAAACACAATGATAGTGCACATGCTACACATGTATAATTCCATGCATCCATGGACATGGGATGGGATTCTTTCCTATGTTCAACACAACTATAATAGAGCTCCCCATAGCTTGACTAACCATAGCCCCTTTTAATTCGGCCTAAGATTTCAACCATTGTGCCATATTGATGTTGACATGATTCTTCCAACTACATATGAAAAATATGCACATGTACAGTCTAAGCTGATAAAACCACTAGGTTTATTGAATGCATCAAGCACATCCGCCAAAAATTTCATAATATCATGGATAAATCCAATGCCAAGTATAAACAATTTCATGATCAAAATTGGGTTCCACATAAGTTTCAAGTGGGTGACAAGATGTGGTTTCATCTACATAAAGAACGCCTTGACGGAGCCCATCAAAAGCTTAAACCACTTTTCTACGAGCCTTAAACCATCACCAAGGTCATGTGTGACAATTATTTTGAACTCATTATCCCTCCATTCCTTACCCTACACCCTATATTCAATGTTGACTGCCTATGGCCTTACTTTCCACCCTTCTTGGACACATCACACATTGTTGAGTAACTGACACCAACAAAGCTCAATCTAGATTGCATCAAGTTGGCCAAAACTGATTGGATCATGGAATAGTTGATCAAAAAAAATTTCCAATAGAAAATAAAACTATATCAAGTTGTGAAACCTAACCAACTCTTGCACCAAGGAAACTGGCTCACTAGGGACCAAATTCAGTGGAAGTTTCCCCATCTCATGGAGGCACTCAATGCAATGGGGACCATTGATTCCTAGGGGGGACTGATCTAGGTGGATATTAGTGACCACCTTTATATTCTGGTTGGACTTCCAACATTGTTTCCTTTCAGTTTCCTAATTTCCAGGAAAAAATTCTAAATTTGGTGGTTTTTTTGTTCCTGGACTTTGAGAACCATTTTATGGCCCTAGAGGGATTTTTTTTGGAAAACGACCAAACTTGTAGCCTGTGATACAATTTTGTAGTAGAAATTTGTTTTCCTCAAATATACATTTCTAACGAGGTATCGTATGCACCAAATGATGATCATATTCCAACGTTACAATCCGAAGAATTTGACATTCAAACTAACCCCAATGGGGCCCACAAACTTTTGGCGCTCCATCTTCTAGGGTTAGGATTTTGGATGTTTATAGTTTTCCATTATTTCTTGATGATAAAAATGCATACGAGCCTCATTGTAGAATAGTTCAGAAGGCATGTAGTCATCACGACTCTTCTCTAAGATAAGGTACCATCGCCCGAGCTAGTTTGTTTCTCTTATCTATGCAAACAATTTTCAATGCTTGTTATTTATTAATTGAAGTTATGTTTCACTATATCTCTATGTTATTGTTTAAATCTATATTTCATTTCATTCCTTCATAAATACATATCATTTATTAAATTAAAACTTAAATTAAATCGATTGTGAACTTTAATACTAAGTTTTGGATTTTAGTATCGCCAAAATAATTTTCTTTACATTTTCATTATCTTTCTTAATCCTTGCATTACTTAACTACTAGCATGCTTGTTCAAAAACATCTTGAATATTACTGTCAGTCGCAGGCATAGTAAGCACACACGAATAGGAAATATGAGCTTGAGATACAATATTATTCACAATTATACATATTTATCATACAATGGGGTGACCCTTGGATAAAATATCCCAGGGTCTCTTGGACTCCCTAAGTCTCTTGAGCTTCCACACTAACCCTAGAAGGATTAGGTGTCCAACATTCCCCACTTAATCCGAAGAGGTATGTGTGTGTCCAAGAAGAGAGCTGTAATACAAAATGGCAGAACTAGGTCAAATGTGTTCTTTGAAATGTTGGCATAAGGAGGTGGTTTAATCATTACCACAACCTCTGGAATACTTAATGAATTTCCTGTAAATCCTCCAAAACTCGCAAGAAACTGAAGTCTTATGCTAGAGGAAGTGTCCCCAATTATTTTAAGAGGAAGAATCTCAACCTCACATTGATGGTTTAAGGGTGACCACCAACCAAAGGCATGCTCATGTGAATCTGTCTCTGGCTAGAACTCTAAATATGGAATGGAAGGTTATGACTCATGATCACTTGATGTCACTTTGAATCTTGTAGATGACCACATTTCCCCCCCTGTCAGATACAAGGTGAGATGAGGGTGAAAGCTCAACTATTATATTGTTCAATACTCTAGAACAAGTTCTGACATATGACTGAAATATCTTCTTGGTTGCTGTTGCCCATTTCCAAGAAGTGATTCATCCAAGATGAATCTTTGTTCTTGCAAAAGGCTTATTTCTGAAGCATCTATGTGAAGAATGAGTGTGTTGACCCTATTTCTTGCACAGGTGAAGATCAAAACAATGATCTTTCATATGGCCAACTCGGTCATAGTGTTGGCATTTTATAATTTGTTGTGGTTGTTTTGGAAAAGGAGCATAAACTAGAACAAATGAAGGTGAATTGTCATAAAGGAATCCAACACTTTGAAACTGGATGGGCTTAGAATAGTCTGGAATATGAAATGACACATCCTTGTTATTTCTAAGACTAGTTCTATGCTTGTTATGGACAAGCCATTCCCAAGGTCTGATGATGGGATTGGGAAGTGCAGACTGAACTTATGCATATGCATGTAAATATTATTTTGAACTAGGAACATGATGGGAGTCAACCTCAATGTTATTGATTTGACCACTTTCTTGTTGTTTATCATGATGCTTATGCTACTGTAACTCATCTTGCTGAAGCTGAGACTCCAGCTGCAAAAATTCAATGTTTTTTTGTTCATTTTTCAAACAAATTTTAATATCAGACAAAGTATCCTTATTGATTTTAACTGTTCTTTCAGTAGTAGATGTGATTATAGTTCTTAATAACTCTAATAATTTATCAATTCGAGCCATTAAAAAGGGAACTGTCTGCCAACATTGGTTCCTAAAAGCTATTAATTTTCAAAATAGTCTCTCTTTTTTCTTTTTTCTTTTTTTACAATAATCTGAAAAAAAATTCTTGATACCTTAAAAATCCCAATCCAACGTAGTATGTACATATGTTATTACTTCAATATCTTATGAAAATCCTTCATTATAAAATTCCCAATTCATATACTATACCACAAACCTCGCATACACTGTGACGTCTCACAAAGAGTATATAAATTGGCACATGTTCAAGACCCAATCTTCAACACTTATAACCACTTGATTTTAGCTGAAATTGGTATTTTTTCAGCTGAGGTATGCACCAAGAAATATGGAGATGACTAACTCGACCTCTCACACGGGATGAACCTGGCCGAGTATGAACCATCGTACGATGCTTCAGTTTTTGTCACCATGAATCTGGTTGTCGTGGCGGGAAGTCGAATTGGTATGTGCTCTCTTGCAAAGCCAAAAATTTTCATCAACAAGTGCCAATAACTGTATTCTCATCAGAATAATACTATTCACAGGTATTCATATTAAGTGAAGTTTCACTTAAAAGAAAATTTGAAGTCCCACTGCATAGAAACCTATATGTGATCGTAGAGGTCGGTTGAATCCTTTAGATGGAACCCAATATCAGTTTCCAAACAAATGTAGCATCAATTCCGTAGGATGAGATGATGCAACACATTGCATTTTTTTCATGCAACCCCATTGATTGGACTGGTTTATGCAAGTATTTTTTAGAAGAAATCTCAAAAATGAAAACCCAAGTGTGGAGTTAGTGAGTTTTGATTTCTTTCGGTTCCAGCTTCTTATTATATTTTCTCAATGCATCTCCTCATTAGAGGCGCAGGTATCACAGTGCTCCCTCAACGTATACCTCAACGGATATATGGAGATATCGGAAGATGGAGGGGCATGTATTCACCATGGAAGGTGGGACAACGTACAATGAAGTTTGGTGGAGGGTCGAATGTGCCACATTGTGGGTGGAGTGGTTGTTTGCCTCCACACTTCGTTATGGATGAAGTTCGAAGCACAACATATTAGAGTGAAAGGAGGATTGTATAATAAGAGTGCCATTTGCGTAGATGTCGTGGTTGGAGGGAGAGGCTAACACTGCGTAGTGGGAAGAAGGTCGATAGAGGACTATTTAGAGAGGGCTAGAGAAGAGGAGTCGGCTAAGGCAGGGAACATATATATTTTAGTTACACTGTGGAGAGGCAACAACCCTAGCATCGATTTAATCAACTGTGAGTAACATAAGGTATTCAAAACACCATTACTTTCCCCCCTGTGATGTCAATACCAGATGTCACGATACTGATGGAGGTGGCAATGTAAACTTGTGGACGGAGCGAGGTGTCTAGTAACAAGTTTGAAAGCTCTCAATCGTAGTAGTCACACCAACATACCCAACACCCAACGCAACACATTCACTTCCAAACGTATATAGACCCTAAAAAATTAATGAATGTATAATACAATACACCAAACATATAATACGACCAAAAGTATTTAACACAGACCATTACACCATCTTGGAAAGGAGATCAACACAGTATTGATACCACAACCATATCGTCCTCCAGTGCAGCATTCACAACTTTCACTCAACAACGCACATATTTCAAGAGATGGTTTACGAATCATTCCAATTCATAAGACTTCAAGGCTTCATGACCAACGATAGGGAAAATTCAATGGACAAAGAACATCGAGGAATCTGGCAGGGAAAAAAATGCTAAAAAATGGGGTTGGCTGAATTTTAAAATGCCAGGCTTGGCCTGCGCTCTGATACCATGTCGTCACAGGCATGGTAAGAACACACGAATAGGAAATATGAACTTGAGATACAATATTATTCACAATGATACATATTTATCATACAATGGGGTGACCGTTGGATTCCATATCCTAGGGTCTCTTGGAATCCTTAAGTCTCTTGAGCTTCCACACTAACCCTAGAAGGATTAGGTGTCAAACAATTACTTTTGTATCATAGAATAATTTACATGCTACTAGCATGCATGTTCAACACCTTGACATGTTTTCTTATTTTTCCCATATTTTATTATAAAAATTATTTCAACTTTGTTATTATTTTAATATCCTTTTGATAATATATAAAATATTTCTTTGGCAAAGAGTGAGTGATACAAGAGTTATGTTGTTTTAGAAAATATTTTGATGTATTAATAACCCTAACTTTGTACTTATTATTCATTATTGATATAATTCAATCTATTTTTTAATGTGTAAGTGATGGACCTCTTGTTTCAAAAATTAATCAATAAGGCACTCCCTACTAATGAAATTTTTTATTTAAAATAAAGTAATAACATGCATAATATACTTTTCATAATTTCAGATTATGTTATCCTTAACCTTTTAATTCAATTGAATAATTAAAATTTAACTGAAAGAAGTACATTCCTTGACAAATGTAACCATTGTTGAAATTATACAACAAAAATAAAGAAAAAATTAAATGTCTATACAAAAGTGAAAAAAAATAAAATAAAATGTATGAAAAAAAAAATTAAGGACACCCACGTCCTTTTGTAAATTTAATTTATTTACATATGGTCAAATGATTTTTGCATGAAAAGTATCTCTTGAAAATATGACCATTCAAAGGAAGATTTTCACTCTCACCTTCCAATGTTTGCAAAATGTATGTACAAGGTCCACGCTCTGAAGAGATTTCAAAGGACCAAGCCAAAGATATTGAAATGTTGAGTGTCCTCTTTTCTCTTCGTGGCTTTTATCCCACTTAAGCCTTGAATCACTCATGGAAAAATCGATGTCAAATGTCAAGTGTTTATCAAACCATCTTTCGATAATTTTTTGATGTTGATGAAACTTATCTTGGTTTTTTTCTTTCCTCCTCCAATTTTAACATTGTATATATTCTAAAATCCTCATCTTTAATTGAATTTTGATTGAATAATTGAGCTAATTGCATAGATTGAATAAAAAAATTTGGAGGTAGAACAACTTCCTTGCCATATACAAAGAAGTAAGGGGGATTTCCCAATTCTCACGTTGGAGTAACTGTATCAACCCATGAAGCATTGGATACTTGATTGTTACAGTTTCTTTGATGGTTTTGAACTTTTTTCATTAATAGCTGGATAAGTCTTTTATTAGTTGATTCTACTAGTCCATTACCTTCAAGGTAGTAATTGGTAGAAAACTTAATTTTAATGCCTTTATCCAAACAAATTTTGGTCATATTTAGAGAGGAAAATAAAAGGCATTGTCAAATATAAAAGACAAAGTAGCACCAAACTAGAAATTATATGGATTTCGAGAAAAGATAGCACTTTTTCATCATTAACCTTCTTTAATGGGATTGCTTCACTCCACCTAATGGAATAGTATGTGGATGAGAGAATATGTTTATGTAATTTTAAATAATTTGGATTAATTTCACGGATAATTTTAAATAGCAAGACCCATTGTTCAAAAGGTCCTTAAACTTCCATAGGTTGAAGAGGAAGAGCTGGTATTTTTTCTTTTCCAAAAGTTGTTTGACACATTTTACATTTTCTTACATATGCATAAGAATATTTGAGAAGAGTTAGCCAATAATAACTTTCTCAAAGGATCTTGCATGCAATAGTATCTCCATCAAATGTCCATGAGTTGGCCCATCATGTAATTTAATCAACACTTATGAATAAGATTTTTCTAAGAATCTTATTAAAACGTCATCATAATTCTTCTGAAAAAGAACACCAACAATCAATTTATATTTAGCACATTTTTACCTTAAATCTCATTTTTGTTTAGTTGCTAAATGATTAGGTGTAGTTCCATGTTTTAACAAATACCTAATATCATAATACCAAGTGTTTTTTTGTACATGGACATAGATTAATTTCTCTTGGATTAAATAAAACTCACTATACCAGCCTTATTCCAAATGAGAACTTTCTTCCCCGTCTCAATGATAACCTTCACTCAGCCGACAATTTTCATAAACCTTGTCCTCTTAGGACATTTGATGGTTTAATTTAAAGATCATATTATTGAAGCATAGTCATTTGTTTTTCTCTTTCCTCGAGCCTGATTCTTTTTATACCAATAGATTCCGCACGAGAGGGTGAGGAGCTATGACTTTATTATGTGAATTCAACAAAAAAATTCCTAAATCCTTTGACAGATTTATAAGTTTCATATGCCTTTTTATCTATATCGGGATAATTTAATTCAACCCCTTGAAATCCATAACTTATGAATGAAATAGTTATTTCAAAATCATCAACATTCTTCTAAGGGTTTTTGCATAAGATATGTTGAATGAAAAAGTGTATAATAAAAATTCTTTATCAAAATTAGGACTAATTAATGTTGGAGCAGAAACAATAGCCTTTTTAATATTTTTAAAATAATATTTCTCTAATGTACCCCATCTAAAAATGTGATCTTTTTTATTCATATTGTGCATAGGTCTAACCGTCTCTACAAATCTAGAAGTAAGCTTCCTAACAAAATTAATCTTCCCAAGACAAATTGCATAGTTTTTTTTTTTATAGGGAAGAGAAATCCGCAAAATTACTTTCATTCTATTAGGATCAATTACAATTCTTGTTTTAGAAACTATAAATCCAAATATTTTACTTTCAATGACAACAATTCTTTTTTTCTTTAGATTTAGAGATATACCATATTTGCAACATATATCAAATACTTTTCTCAAATGATCAACACATTGTTCTTTATCTGTTTGAATAAGCATTGATATCATCCAAGTACACTACCATAAAATTATTAATGAGTCCACTAAAATCTATATCCATTTCTCGTTCAAAAGTTTCCCTTGTGTTTATTAGACCAAAAAGATTTTTTTGATAAGCATAAGTGCCCCATTTAGTGTGAAAAGTTGTTTTATTTAATCCTCTGGTGCAATCAAAATTTGGTTGTAACTAGAAAATCCATGTAGCAAGGAGAACATTTCCAAACCAACAAAACTTGTAATATTTGTTCCATAAGGGAAGAAGATAATTATATTTTCCTAATGATTTGTTAAGATTACGAAAATCAATACAAATCCTTATTTCCACATTATTATTTCGAAATGGAACTAAATTTTAAACCCATTGAGAGTGTCTAACTAGAAAAAAAATTATTGCTTTTAGAAGTTTATTTAATTTTTCTTTGATTTGACCTTCTAATCTAGGATGCATATTTCTTAGTTTTTGCTAAAATGGTTTAGTGTCTTGTTTTATTGGAATAACATTTTGAATAATATTTCTATCATATACCTCAGTGATCATATGTCCATGAAAAAACATCTTTGTATTCTTTAAACAACATGATAATTTTTTTTTATTCAATAGGAGTACAATTTGCTACTAAATTAACATTTTGTATATGCTTTCTAGTTCCTAAATTTACAACTTCATATTGCATCAAGGAATTGGTTTTCTTACAATTAGTACATCCTTTGAAATTATTTTGAAAATCATATAAATTTTGAAGCCAAACTATTGATTTTGGGATAAAATATTGTGATTGAAGTTTGTTTTAAAAATCTGAATTTAATTTAAAAATATGTTGGTATTCATCTATTTTTTTATTCTTTAAATGTATCTTCCATAATTAATAAATTTTTTATTTGGTCATTGTCATAAAAATCTCTCCAATTAGAGATTTTTTTAGGGATAGATGGCCTAAAAAGGATTTCTACAAAGAAATTTTCAGGTGAAAAGTTTTCTACTAGAAGAATCTTAGAGGCAACGTTAGCTAAAAGGTGAGCATCATTGTTTTTTGAATGAGAAATTAAATTTAACTCAAAAATATCAAAATTTTGGGATAAATTCCACACCTCTTTCCTATATTTTTTTAAATGATTACAGAAATAATGTATGTTTTTATTACATTTCCTAACAATTATTTAGGAATTACCTAAAAATTTGATTTCATAACTTCCATTTCAACAAGCTTACGAAGACCTTGAAGTAAGGCTTCCTACTTTGAAACATTTTTAGTGCATTTAAATTTAAGTCTACATGAAAGAATAAATTTATTACCTTGTGGATCTAATAAAACACAACTGACACTAACAACTTCTACTAATTAGGAACCATCAAGTATAAAGTCTAGAAATTAGAATTTATGTCATTAGCTAGAATAAAAGAAGAAATAGAATATGATATTTTATTTGAACCCAAGAAAAGTACAGAAAGGAAAATCAAACTTTTAACTTCTGATTCTGAAATAAAATACTTCTGGGATGCATAATTATAACACCCTCCTCCCACATCTACCCAAGTAATCGACCAACTGGGGTAAAAATGTGAGGAAGGGTTACTATGATACGATTCAACTCTCCATGTGTCAGTTAAGGAAGTGGAACCGATGAGAAACAACAACACAGACCCTGTACACCTACAACAGAAGCCCTAGGAACCATCCAAACCTTCCAAGTGACTAACCTTTGAGACAAACTAAATATTTTCTGCATTAATCCCCCACTCGCTCCCTTGCGAAGCCCTCCAAGCGATGGAGAGCCCCAATTACCCCCATGAGCCTACATCAGTGCGACTGCAAGATTTTAATGCCAGTGCTATGTCAACGGCTGCATGATTGAAGGCCAAATTTGAGGGCTAGGACCCAGGTCACTGCCAAAAAATCCATGACACTTCCACGAATGAAAGATAACAATGGAATACTAATATAAATGAAATTACTTGAACAAGGACTTGATTGGACCCCTACTATCCATGACAGGAATTTCGTCAAACATGGGGGGTGCACCCAAAGATGGTGGGTGAACCTACCTATGGCTTTTTGCATGGTTTTAGCACATGGCTTTGGGCATGATTGTTTTCTTTCCATGGTATTTTGTAGATCCGGTCAAGAGAAATGTGGTTATGTACTAATCCAGGGTTAACGGATTGGGGTTTATGAATGCTTCGACATGTGCATGCATATATGTATTCTAACATTGAAAGGAACATAATAAAAAATCAATTTGGTAGTCTCAGTTTTGGGACCCAGGGGAAAATCTTTATGTATATTTTTTTTTTATGTTCTATGCTCTCGCTATTGTTTATTTTCTTTTTTAAGAGTTCGTTTGTAGATAATTTTTTTACAAGGTTAAAACCTACACTCAAGAAGCCCAATGGACATGTCTCTTCACCCACAAAAAATTGTATCAATACAAGTGACCTCTCACCTTATTTGGCATCATCATCACTCACACATTCTTCTCTCTCCTCATCTCATTGGGTCGTACAACGATTGGGCAACTATCTTTCACTCGCACATTTTGTAAGGTGGACGAATTACAGACGAAAATTTTAAAATTTTGTTACAGGTTTGACCAACGTTGACCAGGGGTGCATTGACCAAGTTTGATTGTGATTTTTGGGTCAAAATTTCCATCATTTTAGGCCACATTTTTGGGCACATAAATTGAATGAATCAGAGCAATTTGACCAACATTTAATTTAGGGTCGACTGCAATTTGACCGCATAAAATTACAATTGTTTTTTCTCTCCTTTGACCAAGTTTGAGCGAGTTATTTAGGGTTGAATTTGACCTCCTGATCAAGCTGAGTTTGACTAGGGAAGACCGAGATATTTTGAGGATGATTTATTACTAATTTGACCAGTGTTGATGTAATATTCCCAATTAGCCCAAGCTAATGGGAATATACAATTTTGTCTCAATATTTTTTTTTTATGAATAAAATTGTAAAGGAGGATCAATAAAGCCTCTAATCAGCAAAATAAATCAATGCCACATGTGAACATGGATAAATCTGGGCTATTTACATAAGCACACTTAGGTGTGAAAGAGACTGGAGCATTTGACCAAGTCAACCAGGACCAAATCAACAGCATTGTCTAGATGCAGTGAATCTCCTAGAGGTACAACAAAGTTTTAGTTGGAGGCTTCTCATGTGAATCCAACTAAATCATTGAGATGGTTTAGGGTTTGACAAGACTTTCATCCTATAAGAGGAAGAGGAGGACAGCAAAAAAAGGTTGTTGATTGTGTAGATCTCTGAGTATATTGTCTGTTTAGACATATACAATTCTTTTTTGTTTAGCTGAGAATAGTGCTGCTTAGCACTTGGGTTTTCCTATGCAGGGATCCCACCTCTTCCATTGAGGATTTCTTGGAAAGGTCTTGTTGATCTCATCCACTATCAGGCATTTGGCCAAGCTCATATTCCAACTACAACACAGATCATGTTGAGGGTTTGGTTTTCCTTGCAAGCTGCAGCAAGTGGAGGCTAGATCTGCTTAGATCTAGGCCATTTTAGGGCCTCTTTTCACTGGGAAAGTTTTCTATCCCATGGGAAAGAGAGTTCTAAACCTTTGGAGCTAATATTTCATATCTTGGCATCAGGCCAACTCAGTCTTTCAAGCTACAGTGCAGTTTCCCTTCCAGGACTGTGTTATTTTCAAGGAGGAAATTGCAGGGTGTTTTGACCCACTTTTTGAGGAGAGATCTTTGGTGTTGGGCTTTTCCCTTCACTTTGGTGATCCATGGATTAGCTTGTTCATCCATGTTATGTACAGATCTGATCTGATCCTATTGTGAACATCTTCAGAAATTTCTAAATAATATTGCAGATCTGCTACTTTAATCTCAGATCTACTCTCTGTATTTCATGATTTGATCAAAACCCCAAGGGGATCTTGTAAATGAGCCTTTCTAGTGTATATATCTGAAATGGATCTGATATTTTGTACATAGATCTTCTCTAGATCTGGAGTTTAATACACAGCTGCTTCAACGCTTATAAAAATGTTGTTAAGCTATTTTGCAGTCAATACATGTGTTGCAGCCCTCTTTCTTGAGGAGTTTCTTCTATTTTGTCTTCTACATTATGTTGTATACTGTAAGGGCATCATCATGGATCTGATTTTCTATTGTTTATATAAAATATGATCTCCATTATTAATCTCCTGCTCATGCTCTCAAAACTGCGTTATTTCTGAAGCAATGTGTTGCACATAGTTGCAGCCCCTCTCTTTGGGCTTTTTCAGCTAGACTAGGTGGTGGGAGGTCTTTTTACCTCACCTAGTTTGATTTGTTTTTTCTCTCCTTTTGGATCTAGAAACTAGATCCCCTGATCTAAGGGATCCAGGAGCTGTAAACGCATTTCAATGCACAGATTTCCAAGGAGTGTGTTATTTCAGCAATCTTTGCTGTGTATTCCCATTCTGAGATATTATAGTGGTATCGAAGCTCCTTTCTTGGCACAGCCTATGCTTTCATTGAAGAGCCAAAGCCAACATGAACTTAGAAGAATATGAGCCTCTTACTGAGAGGGAGAAGAGGTATCAGAATAGAAGCTAGAAGAAATTTGATTACATCAATGATGATCAAGACAAGAGTAAAGCCCCTGAAACTGGAAGTGATAAAGAAGGAGAAGAGTTTGCAAGAACTCTTTTGGTAGCTATGCAAGGTCTTGCTAGAGAGATCAAGGAGATGAGACTAGACAGGCTCAAGGAGTCTCCCAGGAGGTTTTATCCTGGTGAAAGCTCTGGCATGTCTCACCACTGGAATGATCAACCAGTGAACCAGCCACAAGCTCCACAATGTTCCACTATGCCTACCTTCTTGGCTATGGAGAATGAAGGGCTTCATGAGCAAGCATCCCTTAAAGACTATTTTGAAGAGTATGAATCCTAGAATCAGAGATTCAAGGACCACCTGAGTTTTCAAGAGTTTTGTCACCTCAAGGACAAAAGAAGACCAAGGCATCAGTATAGAGATGGTGGATTCACTCAGAATCATGATCGACATCACTCGATGGGCAGATTCTTTTTACCCAAGTTTGATGGGTCATCCACTAGTTATGCCAAGGCATGGGTAGAAAACCTGGATATCTATTTTCAGTTGAACAAAGTCCCTGAGATGGAAGCCATCAAGATTGCAGCGCTGCACTTTGAAGGTGAAGCACACACCTGGTGGTTCCATGGGTTGTCTACATTGGGCCATGCCAATGTGACTACCTATTCTGAATTTACTAGAAGACTGGTGGAGAGGTTTGACAGAAAGGATCCAGAAGCACCTTTCATGAGCCTCGCAAAGTTGAAGTAGTCAGGTAATGCAGAATCTTATATCTCTGAATTTCTGAGATTATCTGTTATGGTTCATGATCTGTCTGCAGCAAGGAGGGTGTACATGTTCATTGATGGCTTGGATGAACCTTTGCATGGGTTGGTTAAATCTACCAAGCCCACTACACTGAATGATTCCATTGAGAGGGCTAGAGACCTTCAAGATGCCTTGCCAAAAGCAAAGGAAACCTTTCAGAACAAACCCTCTTACCTTTCTAAAGGGAAGGAAGAGAAAGCTGCTCCTTCCAAGGAGAGCTCATTCAAGAAGCCTCTTTATATTGAAGTCCGGAGGGAGCTAAGGAAGAAGGGGCTATTTTTCACTTGCCAAGAATCATGGGCACCTAGAAATAGATGTGATGCTGGGAAAGCACACTACATAGAAGTCTTCTGAGATGTTGAGGAGGAAGAAGAAGATGATGAACCAAGGAGAGGTCACAGCGCTGACATTGTTGAGGGAGATCCATCACCATCAGGAATGGAGATTTTTCTCCTATTGTAGGAACTCTTTCATCCTTGAGGGGAGTACCTAAGTACTTGACCCTAAGATTTCATGGTTCAATCATGAATCAAAGGGTATCTGTTCTTATTGACAGTGGGGCCACCCACAACTTTATTGATGCTCATCTTATGTAAAGAAGGGCCATTCCCACTAATACCTTTGAGGTATTTTCTGTTCTAGTCCCAGGAGATAGAACAATGCAATTCAGGCATTATGTCCCATCACTTTCAGTCCCCATGGGATCCTACACTTTGGTGGATCACTTCTTTGTAGTTGACATACTAGACACCAAAGTTATTTTGGGTGTTCAATGGCTGATTACATTGGGGAAAGTCACCATTGATTGGGAGGCTCTGCAGATGGAATGGGTGGACAAGAAGAGTGGTACACCTCAAATGATCAAAGGCATGCATTCTTACCCCTCACCTAACACTTCCACACAAACAACAGAGATGGATTTGCGTAGTGGAAGCAAGGACCTCACTGTCCCTTCTCTCATGTTCATGAGATTCTTGCAAGGGACACTCTCATCTAGTGGCAACCCACCAAAAAGGCCGCCAGATTCAGTTTTAGTGGGAGATATCTCACTACTTGATGCTCCAAAATCAGATCCAGGAGGGAAGGGAGAATTAGGAGTCACAGCCACAATGCTGGAAGGCTTGAGCAAGCACCAGAAGGAGGGAGATTTTCCTCTCTCATCTTCCTCACCATCCTTCATTTTTTATTCTGCACTGTTGGATGAGTAAAAGGGAAGGTATGTCATCCCTATTTTGGCATAAGAAATGGCAAAGAAGAGATTAGAAACATGGCAGGCAATCCTATTGATGCATCATCGGCGTTGTCCTCGTTGAGGAGTGTAGATCAATATTGGAAATCCTAGCTATTGGTGGATTATTCCAAAGATCTCTACACTTGTATGATGCTTGATGACCAGGTGCATGAAGAGGGATATCTAATCCATGAGGGAGTCATCTATCATCATGATAGGATCGTCTTACCTAGAGCCTCCAAGCTCAAGGAGAGTGTTATGCTCCTATACCAATAGGTGTCATATATCATGATTGACTTGATCGACTATGTAATATGTTAATACCTTTCCTTGTTGCAAAGGTTTTCCATATTGTCAAAAAAATCAAAAAATTTAAAAGATGTAAAGAGGGTATACCCTAAAAGAAAAATCAAAGGGTGAAAAGAATAAAAATGGCCAAAAAAGTAAAAGAAAATGAACCCCACCAAAAGAAAGGCCAAGGAAAGTGTGCAAGTCTAAATGCCACTACTTTTTTCTCTTATGTAAATAAAAAAATTGTGTGCAACTTGTATCTTATGCCACAATTGTTGAACAATCAAACAGCTTAAGCTTGGCTTGTTCATATTTGAATTTTATGTTTTAGAGATAGAGAATAAAATCTGACCAAACTGTTTAATCTTGGCATATAAGTAGATAGGTAGAGTAAATAAAAGGAGCTCAACAGCTTAATCTGAGCCCTTAGATGTAATAAGGTTAGACTTAGATATATTTCTACATGTAAAAGAAAAGAAAGTATGATAAGGGTTTGCCAGTCTAAGTGCACCCTAATAAAGAAGAAAAAATGCTAGGTTAAAGTAGGTAGGGTAGGTAGATGATGTTGCAGAATTACATGTGATGGATAATGACTCTAAATGTGTTAATCCTTACTTTCATCACAAGTGCAAGGCAGACATTACACTGGAAGAATTTCAAGCAAAACAAGGTCAAATGATTAACTTCCCTTCTCATTTTTCCCTAAAAATTTAACTAATTTCCCCTAAGTACTAAGGCATTTGAAAATTAGAGGGGCTCAAAGCATTTCCTTGACTTTTGGAGGGACCGGACCCTCGGCCCAATAATTTAAAAAATCCTAAGTACTTAAAACCATTCATAAGTCATTCATTCACTTTCAAAAAATCTTTTCCTAAGTAAAATCCTATTTTACTTAGGGAAATTGCACGATATCTCATAAAAATCCTTTTTCATTCAAGCATAAGTCAAATACATGTTTTATACTTAGCGCTTTCATTCACTTTCACATATTAACTCTTAACTTTATTATTTAATTCCCTATGTAAATCAATATGTTCCTGTATTACTTTAACTATATAAAACTCCCAAATATTACATATCCTGCCCCTTTGGTTAAAATATAACCATAGTACTATGTTAAATCAGATTAATTAGTTAAATCTGTAACTAATTAAGAGCCTGACCCCCTGCCACATTAAAAAAGGATTAATTAACCCTAACGGTTAATTAATAACTTATCCCACCAATCATATTCCTCCCGATATAATTAAAATCTTAAATTGTATTGGGCTCACCCTTGTTAATTCCCCGTCATCTTGCCTCCCCGACAGCCATTCGATCAACCCCTCCACATCCAATGGTTGTCATCCATATCGCAACACCCCCCACGACTTAACATTAACGCGCGATCGCGCAGCGGTTTTCCAAACAGTGCCTCGCCACGCGTCACGATATGTATGGAATCGTTGGCTATCGGTTGAAAATCGCCTGTCCCCAAAAGCGGTGCGATGCATACCGCTTACCGCCCTTCACATATGACAAAGCACCCTTTCCCGCATACGTCATCTACCTGAAAATAAAACTCCACCAACCTTGACTTTGCGAATAAAACGAATAAAACGTCATTTTCATTATTCTGTGTTGCGACCATTGTTCCCATGCAAAAAACGTCAAAGCCAACTATCGAAGATTTCCAACCACCACCTTGATAAGAAACTTGCAGCCGAACAGTCCATAACTTGTCAGCAGTTTCCTACACCTATTTTCATCCCTATTCACTTCCCAGAAACAGGTATTTATCCAATTCCCGTCGAACCCTGCAAGTCTTGGTTTTTTATTTAATTCCACAGAAGAAGACTAAAAAACAGTACAATTCGGTCTTTATTTCACTTCATAAGCTCCCAGATTTGTAATTTTTCCCATTTTTCCGCTAAAAATCCAAATTTATTTCTGAATCCACAAGAACCAGGAATGGAAACCCCTGTGGCTTTGAATGTTGCACCTCTGAATGCCCCCCATAAAGATTTAGACTATCTACCTCTAGCAGATAGGGATTTCCAGATAAAAGACCTCGTCCTTAGTGAAAATCCTCTCAGAATATTTTGCCAATGCAGATATAATTATTTGAACGGATCTGATATTCTTGGACTGTGGGAATCCAATCTTCCTATTTATCTTCTACCCTTAGTTCATGTTTTTCCTGAAATAATTTATCACTGCCATGCCAATTACGATCCTAATCAACGAGCAGTCATGTCCCCAAGTCAAAGCATTCTTTTCCCAATAACTGCTCAATCCATCAATGAAATGTTAAAGTTTCATCCCGGTCAAGCCTTGACTCCCCTTTCCATGGGAGATTTACTTGAAAAATCCACAAATTTATTGCAAGAAGAACTGAATCGCCTCTGCCAAACTTTCATGCTATAAGAACATCAACCCAAAGGCCCACCTCCTTATGGATATACCTTTTTCGTAGATATGGGCAGACTCATATTAAATATGATATCTTCTGTAATGGGTTTCAACACTACTGAATACGTTGATAAGTTAACCCTAGTGTTGTTGTCAATTTTTACTCCTGGACAGCCCCCTGCTGTCAAATATGACTTTGCCTCCTACATTGCTGATAAGATTCATGACCAGTTCATGAGATTGGAAGATGAAAGAGTTTTCAAATACTCCACTATTATATACCATCTTATGCTTTATTATCAATCAGAAAATTTCCCCTTCCCTATCAGGAAACTTGACACCAAAGGAAATCCAAGGTCTGTAATCTTTTGGTCTGCAATCTTTCATAATTCCTTTGAGTCCCCTTATTCTTACAAAGAATTCATTGACCTATTTTCTCACCCTGCAACCACCTTATTAATAGGAGTTTCCCCTCCTAGAGTCAATAGTGATATGAAGAAAATCCTCCAACTTTCCAAGCAATACAGGATAGGTGATTGGTACCTATATCAGAATCATACAGAAATTAGGATATATGGGTGTGAGCTATGTCCTTTCAAGCTACCAAAGTATGTTCCGATGAGGCTCTTTGCCTTAGAATATTTCATACAAATGATAAATTCAGACATAGTCCATTTTTGTAATGCCAAGAAGAAAGCTCAACTCAGAATCAAGAGCCAATTAGGCCCTTTTGTCTGTAATACACTACTACATTTGGCGGAAATTTCGACACTTGGTTCCAACGCTTTTGACCAAATGTCGGAAATTTCCCCAAATTTTTTCCATCCCGCCCGAAACCGTCACTATACCGACGTTTATAGAAAAGTGTCACAATACCGACACTTAGACAAAGTGTCGCAATTGCGACGTTTGGAGGAAGACGTCGCAATTGCAACACTATGGCCCAAAGCATCGCTATTGCGACGGCTGCCTCCAAACGTCGCAAGTGCAACAAAATGTCTAAGTGTCACAATTGCGACGTTTGGAGGCACCCGTCGCAATAGCGACGCTTTGTCCGCTGTCGGTATAACAACACTTATATGCGCGCTACATAAAAATACGAAACTTATATGCACGCTACATAAAAATGATTTTATTGTTTCGTATCCATCACAATAGCTACATTAACGTCTGATATCACGCGCGCATTCACCCTCCGCTCTTGCAGAACAGCATTCGCCCTCAGCATTCGGCCACATGCAAAACAACATTTCCTTTCAGCATTCGCCCTCAGCTCTTGCAAAATGGTAAGTTCTTACTGCAGGCCCTTCCTCCTATATTAGGGTTGACTCTATTTGGGTTTTTTTGGTCAATTCCATTGGATTGTGTTAGGCTGTATGGTTCTCTCTAGATGTCAAGAATCAAGATTCAATACCCTCTATTATCTTCAACACCTAATACAAGATTTAAATTTTTCCCAAAGAAACGCTTATTAATTTGGCAGCCATTATTTCTCCCTGCTTTAAAAACCCTACATTTAAATGAAAACAAGCATTGCATTTCAACTACAAAAATCTATTAGTGTTCAAATGTACATGTGTGCTACATTAAAGTCTGATATCACGCGCACATTCGCCCTCCGCTCTTGCAGAACAGCATTCGCCCTCAGCATTCACCCTGAGCTCTTGCAGAACAACATTCGCCCTGAATTCGCCCTCAGCTCTTACAGAACAGCATTCGCCCTCAGCTCTTACAGAACAGCATTCGCCCTCGCTCTTGCAGAACAGCATTCGCCCTCAGCTCTTTCAAAATGGTAAGTTCTTACTGCAGGCCCTTCCTCCTATAGTAGGGTTGACTCTATTTGGGTTTTTTTGGTCAATTCCATTGGATTGTGTTAGGTTGTAGGGTTCTCTCTAGATGTCAAGAATCAAGATTCAATACCCTCTATTATCTTCATCACTCAATACAAGATTTAAATTTTTCCCAAAGAAACGCTTATTAATTTGGCAGCCATTATTTCTCCCTGCTTTAAAAACCATACATTTAAATGAAAACAAGCATTGCATTTCAACTACAAAAATCTATTAGTGTTCAAATGTACATGTGTGCATCACTTGTGTACTACAAAAATCTATTAGTGTTCAAATTTACATGTGTGCATCACTTGTGTAGGGTATTCCTTTTCCCCTTCCACATTATCCAAGAATGTGTGCAGTATAGTTCATATTTTTTGTGATTTATATTATCTTGAAAAAAGAAAGGTAAATTATTTCCCATGGAAAAAGAAGGTTTTCCCTTTTTACTACTAGAAATGGTACAAAAAAGTTCCATTTATACCCGAAACTCCTATGAAACAGGAACCAAATAAAGGCCATGTCCTCAATGGACATCATTTGGCTTTGAAAATGGCCATTGCACCGTGTTGTTTCTTATATTACATCACGATAGTTTCTTAGGTCATTTCTTGTTTCTTGAGATGAAAAACAACCAAAGAAATTGTGAAGATCCTTTCTAGAAATAAATTACCATTTCTCAATCATATCTCAACTATTTTTTATTTTATTCAGTGGTTGCTTACTTTGAGATAAATTTGACACTTTTATAAGGAATATAACATAAAAACACAAAATGGGAAGGAATTGATGAGGTAGATGACCTTTAGTTGTTGTCAATTAAGAATTGATAATACACGATGCATGTTCTGTACTACAAACTAGATTCCTTCCCGGAGTTAGGACACAGAGTATTGAATCAAAGTTGTAGTTTCTAACTTCTTGTATTGGTTCATCAATCTTGAAATTCAGACATTGCATGTCTTCATTGCTTCATGTTTGAATAATTTTCATCATATCGTACAATAGGAAATTAAGAATTATGATTATTATTACTTTATGGATCTGTTAAGTTACTTTTAAGTTTGCATGGTTTAGTGTGAAATTATTCTAGTGTGCCCCTAGGCCCAGGTGAAGGAATGCCAAGGACCGAGAACCCTAGTTTTTAAATGGTATTGTTTCTTATACCCAAAAACCCCTCAACATCACTTCTTATTAGTTCTTAACAATAGTGTTGTAAACAATTTGAGAATTGATATAGCAAAATCTCACACTTCTCAAGATAAAGTCCTAAAGCTAAAGTGTGATACCATGTGTAATTCAATAGCTCCATTGTCACCTCACCAACCTCTTTTCACTTCGGGCTAGCTCTCCTCCAACTCAAGGGAGGTTCTCCCTAGTAGATGTTAGGGATCTAATGGCCCAACCAAACCAATTAAAGAGCCCCCTAACTCTCTATGTTTACTACTATCAATCAAAATATTGAACAATAGGGTCAGACAAGCATCCTGAAGATAAACTTTCCAGGGTATTTTTGGGTAATTTCAAAGGGAAAGTCCCCAAACACATATAATCAAGGAATTATAACGTGATTTCAAACATTAAATATCAACAAAATCGTTTAAAGGATATTGAAAGGAAAAGGTGATGGAAGATAGAAAGTGCCTTACTTAAATGCTCTAAGGATTTTTCAATAGTTGCTCCAAAAGCTTCACTTCAAGGCCCTTCAAGATCGTCTCCAACAATGCTATACCATCAGCTTCAACAATGTTGCTCCAAAAATATCCTCAAGGTCTTCACAACAAGTTTACTAGAAGTTGCTCCAACAATATATTCAATAGGGTCTTCATTGTCAACTCGTCTCTTGTTTGGGTGCCTTAATGTGCAATGACATGTTTCCAGGACTGAATTCAATGCAAGGCATATTTGAAACTCTAACTCTGTCTTCTGGTGTCTTATTAGAAATTATTTCAGTTTTCATTTTGTGTTTTCAAGTTAGATATTGTTTTCAAGTTTTTACATTTATAATTTTATTGCAATGTGGAAGACTGATCAGAGCAGTGCAGGAACAACCCCGAGACAGGATGATCGCGGAAAGAGGCCAGCGGAAGAACATGTAAAGTGCCAGCATTGCTCTATCTTTAGGTATTTTAGTTATTTACATAATTTAAATAATATTAATTTTGTTCAAATATGCAGACACCTAGCCATGGTACGCCTGATGATTCCCTCTTTGAGGAAGATCTTTCTTCATCCCTATCTCCAGTGTTCTTGTTGCGAAAAAAGGCACGAGATGCAAGGTCGAAATTTAATACTTTGATAGACGCGCCTCAAACACCTGAAACAGAAGAGAGGATAAAACATCTTATGATCCATCTAGAAAGATATCAGGTAATAATAAAAAGTCAAAAGGGTATTTTTTTTGTTCTGCATGAGATGAATTGTGATAGTTTGATTTTTAATTTGTACATTGACTAAACTAACAAAAAGTTCTTTTGTATGTAGCGTTTTCTGGCACTTGTTGAACCCGGTGTTGGTGGTAGTGGGACACAAGGGCAAGATATTTCCCAACAACCCTCTCGTACACCTTCTACTCCTTTAGGTGCTAGCCAAGAACCACACCCTGCCCAAGCAGACACCCAACCAACTGCTGAACGTGTTGGCAATGATGAGGCTGATATGGCCACCTACATTATTGCGTTTCCTGGAGCTACACGTGTCAGCTCCACAGGGACCATTAATGGCATGTTGTTGGTGAACGATGAAGGTGTCCCTATAAAGCATGTACAACTCCCAGGTAAATTTTAATATTTTAACTATTTCATGTACTTTATCTAAAACATATTTATCATGATTTTTATTTTTAAATTAATGATAATATCTTTTTTTTTATGTGTAGGAAACAATGAGTTCTACAGGTTTCTGGAGAGCCATGCGTTGGTAATTTTTGGCCCAACCATACGCACAGGGTGGAATTCCCATAATTCCAACTTGAAAAAAGAACTTCTAGATTATCTAGAAGCCCTTTTTAGGGTCGGCACATTTGACAGAATAGCGGTGGCTCGGGTAGCCGACAGATATTTGAAATATACCAGGGACACCTATAGGACACAATTGAAATTTAACCCTAGATATGAGCGTCCTCTCGCAGTTCCAGAGAGTGAGTGGAGAGCACTCATCCATGACGGAAAAGAGAAAAGGGCAAAGAAAGAAGGAAAAATGCCAACTGAACCCGCAAGGTAAATTACAACTTTAATTCAATAGCTTTAATTTTCACTATGTCTAAAATAAAAGTGTTCTACGTCATATCTAACTTCAATCTTTTGATGCTAGGTTGCCTGACACCTCAAAGGCAACCAAAGCTAGGATTGAAAAAAAGGGCCATCACAAGCTAGGCCAGGGCGGCTAATTGAAATTAGCTGCAAGAATTGTAATTAAGTAGCTAAACTTCTTATAATTAATTGTATCGCCTTCCAACGTTTTTGTAATCCTATCAAATATGATTAAAAATACACAATCATATGTAATTTAGGGTGATGACTTCGGAACATAAACTACAGAGGAAGATAAAAATATTGCTTTCCATTTCGGCTATCAAGCCGTAGTTGAACGTCGCAGAAGCTTGGGGCAAGTCCCAAGATCCAGAATGCTTGATAAGGTAAAAAATTAACCTTTCAATATGTTTGTTTTCGTCCATAAATTTAATGTCTAACAACTTTGTTTAAATTAGGGGAGTAGCACTACCGACGAGGCAAATAACCCAGTTTTAGAGCCAGATGTAGATGATCCTCACGTGCAACCTGATCATTGTAGTGGGGACCAGGCCGACAATGCTACTATCAGTGAGTCCCATGACGGTAATTAATTTCCACTTATAATTTTTTCTAGTTATACCTTGATGGTTGTCCTTATAACTTTTTTTGTTTAAATGACAGAGAATGTTTCCCTTGAGGATCTTACCACCAGAGAGGAAGACAGGGCAACAGTCCCAACGACGACAACTGGTGCACCAGGTAAATAATCTCATTGCAATTTTTTTTATTAATATTACCGAACTAGTTCAATGATATTTAAAACTGACAATTAAAATTTAATATTATCTGTTTTTGTAGGCGATGCCCCGTCACTGGATGAGACCAGACATCGTGACTACGCAACTAGGTCAGCGGCGACAACTGGTGCACCAGGTAAATAATCTCATTGCAATTTTTTATTATTATTAATATTACCGAACTAGTTCAATGATATTTAAAAACTGACAATTAAAATTTAATATTATCTGTTTTTGTAGGCGATGCCTCGTCACTGGATGAGACCAGACATCGTGACTACGCAACTAGGTCAGCGGCGACAACTGGTGCACCAGGTAAATAATCTCATTGCAATTTTTTTTATTAATATTACCGAACTAGCTCAATGATATTTAAAAACTGACAATTAAAATTTAATATTATCTGTTTTTGTAGGCGATGCCCCGTCACTGGATGAGCCCAGACATCGTGAATACGCAACTAGGTCAGCAGTGCGGGTTGAAAGGCACGAAACAGGAGCAGAGCACGATGATATTGAGGATGTAATTAGGAGCTTTAAAAATAGGAAGAAGAAAAAGAAAATTTGACAATGTAAAATATTGTATTATTATAAGACAAACGTTACCATACTTAGAACGTTTTTTGCGTTATATAAAAAACTCATTTATCATACTATTTTTATGTCAAGCATTAATTGCAATGTTTCCTTGCGTACTTTTTGTTGAATTGTTTTTTATTAGTTATTGAATATTTTTTTTATGCTCATGAAAGTAAAAAATGAAATATAGATTGGGTATTGGGGAATTGAGAGTGATGTGAGGGGGGGGAGGGGCCATAAGAGCTTCCACCTTCACGTGGTTGCCCCTGTTTAGTAGAGAATAATTTATTGGAGCGATTTAATCTTGGAGCAAACCTCCCTTGATCCAGCGTAGCAACAAAAAAGTCACTGTTGACTTAGTTGCTACTCTTTGAGATCGTGGGAGGCTTGTTCCAAGTTCATGCAACTCCAATAAATTGTTCTTGAAACGAAGAGGAGCTTATTCAGGTATGTTTTGACATTTTCAACATATGTTATAACATTATCATAAGAATGCATCTTAGAGTAAAAAATACTACATCAATTACTTTTATTTATTGTATAGATAATGATGGATTTTGATTGACTTGGTAGTGCAGGTACAAATCCTCTTGCATCATGAGCAATACAACTTGTCAACCAGGGTCATGTCCAGGATATTTTTGTTTGTGCGCTTGACCAGGTTCGTAATGTCACATTTTGTAAGTTCCTTTACAGTTCATAATTCAATATTAAGCTTGTTCATGATTATTATCTAGGTTTTTTGTATGTTTTTTTTCATCTATTTGATTGTAAGCAACTCTGCATGTTTCCTATTGTTCACTATGATTTCTCCATTTACCACTCCCAGGATGAATCCGACTTTATTGTTACATAGGTTACTTTATTGTTACTATGATTTCTCCATTTACGATTTCATAGGTTACATCATGTAAAGTTGTCAATCTCAAGTTGGTGATGAGATTTAGTTCTCCAGATTTGGGGCTTTTTTGATATTTTCTCCCTCATGTCATTCCTGCATCACCTCGTTGTTTGAGCATGCCAATTTTCTACCACTTGTACCAATTGTCACATGTCAATCTCTGAGTGGTGCCACATTTCACCTATTTTCAGTGAGAGTTTAGGGTTTCTCTAACATAGCTTCAGAAATCTGATTCAGTGCCTGCTTGAATATCGTCACATAATACTCATGGTTTGGATTGATGAGAATGTTCTGAATGGTTGGTTGATTCATAAGAACCACCCATATAGTCATCTTGAGATATTTCAGAAGTTTTCTCGGGTTTCATTTTTCACCGTTTCTAGTGGGTGGGATGGTGTGGGGTGATCCATCAATACTGGTGCTCTTGTAGTAGGGAATTTGTTTTTGGGGATATAAAGGATCATTTGATGTAGATATCCCATTGGATGCATTCATAGATGGGCACGAGAGGTCAAGAATTTAAATTAAAAATATGCAACCTCTAGCATGGCAACCTGAAGGCCGCGAGAGACACCGGTTAAAGATTGTTTTGTGTTGGCCTTAATATAGTCGTGATTTCTTTCTATTATCTTAATGCAAATATATAGTCCGGTCTCATTAAAATGAGGATTGTGGTTGTATTTCTCTTTGGTTTTTTCTCTCTTAATGCTCCAGAAGTTGCCAAAAGTTGCGATAGTTGTTTAGTTTGCCTGTTACAACTTAAAAGTGGTTTTTAGCAATGGGAGTCATGTTTTTTTAAGGTTCATACTAATATGAAGATCTTGTAATTCTATATTCAGGATAAGAGAAGATGGCGTCTGCTTTGGGCAGTATGACAACAATTGCCACATCTACCTCATTGGGTAACAATGGAAAGGGGAAGAAGTTGGGTGCAATGTTTGATAATTATGGCAAACAATTGTCTTCTCTTTCAGTTTTTTCACCCATTTCCTTTAATCGCTCAAGAAGAAGAGGGACTCTGAGATTACGCGATAGAGAGAAGGTAGTTAATACAAGAGCTATGGAAAAGGAGTTGTACTTCAACAAGGATGGCTCAGTGACAAAAAAATTGCAGGTCAGAGAAAAAATTATGTTTAAAGGAAGGTCACCCGCACGTGAAACTTCACTGCGGTGGATCTTTCCTTGTCCACTTATATTCGATTTTAATGTGTTATTTTAATTTTTCATGGAGGGTTGTTTTGGCATATGGTCTGGCATTCAATTGCACACTTACCGAAAGCATTGTCAATTTGTCTTGCAGGCGGTGTGAACAAACTTGTTGATCTTGTTGGAGTCACCCTTGGGGCGAAGGGAAAAATGTTGTCTTGGAGAGCAAGCATGGTTCTCCTAAAATAGTTAATGATGGTGTGACAGTAGCTAAGGAGGTAATTTGTAGATGTGTGCTCTGGTTTTCTTTTTAACGTTGTATTAGTTCCCCCTCTTAAATGTCTTAGATTTGGTAGGCATAATTTGAAAACTGAAAGGTGAAAGGAAACATATTTTCTACCCAGTGGTCTACTTGGCCTATGGACTAGCCACATTAGAGTAATGCATAAAGCTTTTCACAACAATAAAAGTAAAGGGTTATGGCTGAGTCAAATTTTATTGTTATTGACAGTGTAATGAAATGTATCTCAATGCTATGGTTTTGGCCTTTTTATTGGTTGAATTAGAGGACCCAGTTGAAAATATTGGGGCCAAGTTGGTAAGGCAAGCTGCGGCAAAGACAAATGATTTAGCTGGGGATGGAACCACAACATCCGTTGTTCTTGCACATGTTGGAATATTGAAAAATTCCAGAACAATGAATGGAGAATAAATCTCCCTTCCTCTAACACAGAGAAAATAAAAATTTCTTTGACAGGAAACAGAGTTTCAATACTTTGAAAACAAACTTCTATTCCCTTCAATAACTCAAAAAAAATTATTACACTTCTTCCTCACTGAGAGGGATTACAAAATTATGACTGCTACAAAACGCAGTGCATAAAACCAACTCACTGTCTGTTCAAAACAAACATACTCTGTCTCTAAAACACTCTGTTGTGTTTTTCACTTTCGCACTGCTGTGCATACACATTTAAAAAGTTACACTCAGTCTTTCACTTTTTACACACTGCTGTGTAATAAAAAATTTACCTACTGTCTATAAAAAAAACTACCAAGCTTTTTTGTCATTTTTATTTTTATATGTCGTAACATATAAAACATATTATAATAAACCCTCTTTTTAAAATAATAAAATTAAAACTAAATTCTATGGCCCACCTTTCATTTCGCATATGATATATATATAACATATGTTTAAAACATATGTATATATTAAAGCATACATAAAATTAAATTATCAAAACATTAAAGAACCCTTTCCATCAGACTTCAAAAGTTTGAATAGATTGAATTTCAAACCAAATTCGCATTCCAAAATGGGATGCTGATGTCTGCCTAATTTGTAACGTGAATTCTAAATCTAATGTGCCTTATAAAAAATTCGGGTCCGGTTTTTAGGTTTTCAGATTCCCTTCAATTTCACGTGATCCAATATTAATGCTCCACGTGTCCTCCTTTTGAATTTACAAAACTGGGGGGTAAATTTATGTTTGTTTAATTTCTGGTTGGTGAATTGCGTTAATGCTGGTTGTTGTGTTTAAATACAATCATGTACAGAAATATGGCTGCGGCCGTCTACAAAAAAAAAATTGCAGGAATTTTAAATGCTGAATTAAATTTCTGGATTATGTGGAAGTTCAAAGAGTGACATAATCCCTTCCCCACAACTAATTTATAAGATGATGGAAAGTATGGTGAGAAGAAAATGGTGGGATTTACAATCAACCATATTCACTTTGAAAACAATGGGGAATTAAGAGACCATTTTACCTAACAAGTCCTTATAAATATTGAAGCCGAGGCACAAATACATGACAACAACCTTTATACGAGAATTATTTTATTTGAGTAAGGGAATAGTAGTTGTAACTTAAGGTTGCAACGATGGTTCCATAAAACAATTACTTGTATCTGACTGCAGTAACTATGGATTAAAGTTGCAACAACTATGGCTTGAGGTTGCAGAAGTTGTGACTTGGGGATGCAACATTTGCGACTTAGAATAAAACACATTATATATATATATATATATATATTAAGAGATTATTATACCTGAAAAATACTTGTCAATATTGAAGTTGAGGCATCGATACATGGTAACAATCTTTATACGAGAATTATTTTATTTGAATAAGGGAACAATAGCTGTAACTTAAGGTTGTAACAACGGTTCCATAGAACATTTTCTTGTATCTATTTGTAGTAACTATGCGTTAAAGTTGCGCCAACTATGGCTTGAGGTTGTAGGAGTTGTGGCTTGGGGATACGATATCCGCGACTTAGAATAAAAAATATTATATATGAAAGAAAGTATATATATTAAGAGATCATTATACGTAACAAGTCGTTGTAAATATTGAAGTTTACACATAGAGACACGACAACAACCTTTATACGAGAATTATTTTATTTGAGTAATGGAACAACAACAGTAACTTAAGGTTGCAACAATGGTTACATAAAACTATTGCTTGTATCTAGTTGTAGTAATTGGGTGTTAAAGTTACAGTAGTTATGCCTATGACTTAGAATAAAACAAATTATATATAAAATAATATATATATATATATATATATATATAGAGAGAGAGAGAGAGAGAGAGAGAGAGAGATTAGAAAATATATTACAACAATATTTATTTAACTAGTATGTTAAAAAAATAAAATTTACTCGGTCGCAGGTGTGGGGGCATCTGGAAAGGTATGGATACCAATCCATTTAGAATATACATGGCATCAACACCCAAATCCGTGATTAGTTTTTGAATATGGAAGATGAAAAAAAAGAGATACATGCCTAAACAAATTAAGAAATGCTACTATTTTGATCACTCACACATTTACATATGCTATTTTCTACGCACCTTCTAGTGGTGGATGATGTTATCCTATTTCTTGCAGGATATAGTAGATAGGACTAGTATGTGAAGACTCATTAGAGCTCTAAAATCATTTTGGGTTTCATTTGGAATATAAGTAAACCTACTCAAGTCTACCATCACTTTCAATGATTTGGAAGATATGTTAGAAAAAACAATCAACCAAGTGCACCCATTTCAAATACTTGGGATTTATGTTAAGATTTAATGACTATAGGTATGGAGATTGGTTCTTTCCATATCAAAAAGTGGGAAAAATAATCACAATATGGTTATCCTTGGGTGGCACATTAACCTTAGTAGTTTCCATACCAGGATATTGGCATTCCCTAGCTTATATTCTTGTTGGTATCTTGGGAAATATTAGAAAAAAATGCTTTCATTTTATCTAGAAGGAAAGGACAAGAAAAGGAGGCATCCCTATAGTAAAATGGAAATGGATTTCCAAGCCAAAAATCACATGATTCGTTGGATACTAAAGAATATTCATCATTTTTGGAAAGCATTATTTTCCAAGAGTCTTTGGAGAATCATAAAACATTTAGGCTTGTGGCCGGATGTAATAAAATCAAAGTAAATAGGCAAAATTTCATATAAGGATAAATTTTACAAAAGTTCCAACAGTTCTTCCCACCATTTATCTTCTGGTATTCTGGTCCGTTGAAGTTTTCTCAATGTTTCATCAGCCTCAGTATATCTGAAAAAGGTAGGCTGAATTGGAAACAAATGCTTTACTTCATGCTCAAGATAAAGTAAATTTTCCAATCTGTCATGAAGATTTTTTCCTGTTGGCAATGCTGCTTCTGATGTACTGGTTGAAGAATTGGCCTGATTTTCAACATACTTGTCCAATTTTTCGACATAGCTTTCAAGGTACATTAGTTTATCCTGTGAAACTATAGGACTGAGCAATCCCTTTTTCAACAAAATATCAAATCTTTCTCTGAAGGCAATGATTTATTCTTGCATATCTGAGCACCTTCGTTCTAGATTCTGCATAAGGGTTCTCTTAGTAAAAACTCTTTTTATTTCCAAAATTGTTCCGGTCCTGTCCTGAATACCAAGTTCTGCAAGTTGGTGTCTGGTTTGAGTGTTTAGAAACTGTATGAGTTGATTGGCTTCCTCAAGCCTATTTCCCAATTCTTTTCTTGTACTTTGAACTTCTTCTATAGCCAATTTGACTAAATCATTCTGTTCATACATAATCTGAATTGAAGACCAGACATCCTTTATTGATTGGATAATGTTGTCCCAAAGAATTTCATTTATTTCCTTTAAAGGTTTCTCCAATGTGAGATCCTTTTTCAATGCTTTAACCAATTTTTCTAATATTTTGACCTCTCTTGTTTTATCAGCAACACTCATTTTTGAGAGATCATATCTTTGTTCTAAATTAATAAGCTGTAACTTTGTGTGCTGGAGTTTTGTTACTTGAAGTTTCAATTCATTCATTGACTTTATTAATTCTTCAGAACTCAAATTGGAAGTATTTACCTGTGATAGCTCTGTTGGATGACTTGTTGTGGATGTACCTGTACCTGTAATTGCCTCTGTTGTTGATGTTGGAATAATAGACTGCTTGTTCTTTAATGCCTGTTCAAGCTCTTTTTCTGTTTCATTTAGTTGCTCATTTAGTTTCAAAATCAAGTCCATCATTTCTTCTTCAGAATTTTTCTTTATCATCTCTTCAGTTTGTGGATGTCTTGAAGCTGGCAATTTCAACTGCTTTCTCAAAGCTGCAATATCATCATCTTTTTTCTTGATTAGGGCCTCTATACCTTTGACATATTTAGGATTGTGACCCAATCCAATGATTATTTCCTCCAATGTCTTTATCCTGTTGTCTTTGGCCTGAGAAGAGGCTTTTTCAAGCTGCAATTGTGCATTAGTGTTCTCCAAAGAATCCTGCAACTTCTGAGTTGCCATTGCTTTATCGGTTAGAGTAGAATAGATCATTTCACCAGTCTGCTTATGTAACTAAATTTGATCTAAAGGATGAATATCCTTTGCTAAGACTTCAAAATTTGTTCTAATATAATCTGCAGCTATTTGAGGCTGCTGCACTTTTGGTTTGAAGTGACTCATTATCATTTTTCCTTGCTGAATGTCATAAGCTGACATCAATCTTTCTTGATTCTTAGGAGCCATCTTCAAATACTGATTGTAAACCTGGAGTCTTAGTGGATCATTCCTGACTTTTATATTGATAAAGGTTTTCTTTATATCTCCTGCATCTTTAACTGGTGGTTTGAAAGAAGATATTTCAACACTCTGTTGCTTTTGCAGCTCTTTTCTCTGTAAAGTAGTGGATGCCCCACTGACTGTACCTGTTTGTTGACTATCCAAATCTTCTATCTGGCTATCAGGAATTTCCTGAACAAAATCTAGTTCTGGAAGAGGATTTAATTTTTTTTTTTAGCATGAGGCTGTTCTGAAGATCCACCAACAGGGGTGGCAACTTCACCATCTCTCTTCTTGCCTTTTTCTATATTGATAGGAGTTTGTAAAATTGAAATTTCTGGCTCATTGATCTGAATAGGAGGAATTTGTACTTGACCCTGTTCTTTAGAAGTCTCAGGTTGCTCTGTCATTGTGAATTTTTCAAATACTTGTATGTCAGGCTCATTTTATTTTCCTTTAGATTGTACTGTGGCCAATGCACTGATCTCCTGTAAATTTTGCTAAGAAGTCCCTGCAGAAGAAGGACCAATACCTGGTATCTGCACCTGTCCAAAAGTGTCTAGGTCAAGTATTTTCTCAAGGTCTTTCATTACATTTTCAACATTGACCTGCTCACTATCCTGTTCTACCAATGTTCCTTCCATCCATTCATCCATATTGGCATATTGTTCAATTTCTGGAATTTTGTGATGAATGTATGGTGATAGTTTATTTTTCATTCTTCTATCACATATAAAGATATTTGGGTCATAAGGAACCCAGTAAAAACTTTTTTGTAATCTGAGATATTCTTCTAAGATTCTTTCTGCTTCCTTTCCAGCATCTCTAGAGTTACAAACAAAGGGACCTAATTGACTTTTGATCCTGAGTTGAGCCTTTTTATTTGCATTGCAGAAATGAACTATATCTGAGTTAATCATCTGCCTGAAATACTCTAGTGCAAAGAGTCTCATGGGGACATATTTGGGCAACTTGAATGGGCACAATTCACATCCATATATTCTGATCTCAGTGTGATTTTGATACAAGTACTAGTCACCTACCCTATATTGTTTTGAGAGCTGTAGAATTTTCTTGATTTCATTATTGACTCTAGGAGGGGAAACTCCTGTTAACAAAGTGGTTGCAGGGTGTACAAATAGGTCAATAAACTCATTATAAGAGTAAGGAGAATCAAAGGAATTATGGGTGATGGAAGAACAAAATATCACAGACCTAGGATTTCCTTTGGCATCAAGTTTCTGAACATGGAAAGGGAAATTTTCTGATTGGTAATAAATCATGAGATGATATATAACAGAAGAATATTTGAACACTTTTTCATTCTCAAATCTCATGAACTGATCATGGATTTTATCAGCAATGTAGGATGCAAAATCATACTTGACAACAGGGGACTGTCCAGGGGTAAATATAGACAACAATACTAGGGTTAATTGATCAACATATTCACTAGTATTGAAACCCATGATAAAGGATATCATATTCAGAATAAGCCTGCCCACATCAGTGAAAAAGTATAACCATAAGGGGGAGGGCATTTGGGCTGATGCTCTGGTAACATGAAGCTTTGACAAATGCGATTTAACTCTTCATGGGACAAATTGGCAGACTTTTCAAGTAATTCTCCCATGGACAGGGGAGTGAGGGCTTGACCAGGTTGAAATTGCAGCATTTCATTTATCGACTGAGTAGTGATTGGGAAAAGGATGTTCTGACTCAGGGACAAAACTGCTCTTTGATTGGGGTCATAGTTTGCATGGCAGTAATGAATTAACTCAGGAAAAATATGGACTGAGGGGAGAAGATAAATGGGGAGATTGGATTCCCATAATCCAATAATATCATAACCGTTTATAAAGTTATCTCTGAAGCGGAAAAATGTTCGAAGAGGATTATCACTAAGAACGAGGTCTTTAATTTGAAAATCTCTATCTGCTAGGGGCAGATAGTCTAAATCTCTGTGAGGAGCATTCAAAGGTGCGACATTCAGAGCCACTGGAACCTCCATTTCTGGTTCTTGTGGATTCAGAAATGAATTTCGAGTTTTTGTGAAGAACAAACACAATTACAAGTTTTGGGAACGCAATTTACAATTCTGGGGATTGAACAAGACCAAATTGAACTCTGTTTTTGTCTTTCGTGCGGAATTTAAAACAAAAGCTAGGATTTCACAGAGTTTTAACGGGAATTGGGGTAAATACCTGTTTTTTGGGAGATGAACATTGATTAAATAGGTACAGGCTATGGTGTACGAACTCTGGATTACTGGCATGCAATTGTCTTCAGCAAAATACAGTTGATGGCACTTGATAGTTTGTTTTTGAAATTCTCTGCATGAGACTTTGGTCGTTCACAGAATAATGAAAATGACGCGGGAAAAATTGTTTTATTCACAAATTCCAAAGGGTGACGGGGTTTTATTTATTTATTTAATGGATGATGTCAGCAGGTACAGAGGATGAGTCACGGGAGGCAAGCGGTAAGCGGTTTCCATCGCACCGTTTTTGGGGAAAAGTGGTTTTTGGCGGAGAGCGAGCGATTCCATAGAATGATTGACGCGTGGCATGACATTGTTTGAAAACCGCCAGGCCATCGCGCGTTATTGTTCGGACGCGGATGGCTAGCGATATCATTAATAACCGTTGATATCAGATGGGTTGATCGAACGATGATGGGGACGTGGAAGTGACGGGGATTTAATATGGAGGGCCCGACGCAATTAAACGTTAATTAATCTCATCGGGGGGAATTTGATTGGCGGAGTTAATTAATCGTGAGGATTAATCAATTTTTTTATAAAAAATGCAGGAAAGTGATCGGGAAATGATTTAACCAAGGTTAGCGGTTAAGGGAGGTATTGGGGATTTTACAAAGGGTTTATAGTTTTAACCTTGGGAAAGGGAGTCGAGGGATTAAAATACACAGGGGAAGAATTATTTTTGTATTAAAACACGTAATAAAACATGTTTTAATTATTTTTTCAATATACTTTTATTATATGATAATTAAATCAGATTAATCTAATTACCATAGGGGCGAAATTTAATATTACGATATATTTAGCCAAAGGGGGCATAAAGTGGGTTTTTTATTTAAACATGTGGGAATAAATAACTTTGGCTAAAATTTATTAATGGGTTTTTGGGGATATTATATAAAAAGGAGTTATATATAATAGGAGAAGGTTATTTTTGTAAGGATTTAATACATAAAATCAATGTTAATATGACAAGGGGACAATGTAAACTCAAAATACATTAATATAACTAAGAAAGTGAAGATTTAAAAGAAAATTGCATTATAATCACTTTATCACTTAGACTTGGAATAAAATGTGATTTTGAGGGTTTTTTATGAAATAATGCATAATTTTCCTGAGGGTTTTTTATGAAATAATGCATAATTTTCCTAAGTAAAATGGGATTTTACTTACGAAAAGATGTTTAGAAATGAGTGAATGTTATGAAGAATGACTTCAAGTACTTAGGCTTTTCCAATTATTGGGCTGAAGGTCTGGTCCCTCCAAAAGTCAAGGAAATGCCTTGAGCCCCTCTAATTTTCAAATACCTTAGTACTGAGGGGAAATTAGTGAAATCTTTAGGGGAATATGAGAAGGGAAGTTAATAACTTTGACTTTGCTTTGCTTTGAATTTTTTCCAGTATAGTATATGCCTTTGCACTTTGTGATGAAAGTAAATATTAACACATTTAGAGTCATTATCCATCACATGCAATTCTGCAACATCATCTACCTACCCTACCTACTTTACTCTACCATTTTTTCTTCTTTATTAGGGTGCAGTTAGACTGGCAAACCCTTATCACACTTTCTTTTCTTTTACATGTAGAAATCTATCTAAGTCCAACCTTATTACATCCAATGGCTTAGATTAAGCTATTGAGCTCCTTTTATTTACTCTACCTATCTACTTATCTGCCAAGATTAAATAGTTTGGTTAGATTTTATTCTCTATCTCTAAAACATGAAATTGAAAGATGAAATAGCCAAGCTTAAACTGTTTGACTATTCATAAATTGTGGCATAGGATACAATTTGCACACAATTTTATTTATTACATAAGAGAAAAAAGTAGTGGCATTTAGACTTGCACACTTTCCTTCGCCTTTCTTTTGGTGGGGTTCATTTTCTTTTTCTTTTTTGGCCATTTTTATTCTTTTTACCCTTTGATTTTTCTTTTAGGGTATACCCTCTTTACATTTTTTAAATTTTTTTGATTTTTTGATAATATGGAAAACCTTTGCAACAAGAAAAGGTATGAACATATTACATAGCCCATCAAGTCAATCATGAAATATGACACCTATTGGTATAAGAGTCTAACACTGGCTCCACATGGGGGTGGCTTTTCCTGGTGAAAATTCAAGAACAATAGGTCAGTTGTCCTCATCCATTGACCTTGGTGAACCTGTAAATGTCTTCTGTCTTCTGCAAACTGAAATATGATTTGAAACTAAAACAACACACAAAAGTTTTCAAACCAACTTAATGAAAAACTAGCTGAAAATTGAAAACTAAAAAAAAAAATACTCAAAATTCTGAGCTTATTGGCACTCATCTACCTACTCAATCTACTAAAAATATTATTGAATCAGGTAATACAAAAATGCCAATGAAGCCAATCAAGTAGCTGTAACAATAAATGGATAACTTGATTGCTTGTGATCAAAATTGGAAGTATATTATGATCATGTGCCTTTATAATAAATGATATGATGTGTAAAGGCCACTTTTGATGCATTTGATCCTTATAGAGAAAACATGTTTGCAGATTTGGGCTAAAAATATTCTCCATATAATCTGATATAGGATCAATAAAAGTATGATGTATGTTATTTACTTCTAGGCCTTCAATGACCGGTTGCTCAGTTGTATTCTGAATATTAAGCCTTGAAACTATTTCTTCTGTCTTGTGTTTGAAAGAATAATCATCCTCAATATGCAAGTCAAAATATAGTACAATTTCCTCTTGCTTAGGAGAAGGAAGATTTTCAAAGAATTCTTTAGGATTTCGGAAATTGTATGACTGAATTTGAGAATGCAAAAGTTTAATTTCATTTTCATAAATTTCAGAAATTATCTCAAGAACACATATTTTCAGTTTGGGAGAATATTTTCTTGATTTCAAAAGAAGAAATAAAGCTCTTAAAAAATCCTCATCAAGCTGAAGTTCTAATATCTCATCCCTCAAAATAGCTAGTGATTATTTTGTGAAATTATCATAATTATCATCATACTGATCATGTAAGTCTAAAAAATCTTCTAAGAACCTTGATTTTCTTAGGAATAGGTCATTTTGTAATAGCTTGCATCTTTTGAGGCTCCAACTTCACTCCTTCCTTTAAAACAATATGAACCAAATACTCAAATTCTTATTTCCCAAAAGAACATTTGGATATTTTTACATAAAAATGATTGTTCTCAATAATTTATATAACTTTTCCACATGTTTACTAGTGTGGTATTCCCATGATTTATTATAAATATGTGTATTATCAAAGAAAACCAACACAAATTTTATAAGATGGGATCAAACAAAATTGTTCTTAAGTCGAGCCCGCCGGACTTCAAACGGCGATAAACCATAATTCAAACTAAATTCGCGTTCGAAAATAGCCTGCTGACGTCGGCCAATTTTGTGATGCGAAAACCAAATGAATTCCGCCCTAATATTTTTCGGGTCCGAAGTTGGGCTGGCGTACGGAGGGAGAGTTGTGATGCGAATTTCTTATCAAATTCGCCCTAATATTTTTCGGGTCTGGATTTCCACTGCGCGAGCGGCCCAAACAAAGATCCGCTCCAATCAATTTCTGCCATGTGTCCTCAATCAAATGTTGCCCTGTTCTCGGATGCGGGTGCATTCGATGGCGTTTAAGGCGATGGGACATGGATGTGGCGATTTCATATCAATCGCATTAAGTTTTAACGCTGTTCAATTAAGTTCCAAGGTTTTCACATCTAATCACATTAAGTTTTAACACTGTTCAAGATCGGACCTCCACTCCTATTAGCGATTTCGTATGCTCCAATATGATCCGGCCTTCTGCTCTCATTAATGATCGGAGATTAATTATGACGGGTGTCCTTCGATTGCATTGCAGTCAAGTCGATAAAATGGAATTTCGCTATGGTTTTTCAGACGAGCCGAATGCTGGGTTACACTGCCTGCTCACTGTGACGAGAAGGAGAAGTGGCCAGCTGAATTGCTGCGTAGACCTTGCTGCATATCTGCATTTCTCTCGGTCTGGTCCTTGTCTGTCTTCCTCTGTTTCTTGGAATTCTTCTTCTCCGTCTCCTCTTGTGCCCACTGCTAGTGAGACTGCACCCATGCCTCGCGTGTGTCAAAGGATGCGTTGTCGCAGGGGGAGCACTAGAGGTCAACTCCTGCGCGCTCCCTCCAGCCCCTCAACCGAGTTGTCTTCCGGCCAGTCCAGTGATTATTATGCAGGTCGCTATCCAAATACTAGGATTGGGTGGGGTCGAGTTGTAGGATCTGGCCACCGTATGGATACCCCTGCTCCTCATTTCCTCACCGCTAGTTCACCTTCTCCCTCGACGCGCACTGCGCAATTTTCCTTTAATTTCTCTCTCAACCGCCCACGAATTACAGCTTCAGTCACTGTGGTTTTCCGCGAGGAGGCCCAAACGGAGAAAGAATGCACCCGTCCGGCGGGTCTGAGCTCGGAAAAAGCCGACCAACATTCGGGCCTTCAGGAGGGGAGCCTTGGCATGAATGTGGAGGTAGCACCTAGCGATCTTGGACCTTCCGAAGGATGGTGCCGAATCGTCGAGGAGCCGGAGGAGTAGTTTGGTTAATTTTTTTTTCTTGCTTTGCGGCCCACTTAATTGGGCTACTTTTAGATTATTTTACTGTGCTGGACCTTTGTAATATTTTTGAATTCTGTAAATTAAACGTTCAAGACTGGTTTCCCCGTATGAGGGTAGTCTTCTTTATTTTTTTATTTTTTGATGACAAATTTGCCATGAGTCTGGGCAATGATTTTGACTTCAGTGTAATTTTATTCCCACCGTTAATAGATTAACTTTACTCAGAAAAAAAGTGTTGCCCTATTTCTATTTTAAACTTGTTTTTTGAAATACAGAGCCATGTTTATATGGTCTATGTATTATACTCTTTCTCTGTATATCTAGTATAGGAACCTTTTTGCTATGAACAGGGTGGATGCTGTAGCGGGCTACTAATGGAAATAAGCGAGCCTGAACCTTACATCTCGGATGCAACAGATGGTTACCAATTTTGGAATCAAGCGAGCCTGATCTTACAAGTGAGCCTGGGTTTCTGCAGATGGTTATCACACTCCTCACATGATTAGCGTTTTTCTCTGTTCAAGGATTTTGGGTACTTTAATTTGTATTTGGAAAAATGGATGTCGGTACTCTATCTATTGCTTTACTATTCTACATACTGCTATTTCACTTTCTTATAGATGCCTCGGGCATATTTGGATGCTTTCTCAGATTTGTCGATAATCTCCATGTGGACCGTTACCGGGTTTTATATCATGTCCCTGTATGTGACATGGGGTATTTTTCTATCATTGTCTGGGGTGGGACTTCCACTTTTCTGGATGGATATTTGGGTTCCAATCTTCAGATGTGAAAATGTAATGACTTCATGGACTGTTTTACTTCATATTATATATTCAAAACAACGTTTTTTCTCTTGTGAAAAAAAAATGATTAATGTTTATCACTCTGCCTTCAAAACTAGCGATGCTGGTCTATGTTGCCGGTTTATTGATATGGTCTGATGGTCTTTTTATATTTTGGACATATCACACTCCTCACATGATTAGCGTTTTTCTCTGTTCAAGGATTTTGGGTACTTTAATTTGTATTTGGAACAATGGACGTCGGTACGTACTCTATCTGTTGCTTTACTATTCTACATACCGCTATTTCACTTTCTTATAGATGCCTCGGGCATATTTGGATGCTTTCTCAGATTGTCGATAATCTCCATGTGGACCGTTACTGGGTTTTATATCAAGTCCCTGTATGTGACATGGGGTATTTTTCTATCACCGTCTAGGGTGGGACTTCCACTTTTCTGGATGGATATTTGGGTTCCAATCTTCAGATGTGAAAATGTAATGACTTCATGGACTGTTTTACTTCATATAATATATTCAAAACAACGTTTTTTCTCTTGTGAAAAAAGAATGATTAATGTTTATCACTCTGCCTTCAAAACTAGCGATGCTGGTCTATGTTGCTGGTTTATTGATATGGTCTGATGGTCTTTTTATATTTTGGACATATCACACTCCTCACATGATTAGCGTTTTTCTCTGTTCAAGGATTTTGGGTACTTTAATTTGTATTTGGAACAATGGACGTCGGTACTCTATCCGTTGTTTTACTATTCTACATACTGCTATTTCACTTTCTTATAGATGCCTCGGGCATATTTGGATGCTTTCTCAGATTTGTCGATAATCTCCATGTGGACCGTTAATGGGTTTTATATCAAGTCCCTGTATGTGACATGGGGTATTTTTCTATCACTGTCTGGGGTGGGACTTCCACATTTCTGGATGGATATTTGGGTTCCAATCTTCAAATGTGAAAATGTAATGACTTCATGGACTGTTTTACTTCATATAATATATTCAAAACAACGTTTTTTCTCGTGAAAAAAAAATGATTAATGTTTATCACTCTGCCTTCAAAACTAGCGATGCTGGTCTATGTTGCTGGTTTATTGATATGGTCTGATGGTATTTTTTTATTTTGGACATATCACACTCCTCACATGATTAGCGTTTTTCTCTGTTCAAGGATTTTGGGTAATTTAATTTGTATTTGGAACAATGGACGTCGGTACGTACTCTATCTGTTGCTTTACTATTCTACATACTGCTATTTCACTTTCTTATAGATGCCTCGGGCATATTTGGATGCTTTCTCAGATTGTCGATAATCTCCATGTGGACCATTACTGGGTTTTATATCATGTCCCTGTATGTGACATGGGGCATTTTTCTATCATTGTCTGGGGTGGGACTTCCACTTTTCTGGATGGATATTTGGGTTCCAATATTTAGATGTGAAAATGTAATGACTTCATGGACTGTTTTACTTCATATAATATATTCAAAACAATGTTTTTCTCTTGTGAAAAAAAAATGATTAATGTTTATCACTCTGCCTTCAAAACTAGCGATGCTGGTTTATTGATATGGTCTGATGGTCTTTTTATATTTTGGACATATCACACTCCTCACATGATTAGAATTTTTCTCTGTTCAAGGATTTTGGGTACTTTAATTTGTATTTGGAACAATGGACGTCGATACTCTATCTGTTGCTTTACTATTCTACATACTGCTATTTCACTTTCTTATAGATGCCTCGGGCATATTTGGATGCTTTTTCAGATTGTCGATAATCTCCATGTGGACCGTTACTGGGTTTTATATCAAGTCCCTGTATGTGACATGGGGTATTTTTCTATCATTGTCTGGGGTGGGACTTCCACTTTTCTGGATGGATATTTGGGTTCCAATCTTCAGATGTGAAAATGTAATGACTTCATGAACTATTTTACTTCATATAATATATTCAAAACATCATTTTTTCTCTTGTGAAAAAAAAATGATTGTTTATAGTCGAAGCGCTGCGGGGTGGTTTATTATATTAATATTCAACGGTCATTGGAACGCCCACAATTCATAACAAATATTGGAGATTTACTGTCTTGTTTTAAATTTTCATTTTTTTTTTTAAATTGAACTCGTCGTCAGTATACCGACGCCTTGTAAGCGTCGGAATTGCGACAGCTTAAAAACGTCAAACCACATTTCGTCAGAATTGCAACAGTTTACAAATGTCGGAAGAGTGACGTTCAAAACGTCGGACCACATTTCGTCGGAATTGCAACAGTTTACAAATGTCGGAAGAGCGACATTCAAAACGTCAGACCACATTTAGTCAGAATTGCGACAGTTTACAAACGTCGGAAGAGCGACATTCAAAACGTCGGACCACATTTCGTCAGAATTGTGACAGTTTACAAACGTCGGAAGAGCGACGTTAAGAACATAGGACCACATTTCGTCGGAAGTGCGACAGTTTACAAACGTTGGAAGCGCAACGGTTTGGGAAATGTCGGAAGAGCAACGCTTGTTTGGAAGCGACGGAAAAAGTGTCGGTAGTGCGACACTTTTTAAATGTGTCGGAATTGCGACCGCATGGAAAACCACGCTTTGCCCGTCCTCAAACTGTCGCTCTTGCGACGACTATGTGTCGGAATAGTGACGATTTTGCCGTCGGAAATTGCGCCAAATTTTCTAGTGGTAGTTTCATTAGTTGCACATTTCAACAATGAGGTTTAGCACAAATGGGTCGGATATCTCTTCAAGGAATCTTTGGACAGCTACAGCAAAGTCCAGGAGAGAGTTACAACCTTTCATTATGCATGGTTGATCTTGATTATAACATTGTTGGCATGGAAAGAGCCGAAGGAGTCGTAGTTTCCTTTAGTAGAAGCAGATTTTTGTGAAGCCGCGCAGAATGCCTCGATGTGGTATACTAATAAGAAATTGCGTCCACATGAGAACATGATTTTATTTGCATTATATCACATGGGCTTGCATATGTTGGTAAACCAGCATCCTCACCTCTCGCTGAGATTGTACCAGCAATATAATTCTGTTGCAAATTTCAATGCATATTTTCATAGGATATATATATAGGCTCACAAGGACATGAAAAATACATGGCATCCCCTGCCATATTTAGTAACCGAAGATGATCTCTTCGCACTAGTATAATCATGGCCTGTATACTGGATGATTGCGATGGATAAAGACGCAAAGGATAGTGAGGTAGAGGAAGAAACATCAGAGCACGAAGAACCAAGAAGAAATGATAAAGATAAGGATGAGCGAGAGGAAGAAGAGAAAGAACAACATGACAATGAACCTCTTAGATGGGATGAACATAGAAAATAACCTGAAAGGACAGAGACAGACAAAGGAAAGTGGAATATACATAGAAAATCTTCCCCAAGGAGAAAAAAGAAGAAAAAGGCATATAAGTCCAAGGATGTAATGCCATTGGTCCTTAATAATGGGGACCTGGATGAGATCGGGGAGAAGACTCAGGAGGTAACAATGGAGTCATGGAAAATTATAGAAGATCACTACGACGTGCTTCTAACAGGTGTCGAATAGAGTATTACATAGTTGAAGTTCTTGGCACAGACAACTAGAAAACCAGTGCAGACAAGGGCAGGGCTCCAACCAGAAAGACTAATAGAGACAAAATTTGGGATGAGGATAATGAAAATACCTGTCGGAGCTCTGAAATTTGACTGTATTGAAGTAAAGCAGCAGGCGAAAGGTTGGGACCATGTCAATATGAAAATCGTTGCATTTTCAATTCCGGTATTTCATGACTTGCATAAAGGAATCATAAATGAATTGAAGCGAAGAGAACAACACACCTCAAACTTAAAAATTTAGATAGAACAAGAGAAAGCTTCACTGAAGAAACAACTTGACCAGGCCATCAAGGAAAAATACCAGGAATAACAACAACAACAGAAGTTAAAGGAGGTGGTCGAAGCCACATGCCAAGAAGTTCCGGACATGGATATCCATGAGGAGTCAGTTGAAGACAAGGTCACGAAGCTCGGCCTTGCAGTCAAGGAATCCAAAAATAAGATAGAAGATATACAGTTTGAGTATGAGCTCAATATCGGGGAGCTACAAATGAATTTGCATCCAACCATGACATGAGAAGTTCAAGAACATAGGGAGATTGACCTAAAGGCTGCATTGACAGGAATCTCCGCGAAAGTGGCCGAATGTGGGAAGTTGTTAGACAAAACTTTGCAGATTTGGACTTCACTATAGGAAGATACAAATGTACAGAAGCTAGAGGAAGACATCCAATATAAGCAAATGGATCTAGAATATATTCGGGCAACCGTGAAGAATTTTCCAGTCTCACAAAGGCTCGCCAATATTAGCGAAGGAAATGCACTATAGAAGAAAATTGAGGAGCTATGAAAATAAGAACAGGTTTTGGTAGAGAGAACACAGTCGTGGTAGGATGAGGCTCTCCAATTGTCATAGGAAGTAGATGGGAAGCTTCAGGAGCTTCAAAAATGAGAAGAGGTAGTACTGATGAAGAAAATAGGACCAGTAACAAAGGCAGTATTGGAATAAGTACGTAGTGAGGAGAAGCAATCTACAGAGATATTGCAGAATTTCAACAACTCTTATGATAACATCACACCAAATATTTGGGGCAAAGCAGCTGAGTGACTCAGGATGAGTCACATTTGAGTGTTTTGGGATTATTGGGTGCAACCCAACTTGGCCTAGATTTTTGCTAAAACTCTACATTTTGAGGAGTGGAGTGCGAAGTGGACTACGCAACAGAGTACATGGTGGACCGCACAACGAAGCATGTTAGATATACCATGCGGTATCATAAGGGCTTCGGGGTGGGTCGAAGCCCCTCCTTTTTTTAATGGGTTTTGGGTTATATTTTCTTGTTTTTTAGAGCCCATGGTATTTGGCTCATGGTATTGTAAGGATGTAATAATATAAAAGGGGATGTAATGCTATGCTAGATAGACAGTCAGGAGAGTCATATCGAATGGTTTTGGTCAAGTATTCTTAATTTGTATTCTGTAGCGAAGGGAAAGCTCTATAGCTGAGTGCACAAATACATTGGAAGACTCTGTAGCTTAGTGCGCGGGTCGAAGAGCTTATTGTACTTAAATATGCATCATAATAAAGAAGAAATTTGGGAGGATATTATGATATTCTTTTGATTTTTCTGTATCTATTTGTTTAATATATTTTTTTGCGAAGTAGTTGTTACAGTTGCATGATACACTAGCGCAATATTGCTTTATGATGTTATATGACTTTTTTTTTGTGATTAAGTAAATGTTCTGAAGTGATTTATGTTGGTGTAAGCACAGATAATAAGAAATAATACATATCGCAGTCCCTCAAGGCTACATAAACTTGGTTCTGCATCCACCCATAGTCACTTTGGGTGATACTGTGATCTTTTTATAGAGTCATTGCCGAAAGGGCCAGTGATTGAGGGTTTTTTTGGTGCGTAGTATACTTCGAATTTGGTTCAACCCAAATCAAGATAAAAAATACCCACAGTTCACACCTGGAAGATATATGAAGCAGGTACAATACTCGGAGAGTGGTGTGACGAGGTTGGAACCACAACAATGGGTGACAGGAAATTGGGCACACATGAGAACATGCTTTTATTTTCATATATCACATGGGCTTGCATATGTTGGTAAACCAACATCCTCACCTCTCACCGAGATTGTACCAACAATATAATTCTATTGCGAATTTCAATGCATATTTTCATAGGATTTATATACAGGCTCACAAGGACATGAAAAATACATGGCATCTCATGCCATATTTAGTAACTGAAGATGATATCTTCACACTAGTACAAGCATGGCCTGCATACTGGATGATTGCAATGGATAAAGATGAAAAGGATAGTGAGGCAGAGGAAGAAACATCAGAGCACGGAGAACCAAGAAGAAAGGATAAAGATAAGGATGAGCGAGAGGAAGAAGAGAAATATCAGCATGACAAGGAACCTCTTGGAGGGGATGAACATAGAAAATAACCTTAATGGACAGAGACAAACAAAATAAAGAGGAAGATACATAGAAAAGCTTCCCCAAGGATAAAAAGGAAGCAAAAGGCATATAAGTCCAAGGACGTAATGCCATTGGTCCTTACTAATGGGGACCTAGATGAGATCGTGGAGAAGAATCAGGAGGTAACAGTGAAGTCGTGGAAAATTATAGGAGATCACTACGACATGCTTCTAACAGGTGTCGAATAGAGTATTACATAGCTGAAGCTCTTGGCACAGACAACCGGAAAACCAGTGCAGACAAGGGAAGGGCTTTGACTAGAAAGACTAATAGAGACAAAATTTGGGATGAGGATAATGAAAATACTTGTCAGAGCTCTGCAATTTGACTCTATTGAAGTAAAGCAGTAGGCGAAAGGTTGGGACCATGTAAATATGAACATCTTTGCATTTCCAATTCTGTTATTTCATGACTTGCATCAAGGAATCATAAATGAATTGAATCGAAGAGAACAAAACACCTCAAACATAAACATTTAGATAGACCAAGAGCGAGCTTCACTGAAGAAACAACTCGGGCAGGCCATCAAGGACAAATACCAGGAATAACAACAACAACAGAAGTTAAAGGAGGTGGTCGAAGCCACATGCCGAGAAGTTCTGGACAAGGATATCCGTGAGGAGTTAGTTGAAGACAAGGTCACGAAGCTCAGCCTTGCAGTCAAGGAATTCAAAAAGAAGATCGCAGATGTATAGTTTTAGTATGAGCTCAATATCAGGGAGCTACAGATGAATTTGCATCCAACCATGACACGAGAAGTTCAAGAACATAGGGATATTGACCTAAAGGCTACAGTGACAGGCATCTCCGCGAAAGTGGCCGAATGTGGGAAGTTGTTGGAAAAAACTTTGCATATTTGGACTTCACTATAGGAAGATACAAATGTACAGAAGCTAGAGGAAGACATCCAACATAAGCAAAAGGATATAGAATATATTCAGGCAACCACAAAGAATTTTCCATTCTCACAAAGGCTCGCCAATATTATTGAAGGAAATGCACTATAGAAGAAAATCGAGGAGCTATGAAAAGAAGAACAGGTTTTGTTAGAGAGAACACAGTCATGGTAGGATGAGGCTCTCCAATTGTCGTAGGAAGTAGATGGGAAGCTTCAGGAGCTTCGAAAATGAGAAGAGACAGTACTGAAGAAGAAAATAGGACCAGTAACAAAGGCAATATTGGAATAAGTACGTAGTAAGGAGAAGCAATCTACAGAGATATTGCAGAATTTCAACAACACTTATCATAACATCAAACCAAATATTCGGGGCAAAGCAGCTGAGTGACTTAGGACTGGTCACATGTGAGTGTTTTGGGATTATTGGGTGCAACCCAACTTGGCCTAGATTTTTGCTAAAACTCTGCATTTTGAGGAGTGGAGTGCGAAGTGGATTGCATAACAGAGCACATGGTGGACCACACAACGGAGCATGTTAGATATACCATGCGGTATCATAAGGGCTTTGGGGTGGGTCGAAGCCCCTCCTTTTTTTAATGGGTTTTGGGTTATATTTGATTGTTTTTTAGAGCCCATGGTATTTGGCTCATGGTATTGTAATGATGTAATAATATAAAAGGGGATGTAATTTTATGCTAGATAGACAGTCAAGAGAGTCATATCGGATGGTTTTGGTTAAGTATTTGTAATCTGTATTTTGTAGCAAAGGGAAGGCTCTATAGCTGAGTGCACAAAGACATTGGAAGACTCTGCAACTTAGTGCGTAGGTCGAAGAGCTGATTGTACTTAAATATGCATCATAATGAAGAAGCAATTTTGGAGGATATTTTGATATTATTATGTTTTTTCTGTATCTATTTGTTTAATATATTTTTTTGCGAAGTAGTTGTTAAAGTTGCATGATACGCTAGCGTAGTATTGGTTGATGATGTTATATGACTTTTTTTTTGTGATTAAGTGAATGTTCTGAAGTGATTTATGTTGTTGTAAGCACATATAATAAGAAATACTACATATCGCACTCCCTCAAGGCTGTAGAAACTTGGTTCTGCATCCACCCATAGTCACTTTGGGTGATAATGTGATCTTCTTACAGAGTCATTACCGAAAGGGCCAGTGATTGAGGGTTTTGTTGGTGCGTAGTATAGTTCAAACTTGGTTCAACCCAAATCAAGCTAAAAAATACCCACAGTTCGCACCTGGAAGATATATGAAGTAGGTACAATACCCGGAAAGTTGTGTGACGAGGTTGGAACCACAACAATGGGTGACAATATTAGCACGATAAGGGTTAATGATCATGTTAAATGTGTCACACTTCGACAGAAGTACACCAAACACAACCTGTGTAAGACAATTGCTCATGTTGGTGCACAATGGATGCCTCTGGATGGGAAAGAGGATCCCCATTGAAGAAATTTGTATTTGGAGAATCATGAGGTTGTCATATCAAGGATGGGACCCTGCACAAGAATTTGTGGGAAAATATCAGGATGAAATAGTAGGTCATAACATGAAGGTTAAGTTTGGGTTGACAAAAGGCAAGTGAGGCTACGACATCAACTCAATCATTGACCTAGGAGTCTGCTTCACCAAGCACATATTATCCGGAAATATTATGAGGAAGTGTCAAGCCATTGAAGTCCCTACAATAGTAGTTTCATTGGCTTAGCAGTGCAACAACGAGGTTCAGTACAACTGGGTTGGATATATCTGCAAGGATTTTTTTGATGATTGTCACAAATTCTAGGAGAAAGGTACAACCTTTCATTATGCATGGTCGATATTGATTATAGCATTGTTGGCATGGAAAGAGTTGGAGGATTTTTAGTTTCCTCTGGTAGAAGAAGATGTTTGTGAAGCCATGCAGTATGCCTCATTTTGGTATACCACTTAGCAATCGCGTGCACAAGAAAACACGATTTTCTTTGTATTATATCACATGGACTTACATGTAATATTCCTAATTAGCCCAAGCTAATAGGAATATTCAATTTTGTTTTACTTTTTCTGTCTCATGAATAAAATTTTAAAGGAGGATCAATATAACTCCTAAACAGAAAAATAAATCAATGCTTAATGTGAAACAAGCTAAATCTGAGCTATCTTCATGAACACACTTAAGTGTGAAAGAGGCTAGATCAATTGACTGGGTCAATAGGACCAAATCCACAGCGCTGTCTACATGCATTATATCTCCTAAAGGCACAACGCAGTTCATGTTGGAGGCCACTCATGTGAATGAAGCTAAATCATCAAGATGGTTTATGGTTTGACAAGATTTCCATATTATAAAAGGAAGAGGAGGACACCAAGAAAGGGGTTGATTATTTGATATTTCTGAAGGTTATATCTATTTAGAAATTTCTTATTCTTTGGATTTTTAGCTGAGAATAGTGTTTTTTAGCACTTGGGCGTTCCTGGTTGGGAATCCCACCTCCTTCCTTGAGCAGCTCTTGGAGGAGACTTGTTCTATTTTGTCCACTATCAGGCTTTGGGCCAAGCTTTATTTTCCAACCACAATTCAGATCCTATTGAGGGTTTGATTTCTTTTTGCAAGCTGCAGCAGTGGAAGCTAGATCTATTCAGATCTAGGCAAATCTAGTGCCTCTTCTCAGTGAGTGTGTCTTTTAACCTCCTGAAAGAGTGTATTGGATCATTAGAGTTGCATTTTCAGATCCAGGAATCAGTCCTACTCAGTACTGAAGCTAACATCATAGTTTCTCTCCCATAACTGCATTATCTGCAAGAGGATAGTTGCAGGGTGTTTTGACTACTTCTTGGAGGAGAGATCTCCGATGATAGGATCTTCCCTTTCACTATGGTGATCCATGGATTGCCCAACTAATCCATGTTTGTTTCAGATCTGATTTACTTATGTATTCATTTAATACATAATTCCTGAATATTTTTGCATATCTGTAATTCTAGATCTCAGATCTACTCCTGTATATTCATGTTTTGATCAAAACCCCAAGGGGAATTTGTCAAGGAACTCATCTAGTGTACAGATCTGATATAGATCTATATTTTTGTACACATATATGTTCTATATCTAAAATGTAATATACAACTGCTTCAGCCCATAAAATAATGTTTTCAAGCTTTACAGTCTCAATATGTTGTTGCAGCTCCTCAATCTTGAGGGTTTCTTCATGTAAATCTTATGTTTATCCATTGTATATTGTATGAACCATGCTATAGATATGATTTTCTAATGTCCATACCATATTGCATCTAACATATTTATAAAATCACGTTTTCTGTGCTTCAGTAAAGTCTGCAGTAATTAAGTCATGGGGATTGGGCATTTTTAAGCCATATCGGGAGTGGGAGATCTGTTTAACATAGCTAGAGTCATTTTTTTCTACTCAAATTTGGTATGTGATTCCCACATGACCTAAGATACGAGATACCACCATCACTTGCCCTTATTTTTACGCTCATTTCTGAAATTAACCTTTTTAGGGCATAAATTGCTGCTTTTCCCCAACTTTTGGCTTCTAAAACGAAGTATAGTTTGCTGATGTAGCTTGGATTTATGGATATGTGTTCTTAACACATCCTATGAGCTTATTTAATGCTGAATATCCATTACCATGTTTATACATTGTTGCAGTCCCTCATTGGGCATTTATCAAGCCATACTAGGTGTGGGAGGCCTGTTTGCCCCACCTAGAAGGATTTTTTTTTGATATACTCTTGCATTTAGGACTTAGATACTCAGATATAAGGGATCCAAGTGCTAGTTTCAAATCTTGTAGCAGCCATTCCTGGAAAATTTGTTTTCCAGTCATGCCTTGCTGACAGTCCCCATTTTTGGATATTATAGTGGTATCAAAGCAAGATCTCTGGCTCAACCTGTGAGATCTAGCTATCAGAAGAATAAAGAATAAGACTGAAGAAGTATTACACAGAGGACAAAGAGAAGAGTTTTTCTAACACTCTCTCTCAAGCCATGCATTAATTGAAGGAAGAAATCAGGGGAATGAGAAGGGGAAGACATGCAAATCCCTCAAGAATTTCTTCTCATGAATAAAGCCCCAGTACTTCTTATGCTGTGTGTGAGCATTCAACCACACAATATGATCTACAACGCTGTAACATGCCTACTTTCTTGTTGAGAGAAAGAGGAAAAGGAGGAATGATGGAAGAGGAGATCTCCCTGCTTCTTTTCCAAAAATTGGAAGGTATTAAAGAAGATCTCAAGGAGATGGAAGGGGAGGAGTGTAGAAGATTTCTGGAAGGGTTTCAAACAAGCCCTAACTATTCTCATGATGGGTGTGAGCATTCAGCCACACATGCAGATCCATAGTGCAATCTACTGCCCACATTTACTACAAGGAGGATGGAGGAAGAATATCCATCACCACATGGAGGTGAAGGGGGAGCCATTGCTTCCATTAGAGGGGCCCTTGTATCTTTATAAGGAGTTCCAAATGATTCAGCATGTGCGAACCAAAACACAATTTCGGAGCAACATGCAGTAGCATTGGTGGATTGTGAGATGGACGGAGAGGAAGAGAAGAAGGATCAACATCAAGGGATGATGAGCATTCACCCTTATCTATTTCAAAATAATTCTACACAAAGGAAGGATACTGCACTGCGCAGAGAAGAGAGGGACAAATCAATCCACTCATGCATGCAGTCCACTTCAGATTTTGATGTCTCACTACATGGAGGCATTCCACCTGGGAAGCCACCATATCTAGAATTGGTGAGAGACATCTTACTTCTTGGCTCACCATTCTTGGATTCCAGGGAGGTGAGGATTTTGGAGGATGACTTTGGCATAAGGGATGTCAAATTAGCAGTCAGCAGCATGAGGAGAGCTTCATATGATAGATCACCAACGCTATCTCTTAGGAGGATTGATCCCTATTGGAGGTCTCAACTTTTGGTAGAGTACTCCAAGGATCTTGGTGCATGCATGATTCTTGATGACCTGGATGGAGATGATAGATACATGGTGGATGATGTGGTCATCTATTCCTATGGCAAGATCTTCTTAACTAGATCTTCCAGTCTCAAGGAGAAGCTGCTACATGCAGCACATGAGGACTTCTCTTCCATGCACTTTGATGCATATTTCCATTTGATGGAGGAGTTCACTTGGGAGGGCATCCAGCATGACATATTTAAGCATATGGAGAGATGAATAGCCTGGATGGTAATGAAGAGGAGGTCACAACCACTTCCCTTCTCATTCGAGGTGAGGGAGAAATTCCAGTTGAGCCATTTCAGCTCAATATCTCAAGTACATGATGGAAAAGGTATAATTTCACATTTTGTATTGTACTTATTTTCCTTGTTTGAGCAGCATGATGTATCAATGAGGATTGTTCCTTCTTGTATGATGTATGATGATGTACTTGCAACTACTTGTAGAATTGATTTTGGCTACCTTAATGGTGGTTTGTGGGGGAAGCCACAGGATTCTTGGTGTGCACCATTGACACCACGTTGTAACTTCATATTTCCATCTTATGAGATGACTGTGGCAGCAAAAAAGTGGCTGGTGAAGCACTTTTTATTTCTTATTTTGATGCAGGCAAGGGATGCACTGCACTGGTTCCATGAGTGGAACTATGATTCACTCTCCAGTTGTCATTTGACAACTTGTTCTCACTGTATTTTTCTTCCATATATTTCTGATATGCTTATGCTCATGGGAAGCTTTGATTGGAGAGTGGGCTTGGAGTTGAAAATGCCCATTGGGAGTATGATTCTCCCTATTTCACATGATGTATGTTTCAGGAGAAACAATGGGCACACCATGATTGCCATATCACTCCTATTTCCTCCATGTAGGGGGAGCCATTGGGAGAACATGCGTTATTTGAGGGGGCACTTCATGGTTGATTCATTTTTTGGGGTGGCTTGGGCCAATTCTGGAGGCCATGACATTTCAGCCCAATATCAGAAACCTCCACATACTTACCATAAATGGAGGGAGAAACTACTCAGATGGGAAAATATGAACTCTCCATTCAGCCCCAACACATTGCATAGATACGGGGTTGAAGTCTTCTTTGATGAGCTACCTAGAATGGCTCATTTCATTTGGATGATTGCATGAGTGAGGAAGTCACTCATTGGGAACAAGACTTCCCATGTTTTCATCACTCCTACCTTAAGGAGGCCACTGAGAAACAAGGAGATCACCACTTGTACCTTCCATTTTCTCATGATGTACACTTTGTTTTCTTACACTTGGAGGGAATCATTGGAGGACAGATTCATTGCCTATCATTTTCAGCCATGGTGGGATCCATTGATGATGCCACAAGAAGGGGGAGGGAGGAATTTTTTTCTACCTTGCAGTAACATTTTGAAGGGGGGGGACTGTAATATTCCTAATTAGTCCAAGCTAATAGGAATATTCAATTTTGTTTTACTTTTTTTGTCTCATGAATAAAATTGTAAAGGAGGATCAATATAACTCCTAAACAACAAAATAAATCAATGCTCAATGTGAAACAAGATAAATCTGAGCTATCTTCATAAACACACTTAAGTGTGAAAGAGGCTGGATCAATTGACTGGGTCAACAGGACCAAATCCACAATGTTGTCTACATGCATTGTATCTCCTAAAGGCACAACGCAGTTCATGTTGGAGGCCACTCATGTGAATGAAGCTAAATCATCAAGATGGTTTACGGTTTGACAAGATTTCCTTATTGTAAAAGGAAGAGGAGGACACCAAGAAAGGGGTTGATTATTTGATATTTCTGAAGGTGTTGTCTGTTTAGAAATTCCTTATTCTCTGGCTGTTTAGATGAGAATAGTGATGTTTAGCACTTAGGTGTTCCTAGTCGGGAATCCCACCTACTTCCTTGATCATCTCTTGGAGGAGACTTGTTCTATCTTGTCCACTATCAAGCTTTGGGCCAAGCTTCACCTTCCAAACATAATTTAGATCATGTTGAGGGTTTTATTTTTTTTTCAAGCTGCAGTAGTGGAGGCTAGATCTATTCAAATCTAGGCAAATCTAGTGCCTCTTCTTAGTGAGTGTGTCTTTTAACCTCCTAGGAGAGTGTATTGGATCATTAGAGCTGAATTTTTAGATCCAGGCATCAGTCCTACTCAGTACTGAAGCTAACAGTGCAGTTTCTCTCCCATAACTGTTTTATCTGCAAGAGGAAATTTGCAGAGTGTTTTAACTGCTTCTTGGAGGAGAGATCTCCAGTGATAGGATCTTCCCTTTCACTGTGGTGATCCATGGATTTTCCAACCAATCCATGTTTGCTTCAGATATAATTTTCTTATGTATTCATTTACTACAGAATTCCTGAATTTTTCTACATATTTGTAATTCTAGATCTCAGATCTACTCCTGTACATTCAAGTTTTGATCAAAACCCCAAGGGGCATTTGTCGAGGAACTCATCTAGTGTACAGATCTGATATAGATCTATATTTGTGTACATATATCTGTTATATATCTGAAATGTAATATAAAATTTCTTCAGCCCAAAAAATAACGCTGTCAAGCTTTGCAGTCTCAATATGTTGTTGCAGCTCCTTAATCTTGAGGGTTTCTTCATGTAAATATTATGGTTATCCATTGTATATTGCATGAACCATGATATAGATCTGATTTGCTGATTTCCATACTATATTTCATCCAATTCCATTATAAAACCACGTTTTCTGTGCTTTAGTAAAGTCTGCAGTATTTAAGTCATGGGGATTGGGCATTTTTAAGCCATATCGGGAGTGGGAAATCTGTTTAGAATATCTAGAGTCATTTTTTTATGCTCAAATTTGGTATGTGAGTCCCACATGACCTAAGATACAATAGCCCACTATCACTTTCCCTTGCTTTTACGCTCATTTCTGAAATTAACCTTTTTAGGGCATAAATTGCTGCTTTTCCCCAACTTTTGGCTCCTAAAATGAAGTATAGTTTGCTGCTGTAGCTTGAATTGATGGATATGTGTTTTTAACACATGCTATGAGATTATTTAATGCTGCATATCCATTAATGTGTTTGTACATTGCTACAGTCCCTCATTGGGAATTTATCAGGCCATACTAGGTGTGGGAGGCCTGTTTGCCCCACATAGAAGGATTTGTTTTTGATATCCTCTTGGATTTAGGACTTAGATAATCATATCTAAGGAATCCAAGTGCTAGTTTCAAATCCTGTAGCAACCATTCCTGGAAAATGCATTTTTTAGTCATGCCTTGCTGACAATCCCCATTTTGGGATATTACATTGCATATGTTGGTAAACCAACATCCTTTCCTCTTGCCGAATGTGTACTGGAAATATAAATATTTTTTGAAGTTCAAGGTATAATTTCACAAGATATATATACATGCCTTAAAGGACACGACGAAGACATGGCATACCCTGCCATAATCAGTCACCAAAGATGATGTCTTCGTGCTAGTATAATAATGGTCCGCAGACTGGATGAATGGGATGGAGAAAAACATAGAGGATAGTAAGATAGAGGAAGAAATGTTGGAGCACGAAGAACCAAGCTGAAAGGATAAAGAAAATGATGAGCGAGAGGAATAAGATAAAGAGCAACATAACAAGGAACCTATTAGAGGGGATGAACACTACAAAGAACCTCAAAATATGGAGACAGGAAAAGGAAAGAGGAAGATACATAGTGAAGCTTCCCTAAGGAGAAAAAATAAGTAGAAGGCAGATAAGTCCAAGGACATAATGCCATTGGTGCTTACTAATGGGGACCTAGATGAGATCACAGAGAAGATTCAGGAGATAACAACAGATTCATGGAACATGATATAAAATCGCTACGACATGATTCTAATAGGTGTTGAGGAGAGTTATAGAGTTGAATCTCTTGGTGCGGACAACTGGACAACCAGTGCAGACAAGGAAAGGTATTCGACCATAAAGAATAATAGAGATAACATTTGGGATGAGGATAATGCAGACATTTTCCGAAGCTCTGTAGTTCAACTTCGTCAAAGTAAAGCAACAAGCGAAAGGTTGGGACCATGTCAATATGAACATTGCAGCGCTGCCAATTCTGGTATTTCATGACTTGCATCAAGGAATCATAAATGAGCTAAAGCAGTGAGAAAATCACACCTCAAAATTAAACATCAGATAGAACAAGAGCGACCTTCACTAAAAAAACAACTCGCCCAGGCCATCATGGAGAAATACCAGCAAAAACAACATCAACAAAGGTTAAAGGACGTGGTCGAAGTGACATGCTGAGAAGTTTTAGAATGCTATGTCCGCGAGGAGGAGCCAGTTGAAGACAAGGTCACAAAGCTCGGCCTTGTTGCAGTCAAGGAATTGAAAAAGAAGATCACAGATGTAGAGTTTGAGTATGAACTCAAGATTGGGGAGCTACATATGAAGTGGCAACCAACCACACTACCAGAAGTTTGAGAATGTAGGGAGATTTACCTAATGGCTACATTGACAGGAATATTTATGACAATAGCTGAATGTGGAAAGTTGTTGGACGACACTTTGCAGATTTAGAATTCGTTGATGGAAGATCAAAACGTACACAAGTTAGAGGAAGACATCCAAAATAAGCAGAAGCAGTTGGATGAAATTTTGGCAACTCCAAAGAACTTTTCAGTATCACAAAAGCTCGCCAGGATTAGTGAAGGAAAGGTCCTTCAGAAATAGATTGAAGAACTAAGAAAAGAAGAACATGTTTTGGCAGAGAGAACTCAACGATGGTAGGATGAGGTTCTCCAATTATCGCAGGAAGTAGACGGGAAGCTTAAGGAGATTCGACAAAGAGAAGAGATAGTACTGAAGAAGACAACAGGAACAGTAACAGAGGTAGTATTGGAAGAATTACGCAGTGAGGAGAAGCAGGTCGCAGATATATTGCAGAAGCTCAACAACACCTATGACAACATTGCAACAAATATCTAGGGAAAAGCAGTTGAGTGACTCGGGACAAGTCACATGTGAGTGCTGAGTGTTGGTGGCCTGTTGGGCACAACCTAACTTGGCCTAGATTTTGGCTAAAACTTCACATTTTGAGGAGCGGAGTGTGAAGTGGACCATGCATCGAAGCATGCTAGATATACCGTGTGGTATCCTAGTGATATGAATATGGGAAAACTATTTATTGCTATTCTAGATCCCTCATTAGTACTAAAAATGTGTGATTAGGATAGTCTCAAGTTAACCACTTGTGAAGGGGTTTATGTGTCAAGTTTTATGTGTATTTGATGATTAAATTATGAGTTAATTAACTTTTAAAAACTCATGTACAACAAATGAAATGCATAAACATAAGACACAAAAATCACATAATACCATGGATTATAACGAAGTTCACCCCTCCTGGGCCTCATCTCCATGGACTTGCTTCAAATAGCTAGGCCCTCTTGGGATTAAGAGTCAAATGTATGATTACAAGTACCTGTAGTGCTCCAATGGATTTGCAGCCTGATCCACTAGTTTCATAAGACCCCAAAAATAACTGTTCAATCTCTGAAATTGGTTTCCAGCTGATTTAGGCTTGACCTCCCATCATGGTGGCCATGGGCTTGTTTAATCTCCAAAGTGAAAAAAAAAATACTTTTAAAAGTGCTCCAACACCTCTACAAACTGTACCAATGTGTTCAAAGCATCAAATACATCTAAAAATGACAATTCATTCACTCCATTTGGCCTTCAGCTGATCTAGGCATGACCTTCCTTCCTGGTGGTCCTACGCTTCAAAATCCTTCAAGTGACCAAAAACACCTGTAGAATTGCTCCACTGCCTTTGTAAGCTATTCCAATGGATTTATAGCATGCCAATATGATATGAATGACTCTTCCTGAGCCAAAATTGATCGAAAATTTCTCAAGATAGGCCTCATTCAATTTTCCCCTAGATTCTGCCTCTAAATTTGGAGAAGTCTCCAAATAGCTCCGCCAATTCTGGAAATTCCATAAAAAATGAAGGCTCCGATAAATCCACCGCAAATTTAATCGACTCTTTAATTAATGGATAAGTGAACTTAATTATGCACTAAGCACGATTAGAGTTGGGCACTAGGATTGGGTTATGTGGTGAAGTCAGATGGGAGGAGGGTTGGCCCACACTGCTAGCCCCCTCCTTCCCGCCATCGGAGTTCGCATTATAGTTTAAATGTATGTGGGGGTAGAGGCTTAACAAGCCCCGAACCATGGTCCAATGGTAAGAGTGTAGAAATAGGAGGGGGAGGTGATGGGTTCGACCTGCCCTCCGTCCATCCTTTGTATACAATTTTGACAATTGTTATATATCATGCCATAAACCTTTGACTTTTCAATGTTTAAAATTTGAATGTAAAGGTTGTGGACTTTGTAATATGCACTCCATATTAATCACATATTCAACCCTTATTCAGACTTTGGATTAAAATAATTTTTTTTCCAACATATTTATATATGCTCCACCATATAGTTTCAACCTTAGGGTTATAACATATGTGCCACCAATAATTAAAACCCATAGTTTTAGACTTTAGGTTAAAATAAAAATGCCAATCGGACTTTGACATTGGAATAATTCCACCATATGAAAATCAATCCGAACCTTAGCATTAAAATTTGAGCCAAACCATGAAATTCGAATCAAACCTTGGAGAGGGGGTCCAACAGGAGGACAAGTGGCGGTTTGTGGTTGGGCTGTCCTCCCACATAAAAAAAAATCTAATTCAACCTTAGGAGGTCATTGGACAAATTTCACCTTCTCAAACCAAACCGGAAAATCCATTTGTGACACTTGTCACAGTCCCATTGGTAAAAAACTGAAGAATATTCCCTGAATGATGACTGGGTTGCCATGTCATCAGCCTGTACCTGTTCTGCAATTTTTTTTTTTAATTTCCTGTTCTGAACGACGATCAACAGACTATAACTTCTTCATCTAAACTTGGTTTTCGATGAAACAAGTTGCGTTGCATTCCTGGAGATGGGACGGTCACTAGCGTTCTATTTTGGTGCAATTCTTATCACTTTGAATTTTGAGCTAATTTTTGCCCCAGATTTCGATCACTCCTTCCCAATGACATGATTTTGGACCCAAAAAAGCTGGTTATCTCATGTGAGCTGAATAATATTTTGTTTCCCAAGTTCTATCATCTTGATTCTACTTGGAAAAATCACCATGAAAACCACTTGGGTTCACTGACATGCCTTGTGTTGGAATGGCTTGGCTCTTCAACCAATGTTCTCCTTTTGTTGTTGACCCAATCTAACACTTGTTGGCTTCTTGTTGACTAATATAACACTTTTTTGTACCAAATCGATTCCTCAGTTCTTGGAAAACTAACTGATTTCCTTCCCACTGAGAACCATGTTCCTCCTTTACACAAACATGCATTTGATGCAAGCTTCTCCTTGGAAACTACTTTTCCAAATTAAGCTCATATGAGTGAACTACATCAATGAGTTCTAGCATCAGTAATAATAAGAAAAGAAATGACAACTAATTTTCCTCCACGGTTCCAAATTCCACATTTGGAAGAATGAATTCGCCATCTACTTCTCTTCTTGGCGTCAACACATAAAATGGTCTACAACGGCTGCAAATTTTTTTTTTGACATCTTGTCACAAACACAACCATCAATCTAAAAACACATCATGCAAGAAACATAACTTGACGACATATCCTCTTGATCCTTCAAAGAAAAAAAATTCACATCATGTGAGCATCACCATGTAGTCTTACATCTTGGTGTCAAAATTAATCGACCAAACAGTGAACACAAGTCGACAAAACATTCCTCTTCAAACCACTGCCTCTCAAGTCAAGCATAAGCATGTGTAATAATTTGACTATTCTTTTCCAAAAACAAAATGAATTTCACATTTCATGAAACACTTCGTCAACATCTCCTTTTCGTCTTTAGAGACAAAATAAACTCTTCCAAGTCGATATGACATGCATGTAACACACAATAGACCAACACAAGTCGACACTCATCCATGTGTAAATGATCAAAAATCTCAAGTTGAAAACATAAATGTTAAACAAAGAAATCAAACAACACAAGTCAATTAATCATGCATGTTTAATCAAAATGAAACCATCAAAATTCCACTGTTTATACACACAAACTCTCATGCATGTATACAATTCTTCAACTCTCTCACAAGTACAATCATAAGTACAAGAACCCCATTCATAAGTACATGTACTTAAAAGTTGAAATGAACAATTTTTTTTGCAATAAAGTGAGTCAACATAACTCCATTTTCAAACACCTTCCTGGTATAAACATGCAACATGCATTCCATTGGCAAAGAAATGCATCAACATCAAAATACATGCAAAGCCTTAATTGGATAAGAAATTTAACCATCTCTTACCAAACCATTTCAATGGCGCTTATTTTAGCTACACATCATCATCATGCAAATCATCTTGACCCACATCAATTATGGAATCCTATTTTCCATTCTTTCCATTCTCTTTCTCCACCTTCTTCAAATGTCATGGATGACTTGTTGGGTACGAAGTCCAACACTTGTCTACAATATGACCTTGCTTATGGCAATGAGTGAAAAACAATTGCATCTTCTTTTCAACAAGGTTTGCTTTGTCCAATGGACCTTTGGCTTGATGTCTCCTTTGCCTTGAAAGTTTCCTATTCATGGATATCTTCTTCCAACCCTTTCAAACATTTTGGTTATTCAAACCACAAAAGGAACATGCAATTTTTCTCCAAATATTATGTGAGAATTTGCCATGTTTATCATAATCAAAAGCTACTTTATTAAAAGCATATTTGTACCTTGAAAATTCACCTTTGTCGCCTTCTCGAGGGGGTGAATTTGATGAGGTAGTGGCTCTCTTCGGAATACCAACAATGCATTCAAAGAATTTAGAGATTTAAACATCCTCTTGTTCACCTTTACTAGCTAATAATATATAAGTACTTTTCTTTGGGTGTAGAAATTGCATCACTATGAATATAAATTTATGCTTGAGGTAAGAAGAAGAAAATGAAGTCCTTTCTGGAACACCTTTCTATGTGTTTCTCCTTGGTTTTGTAGCTTTCAACATATGTGGATAATCAAGACTAAAACATTTAGAAGCCACAAATATTTGCCTAACTATGCCCTTGTGCATGTTTCTCCAATCCTTTATTGCACCTATCACCATCAACATCAAATCTATTCTGTGCTTGTCTTTCAAAAGCACCTAAAATCTATTTATAGAGAAAATTGAAGACAAAATTTAATTGCATACTCCCTTAATGCATATACATGTAAGGCTTCGCATCATGGAGTTTAGTTCCATCCGTGAAGGCTATGTCATTGTATTTATGGTCTGCTTCATTCTGCAATTTAACTTTCAGCTCTTTCCTTCTGTGAAAACTAATCAACTTTTAAGTATAATGCTCTTCCTCTTATCTTCATACTTCTCTTGCACCATATCAATCATGGTATAGATTTTATGTAACATCTCTTTATCAAAGAGTTTATCTAAGGAAGATTGACTAGAAACATTGCTTAATGAAGTTTCCATCACACCTTCAATGCATACAAAGCTTCTTTGCTACGATTTGAGAATTGAGCTCTCAATATTGAACTTCTCCTTCACACATAAAATTGCACACTGTTAAATTCTCCTTTCACAAATTCAAAAACTAATAGCTAATTTTCTAGCTAACCTTGGCTAAAATGAGCTAAAATTTTGCTCTGATACCAAATTTATCTGAATATGGAAAAAGTAGTTATTGTTATGCTAGCTCCCTCATCAGTATTAAAAACATGTGATTAGGATCATGTCAAGTTAACCACTTGTGAAGGGGTTTATGTGTCTTTCATGATTAAATTATGAGTTAATTAAATTTTAAAAACTGATGTAAAAAAAATGAAATGAAGAAATGTAACACACAACAATCACATAATACCATGGATGATAATGAATTTCACCCCTCCTGGGCTACATCTCCATGGACCTGCTTCAACTAGCTATGCCCTCTTGGGATTAAGAGTCAAATGTATGATTGCAAGCACCTATAGTGCTCCAATGGATTTTTAGCCTACTCCATTGGCTTCAGAAGACATAAAAACCCAAAAAATGACTATTCAATCTCTAAAATTGGTTTCCGGCTAATCTAGGCTTGACCTCCCATCTTAGTGGCCATACGATTGTTTAATATCAAAAGTGAAAAAAATACTTTCAGAAGTACTTCAATGCCTCTAAAAACTATACCACTATGTTCATAGCATCAAATACATCTACAAATGACTATTCATTCACTCCATTTGGCCTTCAGCTGATCTAGGCATGGATGTCCTTCCTAGTGGCCCCACCCTTGAAAATTATTCAAGTGACCAAAAAACCCTGTATAATTTCTCCTCTGCCTTTACAAGCTGTTCCGATGGATTCAGAGCATGCCAATCTACTAGGAATGACTCTTCCTAAGCCAAAATTGGTCGAAAATTTCTCAATATAGGTCTCATTCAATTTCCCCCTAGATTCTACCTCTAAATCTAGAGAAGTCTCCAGATAGCTCCGCCAATTATGGAAATTCCTCCAAAAATGAAGGCTCTGCTAAATCTGCCACAAAGTTAATTCGTTGTTTAATTAACGGATAACCGCACTTAATTATACACTAACCGCAGTTAGAGTTGGGCGCTAGGATTGGGTTATAATGTGGTGAAGTCACATGGGAGGAGGGTTGGCTCGCAGGGCTGGCCCCCTCCTTCCCACCATAAGAGTTTGCATTACAGTTGAAATGTATGTGGGAATGGAGGCTTAACAAGCCCTGCCCTGTGGTCCAATGGTAAGAGCGCAGAAATAGGAGGGGGAGGTCACGGGTTCGACCCGACCCGTCCTTTGTATACAATTTTGATAACCGTTATATATCGCGCCATAAACCTTTGAATTTGTAATGTTTAAAATTTGAATGTAAAGGTTGTGGTCTTTGCAATATGCACTCCATATTAATCACATATTAAACCCTTAGTCGTAATTTGGATTAAATAAATTTCGTTCAACATAACTATATACGTTGCACCATATAGTTTCAACCTTAGGGTTATAACATATGCGCCACCAATAATTAAAACCCATAGTTTCAGACTTGAGATTAAAATAAAATTTCCAATTGGACTTTGACATTGGAATAATTCCACCATATGAAAATCAATTCGAACCTTAGCATTGAAATTCGAGCCAAACCATGAAATTTAAACCAAACCTTGGAGAGGGGGTCCACGAGGTGGACACATGGCGGTCCCTGGTTGGGTTGTCCTCCCACATAAAAAAAAAATTCGAATTCAACCTTAGGAGTTAATTGAAAAAATTTCACCTTCTCAAACCAAACTGGCGAATCCAGTTGTGACACTTATCACAGTCCCATTGGGAAAAAACTAAAGAAGATTCCCTGAATGCAGATTGGGCTTCCATGTCATCAGCCTGTACCTGTTCTGCAATTTTCTTTTTTAAATTGCTTGTTTTGAATGGCGATCAACAGACTATAAATTCTTCATCCAAACTCTGTTTTTGACAAAATGTGTTGCATTGGATTCCTGGCAATGGTCCGGTCGCTATCATTCTAGTTTGGTGCAATTATGAGAACTTTTAATTTTGAGCTAATTTTTTCCCTTGATCTAGATTTCGATCACCTAGGGTCTTTGGGGTGGGTCGAACTCCCTCCTTTCTGTAATGGGTTTTGGGTTATATTTTCTTGTTTTTTGGAGCCCATGGTATTTGGACCATGGTATTGTAACGATGTAATAATATAAAAAGGGATGTAGTGTTATGCTAGACAGAGAGTGATATGAGATGATATATGGTTAAGGGCTAGTTGTAATCTGTATTATGTAGTGAAGGGGAAGGATTTGCAGTTGAGTGCATAAAGACCTTAGAACATTCTGCAGCATAGTGTGCAAACCCCCTACAACTTGGTGCGCAGACCACCTGCAGCTTAGTGTGTAGGTCAAAGGATTGTTTGTACTCAAGGTTCCATCATAATAAAGAAGCAGTTTGGGATTGTTATTATGTTTTTTGTTGTGTATATTTGTTATATTTTATAGAGAATTTGTTGTTCTATTTTATTAATACCTGTTGTTGCGAAGTAGTTATTACAGTTGCATGTTATATTAGCGCGGTATTGTTTTATGATGTTATATGACTTGTTTTTGTGATTAAATGAATATTGCAAAGTAATTTATGAGGTTGTAAGTGAAGATAATAGAGAAGTACCACATCCCCCAGTCCCTCAAGGTTGTAGAAACCTGGTTATGCATCCTCCCATAGTCACTTCGGGTGAGACTGTGATATTATTTTAATTCATTACCAAAAGGGCCACTGATTGACAGTTTTGTTGGTGTACAATATAGTTCGAACTTGGGTCAACCCAAATCAAGCCAACACATGATAATATTATATGTGAACAAGGAATTATTGTTAATGAATATATACTTTGGATAGTGGTTTGAAGTGGAAAACTGCCACAAAAAAATGGAAAATATACATTTTATTATGTACAACTTAACCATGTTTCAAGTTGAAAGTACAGGAAATAAATATAGATTGAGGATTTTTAAGTGTTACACTTTGGAAAAGACAAATAGTGGACGTGAATAAAAAATATTAGTGATAAAAAAGGGACCAAGGTTAAAAGAGACTTTAAAGGACCTAAGTTTTAACATCAAAGTGTTTGAAGCACATTGGAAAGGATTTATTGTAAAATGTAGTAAGATGTTATAGTAGGACAAGCTATGAAAAATAAATATATGAGACCAAGTGAATGAATAAATTATGATCTAGACTAATTAACAAGAATACAATATGGGAACTATTTCTCCTAGGGCAAGGTGATATTCTCAAGTAGAGAGAAACGTACTAGATGAAAAATTAACAAAAATTATAAAAATTTGGAGCATATCCAATATTAACGTGTTCACATTTTGAACTTTTTTATCATAAAAAAATATATATATTAACAACACAACTCGAGTGTTAGTATGCAAGTGTTCTAACTTATGGCAATAAATAAAAGTAATGAGTATCATGATAAGGTTTGGTTTACAAGACTGACAATATTTATGCAAGAACTAATAATATTTTCACTAGGAATTAGATAAATATTTTTAGAAATTCCAAAATAAATATAGTTTGACATTTTTTGATTGAAAAATATCAGAAAGTGATTTCCTTGTGGATTGAATTTTTAAGTTAGAATACTAGAATAACCTAACGATTGTGGCATATAACATGGATAATCATATTTTCTAGGGAAGAAAACATGAGGATACAGGCAATTTTATGACACATAAGAATTACTAGTTAAAAAATATTGTAAAAAAACAATAGAGTGTTGGTAGGGCAATAATATAGTATCATAGTAATTGATGGTTCAAAGAAAATAAATCTCATAAATAACCATGCAAGTAGAACATTTTGAGATTAATAAAAAATGATAGTGATGATGGAATTGGGGTTTCCACAAGAGACAAGAAAAAACATGAAATCACTTGGGAATAGTGTGGAAAAGATTCAAAAAATATTAGCTTTAAGCATAAATGGGTAAGCATGAAATTGATCAAGGAAAAAAATGAGTGAAAACATGAAATTACTTAAAGAGGAATTATAATGGACCTTATAAAGGACAAAGAAATCCTTGATTTGGCATAGGCTTCAAGAATGAAAGGGTCCTTATAACTATATGGGATTATAGATTATTATGGTTGACTCATTGGAAATTTCAAAAACTAATAACATTGTCCATAAAGAAAAGAGTTAAAATTCTATGGAATCAAAAGGATCAGAAAAGTTAGTTGATTGAAATGGTAGTTAACTAAAGATTAATTTCAGTTGATGCCATAGGATAAACTAGTGTATGTTGATTGTATTCCCTAAATAAGCCCAACATAATTGCAAATATTTATGGCTTAAAAATAGACAATGAAAATGTAAATGTTTATGGTTGAGTGTTGTAGCCATATCTATGAAAGGAAAAATATCAACCTATTTACTCTATTGAATGTATTATTTTAAAATTATTGAGTAGATGTTCTTAAATTGATAAATGTACTAAATCATGTGCACATAGGAATGCAAGGGCAAGAGGCCCCATGGTTGTAAGCAAATAAAAAAATGTATATAATCTTCATCAACAACCTGCGATGCAGGATGAATTGAAAACGAAAGGGAGTGAGTTGTGGGAAAATAGTGGAAAAAGTGTAGAAAATAATGGTTGTATTTCTGTGTTATTGCAATCCTTGATGTTTGACTGCAGATCACAAGTATATTCATAATGTTTTTCTTTTGCCTTGCCATGTTTTGCTATTGTGGAAAACAATATGACAACCATGAAAATGGTAGAAAAAGGAAAATATCCCTAAACTTTATTTATGAATCACTTATGCATATTGAAATTATGATATCAATATAACAACATAAAATGTTGTCTGGTATGACAGATTACTAGTTGTGAATCATAAGAAGAGGCAAGGTAAGTGTTAGAAAATCAGAAATGCATAAATATTTTCTTATCTTGATAGTTACTTGTGATTTATTTTATTTCTTGTTATCTTATTTTATCTCCTTATCATCAAGCAGTTATCAAAAACACGAGTACATGAAAATCAAAACAATAGAGGCACATGATATAGGCTCTCATCTAGGGATAAACCCCTCTTCTAGGTGAAAACACAAAACTTCTCTTCTTTTTCTTTAGAACCAAATCAAATGAGATAACCAAAACCTTTGACCGGGACCAAAAAACATCCTCCAATCCACCAAGTCATAATCCCAATATTAATAGTCAAACTTCAATAGTCAACTCTATCCAAATTGCTTCAATCCTGGAACAAACTCATATTTCAACCCTACTATAGTCTTGCAACTTAGACCCTACTGCAGTCCTACAACTTCAACCCTACTTCAGTCATGCAACTTCGATCCTCCCACAACAACCCAAAAACTTTCAAATTTAGTATAAAAGAGAGATAAATTGTCTTCAAATTTAGGAATCATCCTTCTTTGTTTTAGGGTTTCTCATTATTTCCTTGGTATTTAAACCTTTTTTCTTGCTCCTGTAACTATAGATCAAAACTTTCTTAATGGATTTCCAAATGAGGTCAAGTAGCACTACTTTTATAGTCATTCTCCGAGGATAAATTCCATTCTCCGAGGTTAAATTCCTTCAATTATGCAAGGCTTCACTCGAGGACAAGCCGACTTTGTGGAGGAGTGACAAATGACTCTTTTTACATAAAAATACTTTTTCTTCTTTGACATAATGAGCCCAATAAGGGTCTATGATAAAATGACATGGACAATGACTCTTGACATAAACCTTGGAATCACTCAATGGGTTATTTGACCTAGAAATAAAATAAATAAATCATGAAACCCATGCTTATAAATAATTTTTCTATTACAATAACTTTTTTTTCTTTATTTTTGAAAAATACATTACATCATGACTCAAAAAAATTATGAATACTAATACTAGTTACATTTCTTAACAATGAGTAATTAGTTATTTAATTATTATTTACACTATGAAAAATGATATCAAAGGAAATTGGTAATTCCATGTTTTGAATATCACGATAAAAACATAGGATGGGATCCATGTCACTTGACATAGCCATTGGATAAGTGTATAAAAGGACTTATTGTTATTGGTTGTGTGATATACTAATGTTGCTAATGCTTATTGGGTTCATGTTGATGACTCTTGTTGGGTGTAGCCTTTGATGACCCTAGTTTGGTGCATGAATGATAAAATTGATAGCACCTATTTAACATGGAATGAAACATGCTAGAAACCGAATCCGAAACTCAAACAGGAGTAAATGTTTTCTCTGGAATTGAGCCATCACTTGAAGTAAAGTACAATGGAGACACTTAAACTTAAGGAGGATATTTTGAAAATGGAAAATAAATGCAGGAGGCATTTCTTTCACTTCTTTCGAAGGAATGAAAATGAGGAAACACCGAGGAAAATGTTTACTTCAAGGGGGTGAAGGTGTGATACCCCTAGTGCATTGCTTTTTGTATGCATGATTATTTATAGTTATTGGTAAATATTATTGAACCTAATGGTGGAGGGGGGCATGACTTGAGTAGACTACATTATGTAAATAATTTTATAATGAATCAATATTTTATTCCTTTTGGGAATATTATGGGAAAAGGCACATGATTGATGTGGATTTCGTTGCTATCTAAGTGTTTTTTAAGTGTTAAGTCCATATGGTGGACCTTCCCAAATTATTCCAAAAATTTTTTGGAGAATGATTTTCACACAGGAAATAACATAATGGGAGATAAAGATTATGTCGTGTGCAAAGATAAGCTTAGCTGAGGAGAAAATCTAAGTGAGGTAAAACAATAATCATAAGCACGATGGGAGAGAAATTTGTGCTTATGAAGGAAAAAATTAAGATAAGCTTAGCTAGAGAGAAATGCTAAGTTGGAAAAATGAAAATTATTTTTCCTATCTTGGAAAAAAAGAAAATCCTAGGAAAAAGGCGGGCATACCTTAAAAGCAATACACTACTTAAAAATTGTTTGGAAGAGAATTGATAAATACCATGGGTGGAAACAATTTGGACAACCTTTGGTTGTGGAGAAATCAAGAGGGAAGCAAGGATCCTAAGCTCAAGGGGAGTTTTTGGTAGTGCAATTTGTTGTTTGGGAGGAATGTTCCTTCCCCATATCATTCCCAATGAATTTCTATTGTTCAGATAAGTTGTTATCTATGTTTAATAGCCTACTTAACTCTATTTTGGTGTAATATGTTGGGTTCGTTTCATTAAATGATTGAATAGTTGTGTAAACTCATATGTGTTGAGATGTATTTTTTACTTCAAATTTCACTTACGGAAAAAGGTACAACAAAGTATCTAATAAGAGATTGTAAAATCTAATAATGCATAGAGACTAGATCGCATGCATTACTATGTGAATGGATTTTAGCATAATATTACTAGTTGGTAAATAAACCATGAAGGTTTTGGTATAATATTGCAAAGGAGGAAAAATATATGTTATTGCTTAAAGTCGTAGGTTGCATGGTTACTATAATTCTAATAAACCAAGTTTACATGTTTATAGCTAATGTAAACTAAGCAAAATATTAAATTAAAAAAATTCAACTACATTTTATCCTATAAAATTCCATGTGTTTGTCATAGGAAAATTTGTTTTGAACGTCATGTATTCCTTGTACATACCCAATCATGCATGTAGTAACTACTGACTTGAATATTCTCATGATTCCATTTAAGAAAAAAGGACAACCTTGCTATAGCGTTGAGGGTTGTTATCAGTACTATTTTATATACAAAGTATTTCTCACAAGAATAGTGGGTATGAATTTATTAGGACAGAATTAATAGCAACCCTTGCGATAATTTCAAGAAAATAGAAGTAAACATAACGACTGTTTTAGATTTTATTACATAGCCTTTGACTAGGGGTTGTCATGGAATGGTAAGGAATGGTGAACATTAATGATATCCAATGTTAGAAAGAAGATATACCTTGAGTTTATATATATATATATATATTCAATTGAAATTGGTAGTTTTTTTCTATTCAAGGAGAATAAAAAAATTATAGTCAATCTTACACAAAAAAATCCTTTAAATTCCTTAAAACAAGCAAAACAAATTATGAGCTATCTAGAGAAACCAGGAATTCAACTATGCATGTATATCTATTCCAGCTGGTATATATATGACACCTGTTAAAAAACTGCAATTTGATGCGCTACCAAGGTTAATCTTACATAATGACTGTAATAGCTAAAAATATACAGGGGCATAAATAACGAGACAAAATTATCCAAACTGCTTTACTATCCTTTGATTGTTTTGTACATGGAAAGATTGAATTAGAAATATGCTTTCCAACTGAATTATTTTAGTCTAGTCGGATTGTGCGAACAAATTGAATGGTAGTTCCAATGAGTTTTCATAGTAAATAAGGTTCGGTTCCATTTGGAGAGCCTTCCTTGATAAACCGTCAGCAGTTGTGTTGAACTCTATGTAGATATGTTGGAAATTTATCACCTCGAAGTCCTTCGTATTTTTTTCTATTTTCATTTTGCATCTCGCAATATTAAAAACTTATAATTTAGCTTTTCTTTCCATACAATCAAGCACACACTTGGACTCTCCCATGATTTGAATATTTTTTATGGTCTTTGTTGAAGCCAGGAACATAAGAACCCAGGAAGCAATTAGTTTTTTTTTTATTTTTTTTTTTCAGCTCCTAGGCCAACTTTGAAATGTAAGGATTTTCTTCCTGTCATTTTTATCATGTCAACCCCTCCACAATAAGAATATTGTGCAGCATCATTGAAAACCCAAAGCATAGTATCTTAGAGTTGGCTGGGAAATTGAATTCTTCTCAGTTTTGTTTGGAAGTGAAGCTGAGAGCACTCTCTGTAGTAAGCTACAATCATGGAAGAAATATAAGGGATATTAAGACTTGCATTTTTGAAGATTATTTTATTTCTTTGGAGCCACATAATCCATGCCACAAAGATGGGAAGTGTAAGATGTTGATAGAATTTGGCCACCAAAAATTGAAGAAAATCCTCAGAGGAGCTATGTTCAGGATGTTCTTTAAAATTCAAGATCTTAAAAACCAACTTCCATATATCCTTGGCTGATTGACAGCCAATAAATATAAGTTCCATATATACATCCTACTTTCTGCAAAGAAAACATTGGCTGGGGCATGTGAATCCTCTTTTATGTAATTTCCACTAGTATAAATGGGGCCAAAATCTGATGGTTATTCGTCAGATATGCGACTTTTTGGAGTCGATTATCCGAAACATTGGAGCTGAGAAACTCGTTGCTGGAATTGTGTTGAATAATTGACACTTTATTAAATGACGGATATTCAACGGTACAGACATCGATTATCCAATGCACAAGATTATTGAAATTATCATTAAAAATCAACACTTCATAGTCGATTTTTATACCCTCAAAACCATCAGATATCCAATGACAAAATGTCGGTAGAAATGCTCACATGCATCAAATATTAGATGTCAACGAGAACGTTCATAAGTGTGGCACCGCATAATCGACGATAGAACAAGATTGTACGACGGGTGGGTTATCTCTCTAGCACTTCCTTCAGTCAATATGGATTATAAAGTTTGTCATTTGAGCATCGGATAATCAACATTATATTAAATTAGTTTGACAGGATTTCTATATCTCAGACGCATCATTCCATCAATATGAAATAACAATTCTGTTGGTTGAGCGTCGGATATTCGACGGGATAAAAATTTTGTCCAACGGGAATGCTATATGTCCGATGCTTTCTTATGTCTGTATTGCGTCGAATATTTGAAGGTTTCCCCGTTGGATAAGAGTTAGATATGCGGCGACATACATGTAACATCGAATATCCAATGGGTGTTTAAACATTATATATATGTGTGTGTAATTTGACGGGTGAGAACTAGGTTTTCTTTCTTTATTCATGGCTCCATTATTCTAAAGGTGAAATACCAACACCTTTATTTAATAATTCAACCACTATGATCAATAATCCATAAATCAAAATTACTCACAATACATAGAAATGTAATTTTAGTGTTATTAACTTTCCCCGTTGCATAAGAGTTAGATATGTGACGACATACATGTAACATATATATATATATATATTTGTGTGTGTGTATATATATAATTTGACGGACGAGGTTTTCTTTCTTTCTTTATGGCTCCATCATATTCATTCCAAAGGTGAAATACCAACACCTTTATTTAATAATTCAACCACTATGATCAATAATCCATAAATCAAAATTACCCACAATACATAGAAATGTAATTTAGTGTTATTACTATTAGAGTGAAAGAGAACGATATCTCATCATTTTTTATATTTTCACCCCAAAGCCAAATTTTGAGTTGAAAAAAATGACAAATCCCTTATAACTCATCCATATATCATAATTGTTATATATCTAAAATTATGCATAACACACTCACATAAACAACAAAGTTCACAAAAATGAGGTCTCTACTATGTCTTGTTTCCCTCAAAATAAATCATGTTAACATGGAAGGGAATTTTTTCCACTTTGAGTAAGTTTGTATATTCATCAAAATCAAAGTTTCAAGTGATTAAGAAATTCTCTAGATCAAAAAATTTAGAAACTTTTGCTAGATTTCTAAAGTGGCTTAAAAACAAAGAGTTGAAATCGTCTCTATAACACAAATTGTGAAGCGTTCCTCTGCAATACAATCCCAATTCTTAATTAGGTACACAATTCATTACTCTTATTTTTTTATATGATATCTACATGCATAATGTTCTCTTGTACTATTCTTCATAGTTTTCTTTACAGAACTAGAGTTATGAGCTTCTCTAAGTCACATTGAGTAGTTTGCATGTCTAACATATGCTTTAATTACCATGAGGAGAAAATTTATATGAAAAATATGATGTTTAGAGTTTTTTTTAATGGTTGGTAGGTGCAGAGATGATATACCATTGTAATAAGATTTATTTTGTTCCATACTAATACTCTCTTCCTTTGTATTTAAGAGTTTGGGAAGTGACTCATTTTAACCATTCAATAATAAGCACATATGTTCCTAATAAATGTGAGTAGAATCATAAGTATTGCAATGCTAATATTATAATGAGAGAGGATACTATCACATAACTCACATACCTATAGTCTATAATGAACTTCAATTGAACTATTTTTTTGATGTATGCTTTGTTAGGCCAAAACAAACCACAATATGTGATGCTTTATGGCTTGATACCATCAAATAGTTAGGAGAGGGGAAATTATTAATTTGCGGTGTAGGGATTATTAATGTGGAAATAGACCCAAGACTCAGAAGGTCAATTTCAAATTAATAAAACTTTTTGTGTATGGTTCACTATCTCAAAACAATCCTCTATATGTAAAGCTTGAATATGTAATATCGCCAAATGGTTAGGCACATGTTGTTGTGATAAGATAATTTGAAAAATAACATAAACCTTAACCATAACTCAAAATCAAATTATAATGTTTTGTTAATATAGTTTGCAACATCACATAAACACTAACCATAACCCAAAAAAATCTCACAACATATACATAAAAAACTATGAACAATATTAATATTAAAACTAACATTATCATTAAATTATAAGTTTAAAAATATACCAATATAATAAAACCATCGATAATGCTTAAAACTAATGTAACTTTGAACAACCATATATATGAAGCTTAATAGTTAGTAAAGATAGATTACGAGGGCTAAGGGGAGTGGTTTTATAATAACGTAGGATTTTAATAAATAGGTAGCCACCCATAGGTCAAAATGGCTTATAACATATAGTATTGAAATATTTATATTGTTAAGTTTAAATTTAAAAGACATAGATATAATCGTGTGAATGTGGATTTCTGGAAGAGAAGAATTAATAGCAGCATATGAAAGGATTCCTGAACCTGATATAGTAGTCAATTAGCCAATATAAATATGTTGTTGCAAGTCAATAATGAGGATAATTTATGGATCCTCCTTTGTGATGTCATGGAGTGATTTCTTTTGAAAATGTGCAACTTGGTTCAAATTACACCTTGTACAACTCATTTTCAGAAGATGATTATTGGAATGAATTCCTCTTTTTGAGAGGATCAATTTTGACTTATGGAGCACTTTATTCTAACAAGGGAAAGTATTTTTTTGAGGTAGGTTTGACCTGCGTTGAGCGCAAGCTTGAGGTGGCAATTTGAACACATGCTTTACCTTCTGTTTGACAAATTTTTGCCACTCCAAATTTTATTGTGTTGTTTTTGTTTGACTGCCAAGAGAGGTTGAGTTCCTCTCTCCTTTGACCGAGTTGTTTTGGAATAGTTTGACTATCCTTTGACTTTCTGAATAGAGCATAGTTTGATTATTGTTAACTCAGGGCATAATTGAAAACTTTTACTAGGACATCTATTTAACTATTAGGAGTGGTATTGGATCATCATATAGCCAAGTCAATTTGTCTATTGACTTTGACAATTGCAGAAAAAAATAACAGAAGCTGCAGGAAGGATCAAGAACTTAGTAAGGGCTGACTTGGTGGATGGAATGGGTCTCCGGTCAAAGGGTCAAGTTTGTCTTAAATTGATTTAATATACTAGAGAAAGAGTTGATTATTTTTTCCCCCTTCATAGGGGTTTTTCCCTGGCCTTGCGCCTACATCTTGTGTCCTTTTTTATTTAGCATTTGTCTTGGTGAACATAAAAATTTGAAATAAATAATTAATAAAGACATAAGAACAATCACAAGAAAATGTCGAAGGTAAGAGAAATCCACTTGAAGAATCTAATTCACATAGTTCCGTAAAGTTCTCAACTTGCTATTAGAGCTTGGTTCTTTGCATAAGGGAAGTAAGAAGGTCACTAAGGCCTGAAGACAAGAAGAGAAAGGTAATTCTATTGTTAGGAAAAATATTGAGAGGGGGAGGGGAGGGGGGAGGGGGGGGGGGGGTGAATCGATATTTTAATTCACTTTTACTTCCAATTTCATATTCAAAAATTTGTATGATATTTTCATTCATGTAACCAACATGTGTACGCGACCTCAGTGAAATAAAACCGTATATGTACATTTTACTTATTTTTCATACTTTCCATCATATGTTTAACTTTACCATTGCATTATTAATCCATCAGTAATTTATTATGCAGTAAAGAGAAGATAGATCACAACACATAAGCAACACATAAACACATATGAACACCAGGATTTTAGGTGGAAACCATATGTGGGAGAAAAGCACCACTGCCATCGTCTCTTTCTTCTTCTTTTATTATAAATAAAAACTTAATTAGATCTTGCATTGCAGCAAAATCTTTCCAACATGAAAGCACCCACCTGTAGGAGGCTAAAACCTCCACCCTTTCTCCAACACCCACTGGAAGGGAGCTATAACCCACTAATCTTGTTTACTGGGTCCTACAATAAGGGAGCACCTACCCCTTGAACAAGTTTACTAAATATTACTGGAAGGAAAATCTGACTCCCTTATTGAAGGCTCCAACCTTTAACACCCCTTGTGGACCATGTTTCATAATATTTTAGACTGGATCCACCAACCTCAAACAAAAATCAAAACCTATAGCCTACTTTTCATCAAATTTTCATACTAGACCCACACCCAACATTATGCTCAATACCAAACTGAATATTGAATCTAAAATACAATCACTAAACCAACTGAGTCATTGTAACATCGTCCCATTGAATACTGAAGCAAACCAAAGAAACTAGATCATATCAATGCACAACCAAACCATAGCAGATATAAACCATCTATATCAAGACATCATTGACAGACAACAACAAATACAACATAACCCATCAATTGACATCATCAAGCAGCATTGCAAACCCTGGCCATATATAACTTAGAACATATATATGATTGGTTTTAAGAAGACCTATGTATATATGCACTTGTCATTTGCAACACCAACGCACATGTTTCAATATAATTAAAAATACATCTCATAATATATACACGAAAAACAAGAAACTAATCTGCGTATGTACATAACTATCCAGAAGTAAACCAGCATATATATCTTAAATTATTGAAACATACCTTCGCTACAAACATAACTCGCATTCTGCAACCTTCACTATCAAAACTATAGACTTTTGAAAACACATCTAGATCACAGCATCACTATAACCACATATATATATCATTGTTATTTAAATACTTGCAAGAATTAAATCAATCAACAAACTATCTTTAGGTATTTCATATATGAGTCTTCTCCTTTCTTCTTAGTGCACACTCATTTAAGATTAGATCACACATAGATGATTTAGATCAGATCCTTTGGTAATGTTGTTAGTGTTTATTGACGGGATCAAATTGATGTTGGCATTCCAATTATTATGGGAAAATACTATGGTGATTACCCCTGGTATCTATATTTCCATGGTTTAGATCATTTATGCAACTTTTTCTCACAAGACCTATGTATGTACGTGACCCTTATTCAGAGTAACTGCGTATACTTTCTCAAACTTCACTTTTGTCATCCATCTATAATTGAACTGCCATTTCTCTGTCCATATTCTTTGTAACATATGTACCAATATTCCTAATATTTGCATTAGTTCCACAATCGTCATATCATCACAATGTTGACATCAAGTACATATTTTTCAAGCAGGTTTCCATCAAGGACAAAACATTAGCCATAATGCCAACAATCTCTCCCTTTGGACTTGATGGAAACCACTTTTGTGTTTGGACACCACTTGCAAACACCGACAAACATCGAGTCTTCTCTCCCTCTTTAACATCAAGGGAAAAGGTTCGAACTGGGATGAATGAGTTATTGAATATGAATAAAAAAATTTACATATTCACCATGCTCCCCTTGAGCATATGTTGGACCTTTTGAAGATATGCAATAAGGTACAAGTCTTGAAATACATATCTAAACAAATATGACCTTTCTTATTACCAATGACTCTATTCTCCATTATTACATCAATCACCCAACATATTGGGTTTACATATTGGATCAAAATTTTACATCAATGTCACAAAACAATGGGATTACATACATGACATGGCTTTATCCCAATATCCCATACATGAATGAATTTTACAATTATTACAACATGGGTATTTTCATTACCTTTACATCAAGAGACATATGAAACACTTATAACCAAAAACAGGGACTTCAAAAATGAAGCAACAAGACCATGATAGTCATCAACAACTACTATACACCATATAGGAATTTTCAACATAATCATCTTATAGTAGAAACGTAAATGTCATAATGAAAGTATCATGAATATCCTCATCATTAAGTAACATAAGGTAGTGGAACATCAATTTCTCCAATATCATCAACATGTGACCAAATATGCAATGTCTCCAAGCATCACCAACCAACTGTAGCAGAAGCATAATATTGTACAAGAAGGTCTTTTCATCAACTCATCCTCTTGACCTTATGTCATCAAGGTCATCACACTCTCTCCATATATAGGAAGAGTCACGATCCACAAGAAACAATATAAAATACATGCATTAACAACATATGTGCAAAGAGTACTTCCATTCATCACAAACCATTGAGTAGAACTAATCAACAACATTGTATACCAACATCTTTAGGTACCATATATATATATATATATATATATATATATATATATATATATCTTCCTTATCAAGTGTATTAAGCAGAATTAGGACACCATAGCCTCACCAAATTTATCTCAAGCAACTTATATGCACCATCCATAAATTCACCACATGAAATCCATGCATCATTGATAGCTCATAACATAATGACAACAACATATGTATTTTCAGTAGTAATAATAGTAACATCAAAAATAATATGTACTCATCATAAACACAATCATGCAACAAGGTTTTCTTAAGAAACCATAATTCCAACAATGAACTTATTAGAAGCATAGAATATGTTCCCCCTAAACCTATGTCAATTATTCATCATCAAATTTTATCATATCCATCTCATCAATCAGTAAATGCACCAAATAACCATTTTATTAGCAGCAATATAATATTTTTCAATAACTCATAACCTTATCATGAATCAACATCATTCCTAACCAACATATGGCCATTATTAATAGTATGCAACAAATCAATGTCAGAACCAGAATACCAATAATGAACTAATGGAAGCATATGAGAAGCCCCCCCTAAACTTGTGTCACTCCTTTTTCATTACTGAGAGGCATAAACTACTTCCTAGATCAAAAATTGTGTATACATGCGACTGCATTTCATAATATCTGAGTACATAAAATAAATTGTTGATTATTTATAGCCACAACTCCCCTTGAACATGACATGTTTGCTATTATTCATTTTTACTTCATCATATGCAATGTCAGTAATATAAACATCACCAAAATAATGTCAAGACAACATAGGGAATCATCATCAATATTCACATGCATATATCCCCCTGAGATCATACGCCACTGATCATGTGGAGATGATAAACATCACTTGTTCCATGAGGTTATACATCTAACATTTACTTCTACAATCATTTTCAAAAATATTATTTTAAGAACAATGGACTGCAATAGGGGCAGTCTTCTCTACGTCTCTAACTGATGTTCTTTCTTCCTCCAAATTTTTTGTCAATTTCTAATCATGTTCTCGAACATGTAGAACTTATCCCATATTTTTCTTTCATTCCATATTATTGACTTGTAATCAGTAGGCTTTATGCCAAAATGAGTTTCAAGAAAATCAATATCTGTGAAACCATCTTTAATGCCTAGGGACTAATCTTGACTCTAATATGGGTGATTTCTTTTCTGATGAGTGAATTGATTCAATTTTATTTTAAAAAACCTTATACTGGTTATTTTCATTACATTTTGAATCTGAATCCATGTGGTTATATCTAATGCATGTATTGATAAGAGGAAAGTGTTTTTCATTAATAATATTCTCTAGAGATTAAGATTCCTTTACCCATTTATTGATTTTCTCATAACATTTCCTTAGAGTCACAACTTCTGATTCTAATCTTTCATAATGACTTTCCTTTTCTTGAAGTTTTTTTGTTAATACTTCTATTCTTTTATTGGTTTCCTCCAATGGAATTATTAACATTTTTATTTCCTTGATCATACTACTTTCTTTTGTTTCCAGATCTTCATTTTCATTCTCGAATCTATCATTTTCTTTAAATGATTTTATTAAATTGTCTTCTTCACAACGATCTGATTCACTAGTTGATTGATCTTCAAGAGCCATAAGTATTTTATAACAAGTGTTAGAATATGAATCTAAATATTCCTGTTCATCAAATGTGCTTTGAATATGTTCATTAGAATAAAAAAATTTCCTAACAAAAAACTTGTTTTTGGCATTTTTAGTGTCAACATCATTTTCCTTTTCATGATTTTCTTTATATGGATATTTGGATGCATAGTGAACTACTATTCCACAAGAAAAACATTTAAAGGGAATCTCACCTTTGAATTTACGAGTTCCCACTTGCAACTTTCTTACGAAATTCACTTCTTCCTCGTCTGAAATGTAGCTTGTCTTTGGGGTGTTCCTTTTCTTTCCCTTTGTATGTGGATTTGAATTTTGTTTCTCTAACATCTTAGGTATACCATTTTCTCATTTCAAAAGCTACCAAGATCCCATGGAGTTGTTAAATGGTGAGATTATTTAAATCCTGCATTTCTTCAATGGTTGAAACTTTGGAATCGAACTTTGGGGTTAGTGATCTCAAGATATTTTCAACAACAACAATTTTCTTTATTCCTTCACCGAGATTTTTCATTGTATTAATAATTCTGTCTACTCTAAGGAAAAAGCTTGCAATGGTTTCATCATCATGCATTCTAAGAGTCTCATATTGAATTCTATATGTTTGAATTTTATCACTTTTTACCTTAGTTCACTTTCATATATTTGGACAAGCTTATCCCATATTTCCTTTCTGGTGCTCTGTTAGGGTCCTATATTTCATAGGATCTCAAGGTGGCTAAGTTTATTCTTTCGAGCAAATTTACTTTGTAAAATGATTTCCAATCTGCAAATAATTTTCAAAATAAAAATAAAAAGGAGATAACATAAAAAATCAAAAGAGGTTATATGTTATAAATAAAAATATATAAGATGTGAACCCCATCAAAAAGAAGAAAAAAATAAATACTGAAAGTGTTGCACATCCAAATGCCACTACTCCTAGTTTAGCTTATTTTTCAAAATAAACTGTGTGCAGCTTGTTTAAAATGCCACAAAAGGTTCAATAAAATTCAATCATATATTTTAAGCATGATTGAATTAGTTTTAAATTGATTTTCCATTGGTAGCGAAAAAAAATTTGTCAAACTATTTAAAATTGACAAAGTAATTAGTTATATGGAAAATAAAATTGGTTCCATAGTTTAATATGAACCAAGGGAAGTGTTGTAACATCATTTATTTTGATAAGTTAGCATAAGTAGTTGAAATAATTTTAAAATGATAAGGTAGGATACGGATGTAGAAGAGTGAAAAAGTTAAAAAAAGTTAGGAAGATTGTTATTTTTGGCATCCATGTCAATAAAATGTTAGGTTGTAGATGCTCTAAATAAAGGAGGCAAATGAAATAAAATTTCAGGTGGTAGATGCTCTAAATAAATAAGGAAAAGAAAACGTTAGGGACGCAAGAAAGAAAAATAAAAAGCTTCATTTTTTTTAAAGGTTTTGATTTGCTGCTAGTCTAAATGCGTCTATGAAAAAATTATTTGTATGGTTTAAATTCTGATTATTAATTTTTATCTTAAAGTTTTAAACCACAGCATATTTCCACCCCCCCAACTCTCATTTCATTCATTTCCTTTTTCATTTCCTTCCCCTTTCATATTTCCACACATTTCATTAAAAAACCCCCACATTCTACTTTTCCCATAGACCAAAACCCGCACATTCAAAATCATTTTCCCATAGACCAAAACCCACTTATCTAAAAATATGAAATTTTTAGATATATTAAAGCTCCACCACCCATCGATAGTTGTGTTATATAAACCTTAGACCTTATCATTATATATATAACAAGAGCCGTTCAAACCATTGGTGGACCCCTTGTGCCTCATGCATTTCGCCATCGCAAAGTTTTGTTATAAGAATCAAATTCCAAACTTATAAAATCGCCGATGCGATATGAGGTGGGACCCATTCCCTGCCATGCTTCCTTTTTCCATTTCATCTTCCTTTGAAATACATTGAAAACCTTACCTTTTCCGACCTTTTTTCTTTACCCTTCCCCCTTCACCGTTTCATTAATTTTCATTTCTCGCTCGCATATCATAACCTTTTCACATCGCACTCAACGTTAAAACTTGTGCTTGCCGATATGCAATTTTCCACATCGCCAAATCACATCGCATATACGTTAACTTACCTTTGAAAACACCTGCAACATATCTATTTTAACTTGCGATGTGGTAAGTTGGCCCACCTCCGCAGCTCCTCCCCCGCGTGTCGCATTTCACAAATGTTAAAGTTTAAACTATATTCCAAGCCCTATCCACTCCTGATTGTGATTTTTCGATGTGGTAGGGCCCCACCATAATACTCCTGCCACATCACCTCCCTCTTCACATCGCATTGCAAATTCCTTTTTCATATCATAAAATATAAAATATGCGATGTGCGATAGGGATGTGGATGCGATAAAACTCATAATTGAAAGCTAAAGATTTAGGTCTAGTATATTAGTCTTTTCACGCAGTTTTGTGAAAAAAAAGGTTTTTAACACATAAAAGGATTCAGGTGACAAAAAAACAAAAAGGTCGGGTTGGGAAGTAAAAGGCATTCAGTACAGGGCATTCATACAATAGTTCATCTGCCAGCATAGCACTCATTCCACCAGCACAATAGTAAAATGCATTTCACGTCCTAATTGTCACACTACATCAACACCTGCTTTGCACAACACATTCCACCGAGACTATAATTTTGTAATAAGTTAGATTTTTAATTTCAAGTCTGTTAGAAACTGTATTATTGTAATTTTTGTATAAATAATTCAGTTTTGGAAGTATCAAAGGTCGATGGATTGAGATTAGAATCATTACTATCCTTTGGAGTATTGTAAGATTTTTCAAAGCACTAGAGCATCAATAATAATCATACCATTTACAGGATTCTTGTGGCTTAAATACTGGTGATGTTTTTCTTCGGTTAGTATTGTTTCATTGTCTTCTTTCATTGTGAACATCTAAATTCTAATTGTAAAGCAGAAAGCGTGATGAATAGGATTTACTTTTGAGTACCTTATTCTGGCTGCATTTACAATCATTATGTTTTTCACTGAAATCAAAACTAAAGAATTCTTAATTGCTCTTTAGTTCTGTAGAATCTGTTCATATTTCTACCATAAATCCATATATAAATCCAAGAGATCCAGTAAATATTCCTAACTTTCCATGTGTTTACTCTGTGAAAATTTGATGCAACCTTCTAGTTATAGTTTGACTCCATTTCCCAATAGATATTAATAAATTGAATACAATCAATCTTCCAAAATCCAAAACATACCCAAAACCCAAGTATTATCATAACTAGTCTAAACATTATTTAAACAAAGACATACCTTATAGAGAGAGCCCTCTCTGAATCTAGGGAGGCTAGGTCCTGGATTCCAAAGATTGGTTTGATGTTGGCCTATGTGATTAGTTCTCACAATCTCTAGCAAATTACATAATGTTAACATAGTGGTGACCATACTGGGGAGAATTGAAATAAATCATAAATTATTTCAAATTCAATCTCTGGTTAAATAATCATTGTATTAATATTTCATAGATATTGTTATCTTTTTTATTTTTGTAAATATAGTGTGCAATTTCAAATTCAGAATATTGGTGTGAATTACATTTTATAGTGTGCGTTTGATTTTTAAAAACTGGCTTCCAAGAGACCTTATACAAGATCCCATCCTGATCCCAAACCTCCTGAAATAGTGAATGATCCTCAAAGGATTGGAGAAAAACGAAGGATACTTCAAAGAAATCAGTTAAACAGATAAGTTCATTAGAAAGTCTGGGAAGTAATAATCCTCTTCCAAGAGCACAATCCCTTCTTGTTGATCTTGAGACCTTACAATATATCAACTTTGACTTAAAGTTTGAGCAAAGCCTCTTTAGAAGCAAACCCCTAAATTGGGTGGATACAATAGTCCTTGAACAATCAATTCTGCATCTACATTCACCTAAAATTATGTCTTCTTTGAAATCTAATCAAGAAATTGTCCAAGATTTTAAAATCCTTAAAAATTTGGTATTAGACTACACTTCAGCAGTTACAGATGCCTATCTTCAAAAATCAATAGAATTGTCTGCATTAAATACTGCCGCTTCATCCATTACATCCCAAACAATTCAACAAAAATCTGTGAGTCCAACCCCTTCTGAAAATTTTACAACTTATCCTCTCATAAACACTCAAAAGCCTTCATCTCCATCACTTCATCCAACCTCTCCTTCACATACAGTTCATTCTTTACCACCTCCTCCACCACCTATTAATCCATTAACTATCAACCCTCCACTTCCAATCATGGCTGCATGCTATGCTCCCTTAGATCTTCCTCGAAATCTAGGGGCTATGCCCCAAGACTATCTATCTAAAATACCCCAATTCGATAACGCCCAACACGTTACTGCTCAGTAGCATTTAGACATAATGAATGATTTCTTTGATTGATATGAGATTGATGTTGATGAGGTTATGATGAGGTTATTCGTTCAAACCCTTGGGGGTGTGATGCAGGGGCATTAAGCTCGAGAAAATACTTTATATGTAAATAGACATAGGGGGGTCTCATGTTTTGCTTTCTTATGTAATTATTAATATTTGAGTGATTTTTAATTAGATATGGAGAGAAATTGTAAACATTCCCAAATCATTGGAGAACATGAAGAGAAGCCAATTAGCTAGGAATGTGAAGAGTTAGTTTCAGTTTGTTTAGGGATTTAGGCTAAATTTAGGACTTTGGGAAATCCAAGAGTTTTCTTGAGTCATTGAAGGAGCTGAATTGGTTGATTATCAATTTGTATAAAATAAGCCTCAGAGGCATTAAGAAAACAAAGCTAGAGGGCTAGACAGGCCTGAAGATCTGGAGAAACAGAGTATTGAGGTAGAAGGGCCATGGAGTCGAAGATCAGGCCCCAGAGGAAGTAGGTTTTTGTAATCAGTGAAGAATTTATTCTTGAATTTTGTGTGAAATACTTGTGTATTCTTTGGTCGAATTTTGTTTGGGGAATGTTTTGTAATTCAGTGAATTAGGCAATAGGAATGAAGTAGTATTCTGTTAATTTATTGGAAAATTGATGAAATTGTCAATAATTGTGATTGAGTCAAATGTTAAAGGTCAATTGGAATTTTTGTATATATACATGTGGGACTTGACTTCTGAGTCATATGAGTATTATTGATTCAATTCTGTGCGAATATGCTTGAATGATAAACTCTGAAATAGGCTCTGCGTAAAAGGAAGAATAGATGTTAATTAATGTCGATTCTATGTTTGAATTAAATGCAATAAAGGTCTGCATACGTTGGAGAAAGCACACAGGTCTGAACTGTGGCTATTTATCAGTGAAATCGGAACAATTATTCTAGAGCGAAGACGGTGAAGCGCTGTTGAGAAGAATACATCAATTCATTCTGTAGAATCAAATTAAGATGAGAGGTAGGACTCCGGTAACGTAGCAGAGTTCGAAGTTGAGGGAATGAATTGAATAAGGGGCACAGAGGTTTATTAAATCTCTATATTAATTATACTAAAGTTGAGTGCGAAATCAAAGGTGGAGGCGGAACTGAGAGTGAAGTGGAACCGTACGAATGAAAGGCGGTTTCGGAGGTAGAAAACCAGTAGTATCGCACTTTTTAAAACCGGTAAGTGGAATTGTGAAAAAAAATGCGATATCACTTGTTGATTGATGCGTGTCCATAAGTGGTTTGGAAAAACCATTTATATCGCGCGATTTTGGAGGATTAACTCTCGTGCAGTTTCATAGTGCGATTACCGTCAGATGAATACATAACTTGGAGCTGAAGCGCGAAGTTAGATTAACCGTTGGATGGAAAGGCAAGTTAATCGCTAGGGTCGAATGTTATAATATGTTGGTGGTTGGTTATTAAACCAAATTCAAACTTTGAACGAGAAGCGTTTATAAATTTATGGGACCGGAATCGCATGTAATGTGATTTGAGTCCAGTTGCATTATAAAATAACGTGATAGGGTGTTTTATGATTAATAACCTGTGGGGCTCGTATTAACCTTTTAAATAGTTGGGTTATGAAAATGTGAGCGTGAATATGGTAATGCGAGAGGTGAGCTAAAATATATTGTGGGCCAGGCATTGTTATGTGAAGTCAGAATTATATGTGCGCTTAAGTTGCAATACAAGGTCAAAAGGATGTAGTGCATTGGGGTTTTAACCAAGGCAGTTTCTTTATGTGAAGGCCCGCGTAGCCCAATTATATAGTGGTTGTTGACCCTTAGTTACAAAGTCGAATGTTTATTCAATATCCCCGTAAAGTGGGTTGATAGTAAGGTTTTCATTTAAAAATAAAAGGAGCTTCCGCATACAAGTTATAACCTAGGTTGACGGGTGTGGTTTTACCACCATAAGAGAGTGTTAAATTAATATCTCAAATCTCAAATTTGAGATATTAAAGCTTCCAGACTTATTTGTTTAGATTGGAAAAAAACAGAGTATTGAAATTGCCCAGATAAGGAAATTGTGTTGGATTAAAAATTTGAGGTGCATTTTTATATGCACACAGAGTTGAAATGTGGGATAAAAAAGTACCCGTTATCAGGGTGAAGTCAAGAAATGGTTTAGAGCTTTACCATATGCTTCCATCAATTATCTAGCAGTTTTATAGAGTCAGTTTCTATATAGATGGAAAGTTAAAAAGAACCCCCTCCAAATTCTCTTAGAATATGAAAATATCAAAAGAGATAATGGAGAGAGAGTGTAGGATTATTGTTCCAGATTCAACTCTATTTAAAATTCTATTCCTGCTTGCATAAAACCACCTGAAGGATTAGTGTTGATTAAGTTTCGACATGGTTTTGAGACAGACATAGCTTATCAGTTAAGAGAGAGGAATCCTAACATTTTAGAGGAAATTGAGACCATAGTTGTCAGTGTGGAAGCCAATTTATTGGCCAAAAGAGCTAGGTTTAGAGTTGAGAAGAGAGTTACCATAAAATAAGAAGCATCAACCTCTAGCACCGATGCTAAGATAGATTCTCTAATGAGGGCAATGGAACAAATGATGATTGATAGAAACATTCCTAGGAAAAATCTAAAACCTCCCCAAAACTACAATCAAAACAATAGGAGGAATCAACCACAGATTAAACAAAGGGGACATGACCAACAAATTAGATCCCATTTTAAAGATAATTATGTTGATGAAAATGGAGAGATCATTCAAGAGGAAGAACACAACCAAATAAATATGTTTGGTTTACAAAATAATGATACTTTTTTTCTCACAGAAGAAGACTAGAAGCTATTTTCATTAGCTCAAATAGAGCTTCAATCAGATGAATCTAAATAATATAAATAAGAATTTGAAAACGCAATTATGGAGGTGCACAAACAATATAATCTTAGGATCATAAAAAGTTCTGACAATACTGCTAAAAGAATACTGATCAAACTCCCAAAATTTCATCTCATTAGGATCCTAAGAAAACAGTAGAAAATTCTTCTAAGAAATCTGCTGAAACTCCTAGAAAAAAACTTCAGAGGTTTTTACTAAAAAGACAGTTGATTTTTTCTCTAAAAAAACTCAAACTGATGTTCCAACTACCAGTCAGCAAACCCTACTTAAATCTAAAGAAACTATCGATGTACCTAACATTCCTAATGTTGTAAAGATTCAATCATCATTTAATCTTGAAAAAGAACTAGCTAAAGTCAAAATTCCCATCCCTTTGACAGAGCTAATGAAAAAACAAACATACATAACTCAGGTAATGGAAGTACTAAAATAAGGGGAAACTGATGACACTCTCAATCTGAATGATGGTCAACCTCAATTGTTGTTTGGTCCAGAATTAGATGGTAGGTTACAAGAAGGAGCAGTTCCTCCTTTCTATGTCAGCTTAAACATACATGATAAAATCCTACATAATGCTATGCTAGATTCATGGGCTTCACACAACTTAATGCCCAAAGTTGTTATGGAAAAGTTAGGTATTGACATCACTAGGACCTACAAAGATATATACTCATTTGGTTCAAGTAAAGTGAAGTGTTTAGATCTCATCAAGGACTTGTGTATAACTTTGTCTCAAATTCTAGCCAAAATCCTAGTTATGGACATTGTCGTAGCAGACATTCCTCCTAAATATTGCATGCTTTTATCACGTTCTTGGGGAGCAAAGTTACAAGGAACTCTTCAACTAGATATGACTTTTCCTGCATAACTAGTCTTTGGCCAGCAAAGAAGGTTATATAGGGAAACTCTCATGAAATATATGATAAGTAGTCAAGAAAAACCTCATAATTACCCTCTATATTCTGTTCCCACTGATTTAGATTCATTCATATTATTCAATGATATTGAAATGGAAGACCAATTTGGAAATTACCTGGATACACCTGAAAACGTAGCTCTAATCAAACAATTAACTCCTACTTTAGAACTCTTCTAGAATATGACCTTTGATGGAGCTTGTAGTAAAGAAGGCTCTAGAGCAAGAATCTGGTTATATAATCCAACTAATAATCATTGTGAAGGGAATTCCTATAAACTCAATTTTCAGTGCACTAATAATATTGTTGAATATGAAGCTCTAATGTTAAGTTTGTAGTTGCTTAAAAAATTAGGGGCCAAAAGAATTACTGTGCAGAGAGATTCTGAATTAATCATCAAACAAGTAAAAGGAGAATATGTTGCTAAAAACCCTAGATTAAGAGCTTACAAAAACGCAGTGCTCGATTACTTACATACTTTTGTGGAACATGATCTAGAAGTAATTCCAAGAAGTCAAAATGTCATAGTTGATAGTCTTGTTGTTTCTGCAAGAACTTGCAAAATACCTCCCCCGAATAAACCACACACAATTGAAATTAAACATCGACCTATAATACTAGATAACATGTGATACCGGTAGGTTTTCGGGAATGACAAATAGATTGAAAACTTATTGCTATCAAAAGATGAGTTTGAGGAAACACAGATAGATTTGGATAATCAAGAACATAAACCAAAAGATCATGTGGAAAATTCAATAGTTGTATATAATCCTTTGAAAAACGAGTCAGATAGATTAGATGTAAATAATCATTTAGATGAAAGTGTGCATAAATTAGAAATTCATGAAATAGATCCTGAAAAGGAAGATTTTGAAATGATTCAACTAAAAGATAATGTTTTTCCCTGGGGATAAGATCTGTTAGAAGACCTTTTTGACTTCAATGATGTAGAAAATAAGCCTAAAATTGATCCCATTGGAGCAGAAGTTAAGGAATGTAACATAGGTACTGAACAAAACCGGAAGATGATTAAATTGTAAAAAACATTACCTCTTATTACCAGACAGAAATATATAGCCCTTTTCAAATAATACATTGATGTGTTTGCTTTGAGTTATGAGGATCTAAAATTTTATGATTCCAACATCATTCAGCACAAAATTCCAATAAAAGAAGAACAAAAACCTTTCAAACAAAAACTTTGGAGGATCAATCCAGTTTTATTACCTTTAGTTGAGAAATAATTTAAACAAATGTATGATGCTAAAATAATTTTTCCTCTTAGATATTCGAAATGGGTGTCAAATATAGTACCAACCAAAAAGAAAACTGGAGAAATCAGGTTGTGCATTGACTTCAGAAACCAGAATAAGGTTTCCCTGAAAGGTAACTATCCCTTACCCAAAATGGACCATATATTACAAAAGGTGATAGGATCAACTAGGATATCATTACTAGATGGTTTCTCTGGCTATAACCAAGTCTTGGTTGATCCAGAAGATCAAGATAAAACAACTTTTACCACTCCATGGGGCACTTTCATGTATGTGAAAATGTGTTTTGGACTGATGAATGTTGGGGCCACGTTCCAAAGAGAAATGGAAATTGCCTTTTCAGAAGAGATTGGACTCTTTATTGTAATCTACCTAGATGATGATTGTGTTTCAAAGTCTGATGAAGAAAACTCGAGACATTTGAGACGAGTTTTTGAGAAATGCAGGAAATTTGGCATATCTTTAAATACTAAGAAAACATTATTTGGCCTAGAAGAAGGTAAATTGTTAGGACATATCATATCAAAAAATGGAGTTATAATTTAGCCTAATAGAATTGAAGCAATCCTAAAGATCAGTCCCCCAAGAAACATTAAATAAATTCAATCATTCATAGGGAAAATAAATTTTTTGTGAAGATTTATCTCTAATCGTGCTGAACGTCTTAGAAACATAACCAATATGCTCAAGAAAGATTCTGAAATCAAATGGAGTATCGAAGCTAGGCAATCTTTTGACATGGTAAAATAGACATTAACTAAAGCACCAATGTTAATCAGTCCAGATTTTACTAAAGATTTTATAATATTTTCTTTTGCTTCTGAGCACACTGTTGCATCTATTTTATTGCAGAAAAATAGTGAAGGATTTGAGCAACCAATAGGTTTCTTCAGCAAATTTTTAAGAGATGCTTCTCTCAAGGATAACATCATGGAAAAACATGCCTTTGCACTAGTCAAAGAAATTAAATATTTTAGATTTTATATTCTGCATTCACATATAATTTCTTATGTACCTAATGTTGTGGTAAAAGATATTCTAACGCAGAATGGAATAGATGGCAAAAGAGGAAAACATTTAGACTCAGAAAGGATCTGAAAATAAACCTACTAAATAGAGGCCATCCATTCCAGAAATGCTACTGATGATGTTATCACCAATTTCCTTGAGACCAATATCCTGTCCAGATTTGGTTTCCCAAGGAAAATAATCACTAACAATGCAGCAGCCTTTAAGTCTAAAAAGATGGTTGAATTCTGTGATAAATATCAAATTTCTTTAGGAAATTCAACAGCCTATTACCCACAAGGTAATGGACTGGCTAAATCATCAAATAAGATTCTGGTGAACATCATCAAGAATTTTTAGAGCAGAACAAAAAAATTTGGCATAATATGTTAAATAGTGCACTTTGGGTTTATAGGTTTACTACCAAGAAGTCCATTGGTATGTCACCATACCAACTTGTCTATGGAATGGATTTTGTTTTTCCATCTTCTCTAGCATAGTCAATGATGAACATGATGCAAGAGTTACAAGTGGAAGCAAATGATGCACTCAAAAGGATCCATCAAACCATTCAGTTGCAGAAAACAAGAGAAGAGGTATATAACAAAACACAACTCATCCAGGAAAATATCAAGAAAATATTTGACAAAAGGACCAAGGCAACTGATTTTTCTATTGGTGACAAAGTTTTAAAATTGGATGCAAGGAGAGAAGACAAATGGAAGCATAACAAGTTTGATAATATATGGATGGGACCATATATTATAAATTCTTTTAGAGGAGAAAATGCATTTTTTCTCACATATATAGATGGAATAGAGTTACCTGGTTGTCCTATAAATGGAAGGATGTTGAAGCATTATTTATCTTAGTCTAAAGATTCTTTTACATCATTTTAAATATCATAGTCAACATAGATTGGATTGGATGATTAAGGTTGAAGCTCACAGAGAAGGCCCTAAGCCATGGTCAACAGACCATCATAATATTTGAAAGCAGAAAAGGAATTAGATTACAGATTGCTCAGATGCCCAATGGATAAGGCTATTGATCACAAGTTCTTGACACTTCAATGCATGGAATTTCCATCCCCAATTGGAGCCACTGTTAGGGTCCTATATTTCATAGGATCTCAAGGTGAATGAGTTTATTCTTTCGGTCAAATTTACTTTGTAAAATGATTTCCAATCTGCAAATAATTTTCAAAGTAAAAATAAAAAGGAGATAACATAAAAAATCAAAAGAGGGTATATGCTATAAATAAAAATATATAAGATGTGAACCCCATCAAAAAGAAGAAAAACAATAAATTCTGAAATTGTTGCACATACAAATGCCACTACTCCTAGTTTAGCTTATTTTTAAAAATAAATTGTGTGCAGCTTGTTTAAAATTTCACAAAAAGTTCAATAAAATTCAATCATATAGTTTAAGCATGATTGAATTAGGTTTAAATTGCTTGTCCATAGGTAGCGAAATTTTTTTTTCCAAATTGTTTAAACTTGAAAAATTAATTAGTTAGATGGAGAGTAAAATTGGTTCAATATTTTAATCTGAACCAAGGGAAGTTTTATAACATCATTTATTTTGATAAGTTAGCATAAGTAGTTGAAATAATTTTAAAATGATAAGGTAGGGTATGGATGCAGAAGAGTGAAAAAGTTAAAAATGTTAGGAAGATTATTATTTTTGTAGGAAACCATGTCAATAAAATGTTAGGTTGTAGATGCTTTAAATAAAGGATGCAAATGAAATAAAATGTCAGGTGGTAGATGCCATAAATAAATAAGGAAAAGAAAACGTTAGGGAAGCAAGAAAGAAAAATAAAAAGCTTCATTTTGTTTTAAAGGTTTTGATTGGCTGCTAGACTAAATGCGCCTATGGCAAAAATATTTGTATGGTTTAAATTCTGATTATTAATTTTTATCTTGAGCTTTTAAACAATAACATATTCCCCACCCCTCCCCCCCCCCCACCTCTCATTTCATTCACTTCCTTTTTCATTTCCTTCCCCTTTCATATTTCCACACATTTCATTAAAAAACCCCACATTCCACTTTTCCCATAGAACAAAACCCACACATTCAAAATCATTTTCCCATAGACCAAAACCCATTTATCTAAAAATTTGAAATTTTTAGATATATTAAAGCTTTTCCACCCATCAACAGCCGTGTTATATAAACCTTAGACCTTATCTTTATATATATAATAAGAGCCACTCAAACCATTGGTGGACCCCTTGTGCCTCATCGCATTTCGCCATCGCAAAGTTTTGTTATAAGAATCAAATACCAAACTTATAAAATCACCAATGCGATATGAGATGGGACCCATTCCCCACCATGCTTCCTTTTTCCATTTCATCTTCCTTTGAAATACTTTGAAAACCTTACCTTTTCTAAACTTTTCACTTTACCCTTCCCCCTTCACCATTTCATTTATTTTCATTTCCCAATCGCATATCATAACCTTTTCACATCACAACTAAACGTTAAAACTTGCGCTCGCTGATTTGCGATTTTCCACATCCCTAAATCGCATTGCATATATGTTAGCTTACCTTTGAAAACACCCGCAACATATCTATTTTAACTTGCGATGCGGTAAGTTGGCCCCACCTCCGCAGCTCCTCCCCCGCGCGTCGCATTTCACAAATGTTAAAGTTTAAACTATATTCCAAACCCTATCCACTCCCGATTGCGATTTTGCGACGCGGAAGGGCCCCACCATAATACTCCCGCCACATCACCTCCCTCTTCACATTTGCATTGCAAATTCCTTTTTCATATCATAAAATATAAAATATGCGATGTGCGATAAGTTTGTGGATGCGATAAAACTCAAAATTGAAAGCTAAAGATTTCATGTCCTGTATATTAGTCTTTTTACGCAGTTTTTTGAACAAAAAGGTTTTTAACACAGAAAACGATTCAGGTGAAAAAACAACAAAAAGTTCGTGTCGGGCAGCAAAAGGCGTTCAGTACATGGCATTCATACAACAATTCATCCGTCAGCACATCAGTAAAATGTGGTCCACGTCCTAACTGTCCCACTACATTAGCACTTGCTTTGCACAACACATTCCACAGAGACTATAATTTTGTAATAAGTTAGTGTTTTAATTTCAAGTCTGTTAGAAACTATATTATTGTAATTTTTGTATAAATACTTCAGTTTTGGAAGTATCAAAGGTCGATGTATTGAGATCAGAATCATTGTAACATCATCCCACTGAATAATGAAGCAAAAAAATACAACTAAATCAGATCAATGTACAATCAAACCAAAACATATATAAACCATCTAGTTCAATACATCATTGATATACAACAATGAATGCAACAGAACTCATCAAATATCATCATCAAGCAACACTAAAAACCCTGCATAGATATAAATCATAATATATGCGTGATTTTTATTAATCAGACCTATGTATATATGTGTTTATCATGTGCAACGACCATGTACAGGTTTCAATATACTGAGAAACATATCTCATAATATATACAAGACTAACCAAAAATGGATTTGTGTATGTACACGACTATCCAGAAGCAAACCAGTGTATAGATCTTAAATTACTGAAACATACCTTCGTTGCAAACATAACTCAAACATACCTTCGATGAAAACATAACTCACGTTCTGCAACCTTCACTGTCAAAAATACAAATTTTGAAAACACATCTAGATCACAACATCACTATAACCACATATATATCATTGTTAGCTACTTAAACATTTCCAAGAAGTAAATAAATCAAAAACATATATTCAGATATTTTAGATTTGATTCTTCTCCTTGCTTCCTAGTGCACATTTGTTTCATATCATATCACACATAGATGATTCATTACTTTCACACATAACTCCTTGATCTCCATCCCCTTATATAGTTTTTTTCTTAGTCAATACCTTAGGTAAATCCTTTGGTAATGTTGTTATTATCTATTAACGAGATCAAATAAGTTTTTCCTCTCCAATTATTATGGGAAAATACCATGGTAATGACCCCTAGTATCCATATTTCCATGGTTTGGAAAATGCACGACACTTGTTCTCACAGAACCTGTGTATGTATGTGACCCTTCTTCAGAGGAACCACGTATACTTTCTCAAACTTCACATTTGCCATCCATCTATAACTGAATTGTCATTTCTCTGTCCATATCCTATGTAACATTTATACCAATATTCTTGATAACTGCATTAATTCCACAATCATCATATTATCACAATTTTGACATCAAGTACAAATTTGTCAAGCAGGTTTCCATTAAGGACAACACATTAGCCATAATTCCAACATCTCCTATGAATGAGCTTCTAGAAGATATAAAAGAAAATCCTAGGCATTTTAATAGGCCCTAGTTCTAGTAATTAGGCCACATAACTTTGATTGGACAACAACAAATAATTAAAGAAGATAGGAGCCTTGTCCTGGAAGATTAAAAGGCTAGGTAAATCATTCTAATGAAAGAAGAAAAGTACTTAAATATTGTAAATTCCATCAAATAAAAATTTGAACTATGTGCTATCACAATGATCCAAATTCTCAGAACTGTAGGTGACCGAGTTAATGTTTGGGGTTTCTTAATGAACAATCCTTACAAGAGAGAAAGTGAGATTGTTACATTTTTCTTCATAAAATGCAAGCCTATATATTGGCATAGGAACCTCTAATTTGTGATATTTTTGTAACATGAAATCAAAATTTAAGCAGTCACCAAAGGGGCTGAAAATTCTGAGCATAAGTATAATTTAATACCAAGAAATATTCCTCATAAATATCTAAGTTATATATACCATACTCTCAAAGAATACAAAGTAATGAGCATGTTTATCATCCATCATACAGTCCTATTTGGAAGATTAGAAGAAGTGACATCAGTCACTTTGGAGAAATACCATCTTATGAGTGTATTAAAAGGCCTCAATAATAGGAACATATATTTCCCACCTTATTTCTATGCATAAAGGAGACCAAGATATAATTAGGCTCATTAGGCCTATCATCAAGCTAAAATCACCTTAGAAGATAATAATTTGTAGTGTGTAAGTTATATGCATATTTAGAATGTAAATATTGGCATATATATACACCCATTTCAAGCCTATACAAGTGAATGAGTTAACCTACACTGAAAGAAGTAAAAAGTTACAAGTATCCATCTTGAAGAAAATCTATGAGTAAGTAACAACTTATATTAAAATGCTAAAGAATAGCATCATCAAAAGAATCCTTGGTGAAACTAGTTAATATCTTGAGACCTGTACACCACACATCCATACAATAAGGATTTCTACAGTTAGAAATTTTGGCATGAAATTAATGAACTGTTGAACAATTGGCATTGATGTCAATCGAACTAGAATTGAGGTCAGAGGCAATATATGTTAGCATTAATAATCATGTTGTTTAGCGGGAGTCCCATGGTTGTTGTAGTGTTTTGTAGATAATCATCATAGTAGCAGGCTTAGTGGAGAAGCCATAAAACTATGACTATGGTGGTTATTAGTCCCAAGATGTGGAGGAGATTTTTCCTTAGGAGACCATATCATATGTATCTGGAAATGACTCCATCAGATAGTGTTATGAAAGATATTTCCATTGGTATGTTTAAGTCCAAAAAAGTCCTTTTGGATTAGGATTTACATGAAATTGAAGTTTTCAGATAGCAAATTTCATTCCTCAAGACCTTGGAAGATTTTGAACCAAGGTCAAGCCTAGTCGAAAGTCGGGCCTAGTCATAGGTTGAGAAATGCAGTAATTTTGGCAAAAGAACAACTTGAACCCCTTGACCCCTGACCTGTGTGGGACCATATCTAATTCATAGGTCAGGCATTGCATCAATTTTAGCAAGAGAAAAAAATTCTTTAATCCCGACCTCCCGACCAATGTGGGACCTGGTACAGGAAAACAATTGGAAAAATGTGAATGGATTTATGATGAGTTGGAAGCAACGTAGAAGATGACGTTAGCATGGCATGGAAGTACAAAAGACATGTTTCAGGAAGATTCAACTTTTTCGGGTGGCCTAATGGGCCAAATTTAGGGGACATGTGTCACCATACATAAGGTTCCATGTGGCCCACATGATGTCAACATGACATAAGTTGATGATGTGGGAGAGCCTCAAATTTTGATCCAAGGTGTTGATTTGTAAATATTTTTCTTATTTATTTTACTGAATCAATAAAACGGGCCTAGAGCAGTGGAAAATGGATTTATTCGGGCCTACATTCAAGTTTGGGTTGAGGCAAATGCAGGTGCACAAGAAAACAGAGTGGGTCGACTCCCAACCTCCCGACCTACATTGGAAGGCATTCCCAAGTCATAGTTATGTAATTTTTTTGTCTGCTAAATGCCTAAGGGAATTTATGTTGAATGTAATGTATTACAGGTATACTGCATAGGGTCATATCACCAAAGGCTTGAATAGCATACTGACATACCCAAAGTAAATGGATTGGATGGGAAAATTTAGATACAAGGAAACAAGGACCTCTATCTATCACATATTAATGATGTTTGGAACAGTCAAAACTAAGTTCTCCTCATGCCAGGAAGCGATAAATGAGATTAGTGGATATTAGACCAAGCTCAAGAAATACATATTGTTTTTACAGGAAAACTTAAATTGAGGAAATAATTGAGTATGCAGGTGGACTGAGAATTAATTCACTGCATGGAAAAATCACTAGATCCCATTCTCAAATTTAATATAGTTAGAGTAGTCAAGTGCTAGGATGTAACAAGAGAATAGAGATCCTTTCAGGAGTACGCACTCAAGTAGAGTCAAGCACAAAGTGAACCATGCTGAAAAATCAAAGATAACGTCGGTCACAACGCAGCTAAGGATTAGTGAACTAAGCCCACCTGTAGAGTTGAATACGGATTTAGAGTACAAGAAAATTGATGGAGAAACAACAGACAATTCCATGCTATGACACAATATTAGGTATAGATATTGTAGAGACAACATCGGTCACAGTGCAGCTAAGGAAAAAAATGGTTGAGTGAAGTTGATCAATTTGGCGAAGTATGCAAAATTGTTGAGGGTTATTGTGTGCAGTATTGTGGGTGTGTGACTGAGCTATGTGTCACTTATAGAAGGTGAATCGCAAGGTCGAGACCTAAGATGGTTGATCAATAAAGAGCTCGGTTTGAAGGAGAACTAGGTAGCTAAAGGAAGGGAACTAATACTGAAGCAGATCAGATTTGTATTTTTATGTATATGCATCTGTATCTATTTTTAGTTTGCAAATTGTATGAAAAGTCGAACAACAACTAGAGTAGGTAGTTTCCTTCATTCAGAATATGTTAGTGCCTCTTGGAAAGTAGTGGCTTTCTAGCATAGTGGTTTGGTGCCTCTTGGCAAGTAGTGACTTGCTAGCTTAAGTGAGTTGGTGCCCCTTGGAAATTAGTGACTTGTTATCTTAAGTGGATTGGTGCCTCTTGTGAGTGGGTGATCACAAAAATATTGATGTAATTAAGTAGGTGCTTAATTTACATCACAATAACAAATAGATTGGTGGTTTTCTCCTTTTGGGTTTCCACGTAAAAATACTTGTGTCGATATTTGTATGTTTCTCATGAGATATATTTTGTGTACATGTGAATGTTGTATCTTGTTGTTTATATTGTATCATATATGAATTCTCTCATAAGTAACTTATAGTCGTGAAAATAAGTAAAGGGTTGTACCTAAAGGTTTAAGAACCTCATTATTACTGATTCAACCACCCCCCCTCCCCCGCTCTCAGTAATTCCTTATTTCAACATGAAAATCATAGTACTCCTTGAAGGTATTTTTTATGATCATGATCCGGACTTATTATAGTCTCCATGATCATAAAAAATAAAGGTACGAATTCATGAGGTATGTATAATTTGTTTATTAAAATTATAACATTACATGTTGCTTTGGTTATTTCATTCTAGGGTTTATAGTTGTCTATCTAAGATTGCAAATAGTACATGTGAAAGCCTAACTATATAACCCTGAAACCCTAACCTTTTGCCTCTAGTTTTTGTGATCTAACTAGGGTATATGTCAAGTATGATCAGATGATAATAATAAATTGTATCCGACATTAATTACCTAGTCCTAGATTTGGAATTTGTTCACCCTAGGATTTCATCCTCCATTGTTGCTTAGAAACCCTAGATTAACAAAATTAACATCATGTTTTTAGTATCGTATGTTTTCTACTTGTCAATAAGCATTGTAGGCATAAAGGTTAAAATTTAGAGGGAATATGTCAATAAACTAAACTCTACAAGTTTTTTAAAAGGGGAAACTCCAAGTATTGTTAAAGAATGTAACTAGTGTAGGTTTCCATAATTGTATTTTATTCATGTATTTGTCAAAATTAAGAAAAGAAAATTATTTATAAAATAATTTTTTATTGACTTATTAAAGCTTGGATTTCATGCTTGGGTCAATGGTCAATAGGTCAAGCCTCCATTGTAGGATTCTAGGATTTTTATTGAGTCAAAATTGAAAGTGATAAAAAAAAATTATGTCAAAGAAATTCCTCCACCAAGTTAGCTCCCTTATCCTACAAAAGACTACCACATATTCTACAACTCAATATCCAAATATAAGACCTATAAACTAGCCTATAAATCGGCCTCAATTCAAGATGAAAATTTTGCTTCTACCATTGTTCATGTCAGCGCAAAATCACAGTAACAAACAAGTATAAATAGCCTATCATTCTACCATTTTGAAGGAGGTAAGTATTTGATCTGAAATATTTTGAAGCTTAGGAAAGAGCATAAAAGGAAGGGTAGATAATATTTGTGGAAGTAATTATTACAAGAGGAGAATAAAATCACTATGGCGAGAGCTATCACAGGAGGGTTCGAAAAATCTCCGTTGCAGGAGCTATTAAAGGAAGGACGGAGAATCTCTATTGCAGGAGTTATTGCAGAAGGAGATGATTTGGTGGTTCGAGAATGTATATTAGTTAGAAGGTCAAGTGTGTCTCAACATGATCTAATCTACTATATAAATATTTGAATGGTTTTTTCCCTTTATAGTGGTTTTTCCTTGGCCTTGTGCCTACATCTTGTGTCCATTTTGTGATCTTGTTTTGTTTGGGATTTTTATTAAATAACATAATAAATCGAAAGAAGAAATAATAAAAGGAAATAAAAATCACAAGAAAATTTCAAATTTAAGATAAATCTACTTTAATAACTTAATTCACTTGATGCCACACATTTCTCAATATAGTATCAGAGATAAGGCTTTTAAGATAGGTCGGATAAAGAATATCAAATTGGTTGCATCCCATATTAAAAAAAATCCATAGACTTAATTTATGAAGGAAATAATATTAAATTTTTGGGTACTCCATCAAGCTCTATTCACTGTGACAAGACTTCAGACTTAAACATAACGAGGGCATGAGAATGTCTCCTCTTAAAGAATCGAAAGAGTGATTCAACATTCCTAAGAGGGGCACACATCTCAGTGATACAACGAGAGTCTAGAGAGACTATATTAGGTCTGAAACCTTCATAAGGTCTCAAATATGTAATTTATATCTTACTCACTACATAACAATGAACTTGTTAAGGATTTTTTTTTTTTTTTTGTTAGACATCAAAGGCCTTCATATTGAAAACTCCTCTAACCCTGAAAAGTTTCCAAATATTTTTAAAATTTTGAGCACAAAGTTTTCGTACTAAATATTGTGCTTTTTTGGAGGATAGTATTGAATTCATTCTAAATCTATACTGGTAATCCTAAAGTAGAGCCATCATTACCTTATAAAAAGGGAAATTTTATGAAAGGGAACTCTAATATGATACTTCTAATACTGATCTATCATCATACCTATCTTATTCACTCTTTCCTACAATCTTATTCATATATCCTCTTAAGTACAATTCAATGGTTTAGAGAGCATGATTTTGTGACAAAATATTGATAGTACTATAGCATATATATTTACATAGTCCAAAACTTGAATTGTTACCTTAGAAAAGTAGACCTTTGAAGTATACATATATCAGTCCTCTTAAAAATACACTTGTTTGATAAAATATATCAAACACAATGAAAAACAAATTTTGTACCATATTTTATTATATTGAAGGACCTATACAATGAGTCATATCGAATACACTAAGCATCATTCAAATTCATTTCCCCTATACACTTTGAAAGACAATGAGAAGTTCTAGACCTTTGATATAGTCTATAAAAGAAGCTACAGTAAGTGAAAAAGTGTAACAAGTCTCTTTATCGTCAAGTCTTCAAGTAAGTATCAAAATTATTTTTCATATTTTGGTCACTTAAGCACATGTGTGCAGTTTGCAGGAAAATGCATCAAGATTTATAAGGCATGCAACCTTTAGGTATGTACAACATGTTTATTTGTTTAAGAATCTAATATATGATGTTGGTATTGAAAATTATAAATCCCAAATGACACATGAGAATCCTTGTCATATATAACCCCTAACCATGATCTATACTTCTAATTTTTGTAGGTAATCTAGGGTATATAGTAAACCCTAGTCATAATTGAAGTAGAAGAAAATTTGTTTTTGCTAGACCTAGACTTTTTACTTAGGAACCCTGGGATTCCATCCTTGATTGTTGCTTAGAAACCCTATATTAGAATTTGACATCAAATTTTTGGTATTATATAGTTTGCTTGACTATACTTGTCATTAAGTGTTGCAAGAATAAAATTGGGACTAAATTTAGAGAGAGCACTTCAAGGAAACCCTACATGATTTGTAAAAGGAGCAACTCCACGTATGACTATAATTATAATATTTGCAGCAAAAACCTTTTTCATTAAAATCATTTTGAAATTTGTTTTTATTACTAAATATCTTGTGTTTAGGGTTTTAAATTGTAAAATATACTTCTATTTAGATTTAATCTACCTTTTTCATATATCTTGTTATTTGTTGAAACCCTAACTTTTAGGGTTCACTATAAAACCCTAACTTTTTTATTCTTAGGGTATATTGTTGATAGTGTTGAATTGATAGGCTACTTAGGGTTTTAAATTCTAACGATATTTATGGTTTTGGTAATTCTTTCGTGAAACCCTAATATTTTAGGGTTTGTCATATAAACCTAAGCCTTCAGGGTTTGGTGAATTAAGAGTTTACTAAATCCCTAGGAATGAAACCCTAGGTGTATGTGACTCCACATAATTGAAACTATAGTTAAAAATTGTTAATATTTATTGTTTGTATGTAAAATATTAATATGAATGAAACCCTAGATGTAAAGTTTCTAGTTCATTAATGAATTCTAGGGTTTGTAACAAAACCTGGTAAATTCTAATAGGAAATATTTGAAACACTGGATGTACACCTAGATTCTTTAAGTCTTAGTAATCAAACCTAAGGCTTGTATCAATACCCTTGTAGGTGTTGAGTCTAGTTTCTGGAACTTGAAATAGTGAAACCCTAGATATAAAATGCTTTCACTATTAAGTTTTTGATATCTAAGGTTTAACTTTGAAATCTAGGGTTTATGTCAAAAACCGTAGTATAAAATATCGAGTTGGATAAGAAAGATAAAATTGCTTTAAGCAATGGAAGTTTGGTTACTTATATTCATACTCTCAATGATATGCTACCTTAGTATTGATCTCATGCTCTTGTATATTTGTATTTGATTTTACTTATTACTAGATTTGCAGGTATACAATCTTCAATATGTTGAATATGTTCACCTACATTAATTATGAGCATGATGGAAAGAAGAGCTTGATAAATTCTATTGTTGAGCTGAGGGGGAGCTTGCATATGCTCCATGAGTGTATAAAATGTTGATGATAAAGTTATGAATAATATTTGGATGTTTTTGAAAGATGTTAAGAATTGTAATGATTTGAAACATGATATATGAGAAGAATCATGATATTTGAAGACACCTAAGGTTAGTATTAGCATATATATATATATATATATTGAAAGTTTAATGCTAATTGGGGTTGTGTTTGTGCAGAATCTCTCCATGAAAATAACAAAGTTCGAAAGCATGCTTGATTGATCTAGGTTTGTTGGTGTTTGGGTCTATGTTCTTGGAAGTCTCATTTGAAGTTGATATGAAGATAATTTGGGTATATGATCTTGGAAGACTTGCAATGTAGAAATAAAAAATTTATTGAGGTCAAATGCAATGCAAAACTAAATCACACACCAGGTAGCCAAGTGCTTGGTGGGCTAAAGTTGAGAAGTACTTCGATGAGTTTTTTTTGTGTATATGACTTCAACCCTAGTTAATATTTCAAATCCATATGTGCAAATGAAAGTACCTACAAAAAAAAGGAAGGAGGATAAGTTAGATGATATAATTAATTAATAAAATATAAGAAAAAACATATTGTTATCATGTGTTTAGTGCATGAGTGTACTAAAACATCGGTGCTTGGTAGGAATGGTTGCAACCTACAAGCAATGGTCACAGGTTGAAAAAATGGTTAGTTGGTTAGTGGAAAAATGCTAACATATAAAGCACACTAAATTATGGAACATAGTATGTTGCAAATAAGAAGAAGAAACACAACTACAATAAAACAAAAACACAAGCTCAAATGAGTCAAACGAGACAATAATACAAACGGTGGAATAATCCCCTCTTATTGACCGCCATTAGTAAATAAAAGGTAGAACGTTACACACTTTCCAAAGGATTCTTAGAGATATGGAGCTATAATACCCAATCCAAGGAGGGCTTTACCCTTGAGATAGTTCTACAAGGCCTCTCTCTTCTCCTAAGGGATTTGAGTTTTTGGGTGGCCACCAATTGAATCCTATAACTCAATTGCTGCTCTGGATCACACAATGCTGGTTTTCTCATGGGAAATTTGGCCAGCATAAAAATTTGTTCTCATTTTTTTCTTCTCATGGTGTCAATTTATAGGCAAATTCAAATCCTTCTTCTCTCTCTTGGTACAGTTGTGGATAGTGACCCAAGAGTGGGGGTTGATTCATGTGTGTACTCACTTGAGGTCTCAAGTTGGCTCTAGGAGGTTGTCCTAGGGCGGCCTCAAGTGGAGAATCTTCTCCTGAAGTGTGTCAAGTGGTCCCGGATGGTGACTTCCGCCACACCCAGGACCACGTGGATTTTTTAGGGAAATTTGCGCAGACCAGTGTGCCTATCGAGGAAAAATGCACACGGAGCACTTTTTGCAAGTATCTTCTCTACGCAATTTAATATTTTTCCTCTTGACCTTAGAGATTATTTAATTTTCTTGATTCTCTAATGTTTCTCAGCCCTGTAAATCCTTCTACTTGAAATTTCATAATGTCATTTTGCTTGTTTGATTTTCCAGTGATAAAATTTCCCCCCTAATGTGTGAGGGCTAGGAAGAACTATATAGCCGAAATGCATTATAGTTTCTATTTTGTGTAACCGGTGGTGAGAGAGAGAGAGATCTGTGTACAGCCCAAGGTTGGAAACTGCTTACAGTGGGAAAAAGAGTGACCATGTTCTATCGGAAACCTAGAAGAAATATTATGATACAATAAATGAAATTTTTCTACGAGGCAAACATGTCCCATGCTCGTAATGCTTTGGCTAGCTAAAAAATATATCTGATAGATAAAGGTTCTGTCTGTGTCACTGATATGGTAGTGATATGTTGATTTGGTTAATAATGACAATTGCTAACGCCCTCAGGGGTGTTTTCTATTTGACAATAGGCTAAATGTGGTGCCCACATGCGTAATCTTGGTATGGCATATAAATGCTCATTGTACGCATGGGTGTATGACTGGGACCTTCCCGTGTAAGCATTGTTGAAAGAGATGCTTATAATGGCACGAGTCTTCGAAGAATATGGGCAAAGTGCAATGGTTGTAAAGTAAGATGCCATATTTACATGAAAGCTTATGTTGTAGTTGAATTCCAGGAGGATCGATGACATCTATAGGAAATGATGATTCCCACAGTGCCACCCGAGGATGCCCCTATTGAGATGAGGAGTCAATCAAGGTACTGCTTCCTTTTTGGAGAATGGGTGGTGAAGTCGACAAAAAGGAAGCCTCAACCAAATGAGATATCTACTGATGCAAGGGACCAGGGTCTCTGATCTGATAGTTTTAACATAGGCATGATGGCGAGGGATGACTTGAAAACTGATGATGGGAGTTTAGTGGCCCAAGGTCGGAGCATGAAAAAAGTAGTTTGGCGGAAATCATAAATACTTCTGATGAGGAAATCCCTGGGGTCAGTAGGACGTCCAGGGTGGGTATATGTTGGTTATGAATGTCATGGTGGCTTTGAGTGAAAGGTGTGATGCTCCAACCAAGGGTGATTAAGGACTGTTTCCATGGGAAAAAAATGGATGGATGACTGGGGATATTCTTCGTTCGAAATCTTTGTACACTTGCCAAAAGAATAAAAAATGGGTTTGGATTGTACAAAACATAGAGACGGGTGCCCCAAAAACATGAAAATGATTTCTCACTGATGGTGTGAGGAAGGTGTTTTTGCTGAGGGTGGGGACCCCATTTGTTGGTCTCAGTGTGGGATGGTGAAGCGAATGGAAAATATCATATGGGCTATGTTGATGGAGGGATGGTAGGCCAAATGTGAGATGCAGTGATATGTATTCAATCTGCTTGCGAAAATGGTAATCCGGGAAAGGGGTTTAATTTTGATGTGGTAAAACTTGACTTGATGCATGGTGGATGAATGATCATGAAGTGCTTTCCGGACTGAGGTGATATGGCCATGGCATCATATTTTTTATGCATGGTATACTTTGAGTGATAGACGCCATCGAGGGGGACATTCTACCGACCAACGAGGACGTTCATCATGTTCAAGGTGGGAAGATGATAAACATGGTCGGTTGTTTGGAACCTATGGTTGATTTCTTGTGGAGAAATGCTATCAGGATATGGAGAGTTTCTCTTGGACTCTATCATGCTGAGGGTAGAATGGTAACTACTCTGGAACCTTCAGTGGATGGGGCAATAGGTGGCTTGTTGTGTTGTATAACACTTGCAACAAAATACCCCAAGTGAAAGCATCTTTCTCATTCTAATATTATTGACAACATGTATTGAATGAAAAGAGGATAAGACAGGGCATACCTGTCGTAATTGAAAAAAAAAAAAAATTCAGAGGCATGAATGTGTGGAGCCTCCTTTGGGCGTTTTGAGGTGATGATCATTGTGTCACTTTTGGTTCTATAATTGGGCTCTTTGAGCTCTCGTTATGGTCCCTCAAACAATTTGAAAAGGGTGAGATATAGGCCAATATGGCCCATTTCAAGTCATGTGTGACATTTGAGTGTTTGAGAGTTTGAGAGGTTAGAGGTTGTTACCGAGCTTTTCTTGTTGTTGCAGTCAGCCTGTGTGCCCGAGATTTGCGTTGAGTCAAGTAGGCCCCAGAATGTCCTGCATTTTAATTTTTTCAGCGTGAATGGGCAGGTGTTTGTACAAAATGAGTTTGTAAGGAACCCTAGCAATTTTTTTCCTTGACCACGCGGGCGATCAAGGCACAAGCACGAAATCTCTGCGTGAAGCTGACGATTTGCACACAGATTTCATGCATGTGAGTGCTTTATATGCGCGGCCTCCACACTTATCCGAGATACAGGCACACAGTCAGCATGCATATTCGAGAAACAGGCGTGTTGAAAATCCAAGGTTATTTTTGGAAAAATTTGGGAAATTTTTCAATATTTTGGTGTTTTGAGTTCACTAATGTGTGTCTGTTTGGTGATAGGATGTTGTGGAGGGAGAGAGATTGGACTGATCTCCACATTTTGTAGAAATTTATTAATACTAATTTATTACCAGATTCTCTTGATCTAACAAATTAATCTTATGTTAAATATAGAATCCTTCCACTGTTAATTTTGCGGAAATTAAATCGCCAATTGCAAACACATGCGAAGAAAATCAATTGCACATAAACATAGTTGTTTAAAGAGAAAGATTAAATCTCAAAACCCCAACTATCATATATTATGTATATAAATGGATCATGTAATAATCTCATACAAATCTTAGTACATCAAGCTCTCAGTACAATAAACAATCATTACACACTGTCATGCAAAAATTTTCATATCTATGCACCAATTTATTGCCTCCTAATTGCCTGCCTCCACTGCGCAATCCCTGCTGAAGAAGACCCCTGAATGAATTCGAATTGGCCTTGCCTTGACTGTGCAATCCTCATTGGCATCTCCAATTTTTTTCAAATGCATTGAATGCATCACTATAGTCACAACAGATAGTCCATCTCACCCTTTCACCTATCTCTCCACTGGGTCTCCACCGGAACTGACATGCAAGTAGTTAACTATTGTATTAGTTCAGTTGCAAGTGAGTATCTAGTTATGAATTAATTAAATAATTAATTCACTAAACTCTCACTACTGTATCTTTCAATTAGACTAGATACCACTAGCTCAACTGAGTTTAACTCACTTAACTGAGTTAAACTAAATAACAACTCCCGTAACTACTCTTCCAACTCTGTCATAACTTTGCCACTTCGGTTCTAACTGAGTCCTCCATGCATGAGCCACCAATAACCCTGGGAATTGCATAATTCCTTTAGCCCACTGATTTTCCAAATCTATTCACTGAAATAAAGTGCTCCAAGAGAGTAAGTTGATATTTATTTTTGGATTATTATTAAGGGCTAATAATAATCGACATGCATCTATATTTATATTGACGATCTATAAATAGACTTCGCCCAATATTCTAAAAATAGAATTTCATATATTTTTCACATTTGACCAACCATCTACAAATAGCATCCTGAAACTTATAGAATATGCTCACCATGTCTACAAATAGACATACACCTAAAAATAGCCTGTGGGCCCCACTTAGTGAAGGTGCTTACTTTTCACTAAGCTCATCATCTTGTTGAATCTCAATGATCCCTCTCAACAAGATAGGGATTATCCTTCACCCTGATCCTGCCTCTATGGTATTCAAATTTTCTCCTGTTGGGCGCCTTCGTCAGAATATCTGCATCCTGATCTTCCATAGGAATGTACTGAAGCAACATGATCTTCCGCTGCACATAATCTCTGATCTGATGATACCGGATATCAATATGTTTAGATCTATCATGAAACATAGGATTAATCGAGAGTTTAATGCAGCTCTGATTATCACAATGTATCACTGTAAGATCTAAATGAAAACCGAACAAACTGACCAGGATCTTCCTCATCCAGATAGCCTCACATGCATCTTGACTTGCTACCATTTATTCTGCTTCTGCTGAACTGAGTGCCATGGATCTTTTTTTCCTACTATACCAAGAAACTGTTGTAGATCTAATGCTGAAAACCCCTCCATATGTGCTCTTTCTGTCCATTGGGCTGCCTGCCCAATCTGCATCCGTGAAGCCATGCAACTTCACCTCATCTGTCTATTTGTACCATAATCCATACTCAGATGTGCCCCTGAGATACCTCAGGACATGCTTGCATGCCTTCCAAAAGAGCTTGGTATGCTTAACCATTGCTTGATTAAGCTGGTTCACCGCATAGCATATGTTCGGTATTGTATTAACTAAATACATGAGCGAACCCACCAACTGTCGATAAACAGTGGCATCCACTACCTCTGCCGATGTAGCATCCTCTTTCCTTCAATTTCTTGGAAGAGGAGTATCCATGGGCTTGCAGTCCTCCATGTGAAACTTACCAAGTATCTCCCGAGCATATTTTCCTTGAGACAAAAATAGTTCACCTTCTTGCTGCCATATTTCCAATCCAAGGAAATAATGAAGGAGGCCCAAATCCTTCATCTCAAACTCCTTTCCAAGATCTTCCTTGCATGATTGTATCAACTGCTCATCACCCGTTAGTATTAAATCATCAACATAAAGAAAAATGATTAAAATCTTACCCTCCACCACAATTTGGTATAGGTTTGCATCCACCTCACTCTTGGTGAAGCCAAGTCCAGTGAAATAGTTGTCGATCTGTGTGTACCAACCACGGGGTGCTTGCTTCGGTGCATAAAGTGCTCTTTTGAGTCTGCACACATGTGACTCATTGCTTAAGATCTCAAATCCTTCAGGCTGCTCAATGTACTCCTCTTCCTCAATGATCCCATTAAGGAATGTAGTCTTCATATCCATCTAATGAATATGCCAACCCATCTGCACTGAGAGAGCAGGAATGGTCCTTATGGAATAATACCATGTGACAGGTGCAAAGGTTTCTTCATAATCAATCCCCTCGATCTGTGAGAAGCCCCAAGCAACAAATATTTCCTTATACTTCTCGACGCTCCCATCAACAGCTTGCTTTACTTTGTAGATCCATCTTGAACCTACCACTGATTTACCAACTGGCCTTGGAACAATCTCCCAAGCATTGTTTCTGACAATGGAGTCATGCTCCTCCACCATGGCATCTACCCATGTGGGCTCCTACACTGCTTCTTCAAACGAAGATGGCCTTGTCACGATACACTTGCTCATAAGAGCCATGTATCCAGTAAATCGGTCAGGTGACTATCTCTGTCTGCGCTGTGATGTAGGGACTCCTACATTCTGTGCCGCATCAAGCTTCAGTCTCTCAGCTTCTATGGTATGCTTTCTACTAGTTCTGATGTTTGGTTCTGCATGAGTGGACTTCTCCACTCCATGAATCTCCTCCAGTGGCCGATCCACATCTAGAGGCTCATCTTTGGGAACAAGAAGTTCCTCCTCTGCATGCAAATGTAGCTCCCTCTCAAGCGACAACTTCATGGCTTTCACCTCATTGAATTTTATATCCCATTGCACCACAGTCATTCGAATGTTTGGAAAATTCACACGATAATTATGGGGTGTTTCTGTGTACCCCACAAATATCCCAACTTCTACAGTCGACTCCAACTTCCTCCTAGCGTCCTTTGTCACATGAATGTAAACAGATGAGCCAAAAATCTTCAAATGAGAAATATCAGGCTTCTTACTAGTAAAAGCTTTTTCAGGTGTACTCATACCAAGTACTCTATGAGGACAACGGTTTTGCACATAAACCGCAGTGTTGCATGCTTCCGCCCACAAGTGCATCGGTAGGAAATGGCCATGCAGCATAGCTCGTGCAGCACCCACGATCGTTCTGTTCTTCCTCTCTGTGACCCCATTCTACTGTGGGTTATGAGGTGCTATGAGTTCTCTTCGAATTCTTTCTTTGCTACAGAAGTATTTGAATTCGTTCGAGATATACTCACCACCATTATCGCTTCGTAGAGCCTTCACTTGCTTCCCCGACTCCTTCTCCACGAATGCTTTAAACTCACAGAAATTTGAGAATGTTTCACTCTTCTTCTGTATGAAGAAGATCCATCGTCTACGAGAATAGTCATTAACAAATATAACATACATTAGGGGAATTTTGAGGTCTAAAATGGGCCTCCTATGGAAATAATAAAATAATAGCTAAACCAATAAAATAATATTTATGAAAATTCAATTCACTTTTTGCACCACAATACATGTAACCATAGTTAAATTCAATTCAAAAGTTGTACCAAAATAAAATTAATAATTTTTTTTATTGATGTGACTATAAATAAGAATGAGATTTTCAAGAAAAAGTCATTATCATTGAACAACTAATACATTTGTCCTTTGTACTTAAATAACTTAAAATATTAAATAACTTAAAATAAAATATAAATATAAATTTATAAATTCTTAATTATATTATAAGCTATTAATTAAAATTTATATTATTTAAATTGTATAATAACATGTAATTAATATACTATATAAAAATAATATAATATAATAAATGTATAAGGATATGCATTGTTTCTTTCAAGAAATATGAAATGACAATAATATATTTTTATTCAAAAAGTGTGAAATGACATTTATTATGAGTACTTTACTTTGACTTTAAAAGTACTTAGAGCACTACCATGGTTAACCATGATTTTTTATCGACCATTGAGAATGTGACAAGTAAGTATCTTTAACTCAATAAATGCCACCTCAACCATTAGGGATGATGTCATCCCCTAAAATGTGATTGGTTATCATAAATTGAATTTTGATTGTAAATTATCCTTAGGAGACCCATTTTAGACCTTAAAATTCCCCTAATGATACATGTGTTTTGCTGTTGAAGCAACCGAGAAAGGTCCACACACGTTTTTGTGAATTCTCTCCAGGATAACCGAAGCACAGTTCTCCTTCTCATGAAAGGTGGTCTTCACAAACTTACCCATAGTACATCCCTTGCACTGATCTGATCGTGCAAGAGTACCCCTGGGAAGTCTGGTCTAAATCTGCTGCAAAATCTTCAAGGTGCCATGGTGAAGATGGCCCAATCTCCTGTGCCATAATTCGCCCTCATCCCGGCTCACCACTTCTTATGCTTTTCCCATCATTGCAATGCAACCATCTACCTCTAGCTTGTAGAGATTCTTAACTTGAATCCCTATCCTCTTGGTCTAACACATTTTTTTATGTCGCAGGAAATATTTTCCCTGGTTGAAAACAACGTCATAACCTATTTCCTCCAACATGGCGACCAAGACCAAGTTCTTCTTCAGACCTAGAACATGCATAACATCTTTCAACAGAAATGGTTTACCTGAATCCCTCTCAAAGGTAATGGTTCCAATGTTGTTCGCACTGTATCTACCATCGTTGCCCATCTCTATATGCATTTGGAGATCCTTCTCCTCCAAGTCACTAAAAAAATCCTTGTCTCTCGTCATATGGAAGGAAGCGCCACTATCAAGATACCACACTGATCCCATTGCGCTTGAAACCAAGCATGCGATCAAGGAGAAATCAATTTCAAACTTTGAGGCTAAGGCCTCACCCGCTGCAGCTCCAGCAGCCTTCTTGTTCTTCTTTTTCTGTGGGCAGTTAGTGGCGAGATTCCCAAATTCCTGACAGTGAAAACACTTCACTTTGGACAAATCCAGCTTCTTGGCTTTAGCCTCAGATTTTGGATGGGATTTCTTCCCCTTCCCTCTCCTTGCTTTGGCAGCCAAAGCACAATTCTCTTCATCATCATTCTTCGATGAAGAGCCATCCCTAGTATTCTTCCTTATCTCCTCCTGCATAAGATCTGACCAAAGTCGCTCCCAATCCGGTAGTTTCTCCCGTCCATTGACAAAGTCTTCGTAGTTGTGCCAACTCTTCGTAAGCCCAAGGAGAGCCAAGCTCACCAATTCATCATCCGCAACTATATTTCCCACACTCTCTAGCTCATCCCTACATTGGACAAACTTCATGAGATATTTTGGAATACTTTCGCCCTTCTCCATTTTGATTTTTCTGAGTTTATCTTTCAGCGCCAAGTTCCTATGGCCACTGCTGCTTTGGAAAAGATATGTCAAAGCCTTCCACATTTCAAATGGAGTGGCTTTCATGTGAAGAATTGACACAATGTGGTCCTTCACACCTTCCAACGGAATTCTTCTTGTCTTCGCTACCTTCTTTTTCCATGCGTCAAGTATTGTAGCATCGCTAGAAGTAGGCTTAGGAACATCGTTAACGATGAACTCCTTTAGTCCATTATCTTCAAGCACCACCTCCATCCTATCCTTCCAGGCTATGTAATTCGAGCTACCCTCAAGGGCATACTCCAATCGCAACCCATTGAAAAACATTTCAATGAATACTCAACTGTCACACCAAGAAATTTCTGCAGCAAATTCGAATTGTCCACCAGCACAAAACTCAGCACCACTTCACAATTGCAATCTCTAGTGATTAACACTCCTCTGATACCATGTAGAAATTTATTAATACTGATGTATTACTAGATTCTCCTGATCTAACAAATTAATCTTATGTTAAATACATAATCCTTCCACTATTAATTTTGCGGAAATTAAATCGCCAATTGCAAATACATGTGAAGAAAATCAATCGCACATAAACACAGTTGTTTAACGGGAAAGCTTAAAGCTAAAAACCCCAACTATCATATATTATGTATATCAATGGATCATGTAATAATCTCATACAAATATTAATACATCAAGCTCTCATTACAATCAACAATCATTACACACTTTCATGCAGAAATTTGCATATCTATGCACCAATTTCTTGCCTCCTGACAGCCTGCCTCCACTGCGCAATCCCTATTGAAGAAGACCCTTGAATGAATTCGAATTGGCCTTACCTTGACTACTCAATCCTCATTTGCATCTCCAATGTTTCAAATGCATTGAATGCATCATTATAGTCACAATAGATAGTCCATCTCACCCTTTCACCTATCTCTCACTAGGTCTCCACTAGAACTGACATGCAAGTAGTTAACTGCTATATTTGTTCAGTTGCAAGTGAGTCTCTAGTTATGAATTAATTAAATAATTAATTCACTAAAATCTCACTAGTGTATATATCATTTAGACTAGATACAACTATCTCAACTGATTTTAACTCACTTAACTGAGTGAAACTAAATAACAACTCCCGTAACTACTCTTCCAACTCTGTCGTAACTTTGCCACTTTAGTTCTAACTAAGTCCTCCATGCATGAGCCACCAATAACCCTAGGAATTGCATAATTACTTCAGCCCACTGATTTTCCAAATCTGTTCCCTGAAATAAAGTGCTCCAAGAGAATAAGAAGTTGATATTTATTTTCGGATTATTATTAAGGGCTAATAATAATCAACATGCATCTATATTTAGATTGAGGATCTATAAATAGAATTCGCCCAATATTATAAAAAAAGAACTTCATATATTTTTCACATTTGACCAACCATCTACAAATAGCATCCTGCAACTTATAGAATATTCTCACCATGTCTAAAAATAGACATACACCTAAAAATAGCCTGCGGGCCCCACTTAGTGAAGGTGCTTAATTTTCACTAAGCTCATCATCTTGTTGAATCTCAACACATGTTTGTGGCGCAATATTCCAATGCTCGCCAGTAGTTGGATCGATGGTTTCTTCTCAAGTTCGTTAAGAATGAACTCTTGCGGTCGTAGGATCGATTACTACGTTACCTGGTCCGTTGCTAGAATAGGCGGCGCAGAGTGAAGGTGCTACGAGTATGTGACTTGGCTATCTATCCAAAGACGGATATTTATTTTGTGAGAGCTCTACTACCTTAGGGTGAGGCACTCCACTACCCACTCCCTCTTGGGAAGCTATATCTTCGGCGTTTTTCAGATATCCATTGTGGCAGAGCGCCTCTACCGGAGGGGTAAATCTTGATAGTGTCAATGACATATTTTTCCAAGCGGTGTGCTCTAGCGATAATTGTGAGACTAACGGGGTCGTCGCTGCTGCACAGGGTGTCAAGGCCACAGATAGGTGTCCTACACCGGCTGAGGGTCGGGGACTTCCTTGATTTTTCCCATCACTGTTATGACAGGATGGTGGATCAGCTAGCGAAGGTCCGAGATGGATCTAATTTGTTCACATATGCTATCATCCTCTATAGCATTATGTATGAGAGAGTGGTGTTGTTGCGGCCTGTAGTGCTTATGACTACATGGGGTCATCGGGACCCTCACACAAGGAGATGGGCTCCAGTGATGCCTCGAGGTGGGGGAGATACGGTGGGGCATTACTGGAATGAAACCACCAAGGCTTGGTTTGAGGCCAACCCTCTGATGTTCCTCCCTTATCCATACGTTGGAATGGATTTCCGAGGAGACCCGGATATGGTTCTTCCTATTGGATATACTTGGGGACCGGTAGGTATGATTTTTGTGTTTTATTTTGAATTTGTTGAGGATTTATGATTTATGTGTGTATTATGATGACACTAACATAGTTTTGTTACTCTTACATACGTTGGAGAGGTAGGGCGGCCTACATCTCAGTTGGTAGGCCACCAACCGAACCGGAGGGTTTGAGGAGCTCTGCCCCTGGCTTGGGGGCAGGGGGAAGGTCCGGTGCAGCCCTAGGGTGGAGTACCCAGTGATGGATCTGGCCCTTCTAAAGAGGGTAGCATTTCTGCTACTATTGAGTGTGCTGCAGCGATCACCCGCACCGAGGCGGCGGAGGCCCACATGGTAGAGATGGTAGGGTAGCTCGTTGCCTCAGAGGCCCGAGCCACTAACTTGGCAAACGCTTAGGGTTGAGTGGACCAACTGACCTAGGGTATGTCGACCTGTGGTTTTGTCGATGAATTAGATGATTTATGGTTAGAGACAGTGATGGCCCAAGAGAGGTGCTATCGACTGACTTTGCGCCACATGGCGGCTTAAATTTTGACAGCTACCTCAGTACTGGCACCGGGAGCAGCCGGGGGTCCAGGTGCCCAACCTGGCGAAGTGAAACCTTAGAGATATTTGTACACGGTAAAAGCACCCGTTATGATGATGATTCCCTTATTTTTGACGACATGTGTATATGTATTTTTGGCTAACCTGTGGGTCAGATACATGACTCATTACTTTGTACTCAGACATATTTTTTGGTATATATGAGAGATGTATTTTTGTGGCGCTGCATGATGTGTCCATTGTTTATATGTTTTCATGTATGTTGTGTATCACTGATGGATGTCTATGTTTATATGTTTTTTGGTTTTATATATGATGGTTTATATGAGATGCATTCCAGTTTAGGATGTGGTTAGCTATGTGATTTTTTGTCTAGTTTTGATTTCTTGGTACATGTGTTAATGTAATATGATCAAATTGACGGTTTAATATATTTGCACACAAATATTTTCTACACACATGTGAATACCGTACCACAAACTCTTGGTTTAATTTCAAAACCACTAACTGGGAATCAAGGTAGATATGAAAGTGGCGAATTCCTTGATTGAAGGCATCGCACATGAGCCCTATGACGGTGTCATATTCTACCTAATTGTTTGTAGCTGATCCGATGCATACTCCATTGGTAAAGAATGGAGATCGGTCAGGGTGGAAGATGACCCAGGTGGATTCTGCTAAATTTTGAGAACATTGCGATGCTCCATCAATGAATCCAAAATAATGGTTGGGTTGAAGATCCATTTGTGACACCAGAGCACTTTTTGTGGCAAGTTTGTGATTAAAAATAAAGTTTGGTATATGCACGTTATCTCTAGGGCTGAGCCCTCGTGAGCCTTATGGGTAAAATTTCTTAAGGTAAAGACCATTGATGGGGTTGCTCAGACATGTTCCTTCGGGCTATTTCAAGATGTATTCCCCCTTTAGGAGACATTTTTTTATGATATAGGGACCTTTCCACAAGCTTTAAAATTTTCCTGTCCCTAGGGATTCTTTCGCGACATCGTAGCGGAGGACTAACTCCCCCTCAGTAAATGATTGAGGGGTGATGTTGCGATCGAACAATTATTTCACCCACTTTTTATGGGCCTCGTTGTGTTGTAACGAGTATCGTTGACTTTCATCGACGAACTCTAGTTGTACTAAGCGTTGCTCTAGAGGATAGGTTTCATCGAGGAGTTCAATGGCAGTGTGTAAGTTTGGGATCTCGCGTTTGATGGGAATCATGGCTTCGACCCCATATACCAAGTGGAAGGGTGTGAACCCCATTTGTGTTTTCATTGTCATGCAGTATGCCCACAGGGCAGAGAAAATCATGTGGTGCTAGTTTTTTTTATGGTTATTCACCATGCGATGTAACATTGTTTTGATTACTTTTTTTACAACTTCTACCTGTTTGTTGGATTGGGGTCAGTGTATTGAAGAAAATTTATGTGTGAATCTGAGGTGATGAGATAGCTCCTAGAAAACTTCATTTTCAAAGTGTTTTCCATGGTTAGAGACTAACTCTTTTGGTACACTGAACCGAGCGATGACACGGTTGAACAGAAATCGTGAAGCGATTTCTGTTGTGTTTTCGTATTTGGGCTTCGCTTCTGCCCATTTGGTGAAGTAGTCGATGGCCACAATAATGCACATGTGGTTGCCTGACGACGTAGGGGTTTCAAGTCATGAAGTCGATCCCCTATTTGCAGAAGGGATCAGTGACTATGACGGGGTGCATGGGAGCGGGAGGGGCTCTTTCCTTGTGAGCAAAGCGTTGACATTGCTCGCACATCTTAACTACTGAAATGCAGTCACAAAATAACGTGGGCTAGAAATATCCTGCCCGAAGGACTTTTTGGGAGGTGGCAATTCTGGAGAGGTAGCCACCACAAGCTCCGTTGTGGAATTCATTAAGGGCTTACTCAACTTGACCGTGGGTGAGGCATCGACGTAATATGGTGTCAATGCCCCGTTGGTATAAGACATCTCCCATGAGGAGGTATCGGGGGGCCTGGTGGCGGATGCGCCGACGGTCGTCACTGGTGAGCTTGGGTTTGAACTTTTGGGTTCCTAAAAATAAGATAATATATCCATACCAAGGGTCGTCGGTCGTTACTAGGAAGAGATGTTCATCTGGTAGCGAATCATTGACTGGTGATCCTTTGGTCTGACTTGGGAGGTCCACGATGAACTTGGCTAAAATTAAAGCCTTATTTCTCTTTGGGGAGTGAAACTGTAAGTCAAATTCTTGTAGAATGACTATCCAGCGAGCGTAATTTTGGTTCATTAAATGGCTAGTGAGCAGGTATTTCATGGGGTTAATATCTTCAATGACTGTTGTAGTACTTAAGATAATGTAGTGGTGAATTTTCTGGACTGCGTGTATTAATGCTAGGGAAGTCTTTTCTTCAGGCTCATATCTTAATGCGAGGCCTGATAATGTTTTACTAACGTAATATATTATGTGTTCCTTCCCATCAGTGCCTTCCTAGATCAATACTTCAGCCAAAGTAGTCTCAGATGTTGATAGAAACAAGGTGTAATCCTTGTTTTAGTCTGGGGGTCTGATCAACGGTGCTAAAGATAATGTGTCTTTTAGTGCCTCAAATTATTGTTGGGCTTGATTGTCCCATTTGAAATGGATATCCTGACATAGGAGGCGTAGGAATCCTTGAGCACAAGTGGCGTAGTCTAGGACAAAATGTCTCAAGAAGTTGGCCTTTCCCTGCAATATTTATAGTTCCTTGAGGGTTCGAGGTGGAGGTACCTCTTTGATAGCTTGGACCTTAAGAGGGTCCACTCTAATCCCTTGTTGGGACACAATAAAACTTAGAATTCATCCTGCTCTGATGCAGAAGACGGACTTGAGAGATTTCAAGCATAGTTTGTATTGCTGGCATACGCGGTCTTGTATCGGTCGGTGTGACATATTTGAATTTGATTATACCCATAGAAACCATCCATGAAGGAGAATGCCTTGTATCCCACACGAGCATCGATGATTTGGTCGATGAATGGGGTAAGGTACTTTTCCTTTGCACAGGCTTTGTTCAAATCGTGAAAATCGGTACAAATGTGTATGGTGCCCTAATTTTTCATGACGGGAACAAGGTTGGAAACCCATGATGTGTAAGCAATGGGGTAGATGAACCCAACTTTGTGAAGCTTATCGGTTTCTCATTTAATTGCTTATGCCTTGGTTGGATGCATTTGACGTTGTTTCCGGCATACTGGTGGTACGTTAGGCCAGGTGTCAATATGGTGTTCTACAATAGTGGGACTAAGCCCTGGCATTTCCGAGTAGTCCCATGAAAAGATATCTCGATACTCTTGCAATAAATAGGTGTAAGCGGTTATCTCATCTGGTGAACATGCTGCCCCCAGTGAAATTTCTTCAACTTTCTTAGGATTTCAAGAGATATTCACCCTTATGGTAGGCGAAATGTTTGACATGTTCCCTTCTTCGAACACATCGGGCACCAGAATGGGATTTTTGAACCAATTGAATTTCCCGGATGGAGGGAAATATTTTTATTCAATTGCATAAATATCTTTATTTCCTGTCTTGTTAGGGATGGATGTTTTTTCAATAAGAAAAAACAAGTGGTTATGCATCGCATCGCATGGATAATCTGTCTTCATCATGGCCTCAAGAATATCCTCATCTGAGTAGAATAAGGATCCTAAGGGGGATTGAGTCTGCGCAAGGCTGTGAGGAAGAGGTTCAATCCTAATGGAGATGGTCGACAGACATGAATAAAATTCCATCGTCAAGGTGGTGGAACCGGACGCGGTCGACACGGTGCATATAAACTAAGTTTTCATTGTTGTTGGTACAACTACTCTCGTAGTTGCAGCTGACTCGACACCTATGACTGATGAGAAGACAACCCGAGTCATGGTTCTGATGCATGATGATATGAATCATATATGGTGTATCGTGTCGTCAGCGTTTTGTGGGGGAGGAATTTCCATTGTGGCAGCTTGTGTGGTAGAAATTATAGGTTCCTCATAAGGCTGGGAATTTTCCAAGATTTGGAATTTTTACCTGGTGCAGAGATGCCTGAATTTTTCCATCAATGGGCATGCCTTTGTTTCGTGGTTATGGCCAGTGAAAATGGTGCATGGCACCAATGTACCTATCAAGTAGATGGTGTGAGAACCAACTCTATTCCTCATCCCTAGAGTGGATGCTCGGAAAGGATTAGGCGTAGGGGAGAGATTCCTCTGCTGCCATTTCTGAGTTTTTGGTTTTGGGGGGTCTATATCACTTGGGAAGTGTATACTTAACGCTAATCTTGCCACTTGAAGCTTGGGGAGGTCTTCACATTTCATTGTATGGTGGAAATGTGAGCAGATCCGACAATAGCAGTGTATGATCTTCTCTTGGTTAGAGAGATGTCTCTGAGGGAGGGAGGAGACCATGTGAAAATTGTTTGTGAGGTGCTTCAGTTATTTACACTGACTGAAACGGTGGCTGATTCTGTCACATAGCCCGCATGCTGGCCTAGGCTGGACGTGGATCCTGCTAGGTCAATATGTCTTTTTAACTCACCCAATATTTTGGTAAATGGGGTAGGTTGCCTGGGGGAAATATGCCTTCTATTAGGTTCTCTATACTTTGGAAAAATTATATCCCATCAGTGCGTTTCTAATGAATGAATGATAACAATTAGTGGGCACACTCGAGGGATATAAGTACAACACTGATCATGATGGTTTCCCTGACATACTAGACAAGAAAGTCTTTCTTGGGTGTTCCCATCCTGTTATATTGATAAAGTGATCGAGAACCACCTGCATAGTGCTTCTACGTCCGGGAAATTGGCGACCACATGGTTGTGTGTGTTAAATAATGCACAAGTTGGTCTTCTATGTAGAGGGTGGGTGTGGTTGACTAAGGGTTCCCCGATTGGCCGCTTTTTCACTGACAGGAAGAGAATGGACCTACTTGTCACATCCTCCTGCGTTGTCGAGCTATCCATGGATTTTGTGTCTGTGTCGTCTTCTAGGGAGAGGAGAAATATGTTCATGCGTAAACTGGTTAGTGCCAAGAAAAATCGAGGGATGTAATGGCACTTCTCTAATGAGTGATTTCCAGAACATATTGAACATGAAAATTGGGCTGCTTGCAGGCCAACATAGTACACATGGTCAACCAGATACCATCTCCGAATGAGCTCCAGTGCTGCACAGTCATCGATGAAATGGTCACGTTCATCGCAGAGTTCACAACGTATGATAGGAGGAGGGAAGATGAATGGGAGACATTCTGGTGACCATCGTGCCTTCTAAAGGTACAATATGACGCAAGGTTCTTCTCCATTTGACTGTATGGAGGGATCCTCTTGATATGATTGTTCTAGGGTATGTAAGGCATCCCTAAATCACGATATTTCTGGACAATGACGAGTACAATGCCCATAATTGTTACATATAATGCATGTGTGGTTGGTACGCAATGCTTTGCCTTGGTTTTTTGTGGTTGGTTCCTTTTTATGGGAACTTGTTGTCACGATATTTATTTCGGATCTTAGGAGCAGTTTTAATTCATCCAGTTTCTGGTAGATGTGGGTAGGGTGGCCTACTATGTCGCATACTTCACAAGGTTTTAATTCCCTTTGTATGATGGGGTTTTCTACCTTCTTCCCTTTTTTATGGGTTTTCTTGGTCGTGACAATTGGTTTTGTGACGGTAGTTTCCTTAGATGGTATGGTTGCAACAATCTCCTTAATAGGTGGGGCCCCCTCAGGAGTGAGGGGGATTAACCCTGTAGAGGTGGTAGGTGGGACCAAGTACCAAACTCGTATTGCGAAATATACATTTGGCAACACTACCTGTTGCCAAGACTTGTTGTGACACAAAACCAGGTGGACGGTATAGAAAAGGAGTTTGGGAGATGGCGTAGGATAGAGAGGTCATCGTGACAGAGGCCTCGGTGTCGTTACTACTCGTATCTGTCTCCAGGCTAGCTTTGGTGCTTGATGTGGACATCATGCACACCGGATCGCCTGTTATATCAGCGAATGATTCTGGTATGACGGGGGGATCTCCTAGGAATGATCGAAGGATAGACGACAGTTTGAATTAGCCAGGGCCATATTCTTGGTAACATGAGAGCGTTTCAATAGATGTGTCTACATAAGGTAGAACAACATTTGCGTTCATCAGGGATCGCTTATCATGGTACGTCAATTGTTCAACGGTAATGATGCAGTCCTCGTGGGGGAACATCATGGTTTGGAAGATGGAGGATGCTATGGAAAACATGGCGTACATATAGCTCCACCCAAGGAGTATATTGTAATCTAGCTGAGCATCCAAGACCTCAATGTCTATAAGAACTGTCTTTCCAACCACGAAAATTGGGGCATTTTGATCGAGACCAACAGGAGAAGAAGGGCGCTCTTCGTATGCTCTAAGTGTGATGTTCGATGGCTTCAGTTTGAGAGATCCTAACTTCTTCCAAACATTATTTGACATGATGCATGTGGATGCACCCTCATTAATGATACAGCGGTGGATAGTGATGTTTTAGACTGACACCGGTATCTGGAAGGTGACCAACAAAGGAATATTAGGGGTGGCTTTATCTAAATCAAAAGCCATTAGGTGTGAATAAGCAAGTTCGATTGTGCCTAATGCAGAAATTAAGGCTTTCCTTTGCTTTGGGAAAGATTGCAAGACTTCCAAAGCTGACATGGTAGCGGAAGATTGAGCTAAATCGTCCACAATGTTATAATTATGGGTCACTTTGGAGTGGTTTCCTACTCGCCTATTTTTTCCCTTAGCCATCTTTGGAAAAGGTTCAATAGGCATTTTTTTATATATTCAATGGTGATGTAGGTGCACTCGTGCTAGCCCCTGGCAAACTAGTGTCTCACGGGGTATCACAAATTTGATTCCGTGTTTGAAATAAAATTTCTTCGTGAGTCATAAATATTTTGTGGTTGTTGTTTCCAGAATCGTCGGGGGGTGCTTGTTGTTGTTTTGTACTAACTACCCCTTGGTGGGGGAAGGGCGCCTCCATTACAGTTGTTTGTTGTGTGGATCCCCCTTTTCCTCGGCTACCCTAAAGCTTCTTCAGCTTGAGGATTTTAGGACAGTGATGAGTGTAATGGCCATACTCACCACAAATTGTGCAAGAGTGGTTGGTCCAAATATTATCCCTCTTATTCTCCCCTTGGGATTTATTTGGCTCCTAGTTTTGATTTTGGTTGGAGTTCCCCCAGCCTGAGATCGCGGAGGGCGTTGTTGGTTGTTTCCCCCCTGTCTAGGATTTCCCTTTTGTTTTTTTTTCTATTTTTTCCTTGCCGCACTAGGAGGATAACTAGGATTCTCTTGGTCGTATGACTGGCACAGTTATGCCTGGGAAGGCTGTACAAAGTTCACCAGTGCATTATTCTGCATTGGTGGGTTTTGTGCTGCGAATTGGGAATATTGGGGTCCTTGTCCATGGTTTTTGAATGACTTCTGGGGGGGAGCTCTTTTGTCAGCATTCCTAGCTACATATTGGGTCCCCTGTGTAGGAGGATATGATCCTCCTTGATGATGATGGTACGACTGCGCCCTATTGGTCATGTTCTTCAAAAGTGCATGATGAATCTGTTGGTAGCCTGTTTGTGGGATGTTTTGGCTAGGATCATATGCGTAAACAGGGTATGGATTACTGCTGCCTAACTGATTTTGGGTCAGTGACCCTATCAATCGGTTTGTAGTGTTTGACGTGCCTAGAAATTATTTATAATTTTGAAGGTGCGGGGCGTTAGGCAGGATGTTATAAATGTATTTTGACTGCGTGTATATCAGCTTGAGTTGTTGGGCTTCGTTGATGGCATCCTCTTCGGAAGTAGGTCCTTGAGTTGCCACATCCTTTGAAATATCTGTTGTGAGAGATTTTGGGAGTAGGTACAGTAAAACTCGATCGTCGATTTTGGCTTTACACAAAATTTGACGTCACCTCCATTCATGGAGATGGTCCGAGATATGGATGGTTGGTGTCTGTCTAAAATGCGTCAGTAAGTCCATTCATGAATCATGGTGGATAAGCAACTAGAAATATGTGAGGAACGCAGTAGCGAGGGAGCTAAAGGTTCCATGTGTAGCAGAAGGTTTCTCCACATACCATTCCGTGGTTGGATCGGTTAAGGTGCACTGAAATAGTATTAGATTAATAGTATCAACAATAATATTGTTCGACGAACACCACAAGTGGAAAGTCATTACATGGTTTCCAGGGTCTTCTGCTTACTTCCCTTCGAACTTTTTAATTTCCGAAGGGAGCTTCGTGGGAATGGGGGGTCAAGTGGGGTTGTGTGCAATTGGGTCATTTTTTAACTTTGATAGATCAGGTAAATTCAAAGATGTTAAGAAATTTAATTGTGTGTTGAGCACCATTGTAGACTATGAAAACACAGGGTTCTAGTTAGGAATGGGGTTTTTCTGTGACGTATCTGGTTGTGTGTTCTATTGGCTCCCCGAATGGGTAGCGCTCCTCTGCCCCCTAGGGGTTGTGGGAGGAGTGGTGTGTGGTGACCCTGGGGCGGTTTCCACTAGTGTGGTGTTGGGTGACCCTTGGGGGTTCCCAACTAAATACACCCCGATAAAGGATGAACCGATAAGGGTGGTGGTGTTCCGTCTTTGACACCTAAATGGCAAAAGACCTGGTACTTGTCCCTCTAATGGGGGGAGGTCCAAAAAACTTCTAGATCGACGAGGTCCCGTTGGGTTCGTTATGGTGTCGACTAGGTATGGTTTTGGAAATATTTTTTTATTTTTATGAGAGGAGAGAGATTATATATCAAAGAAAAAAGGTGATCGCATACATAAAACAAAGCGAAAATACAAGGTTAATTTCCCTTTATATTAGTCCTATGTAATCATTCAATCAAAAAATGGTTTTGGTTTTTTTTGCGCATGATACTCAAAATCATAAAGACCTAATCGTCCTCACACTCTTAATTTTAATTGGGCCTTGTGAAGATATCTTCTGGTGGGTACTAGGGCTAACATCTCGAAAGAGCTGGTGACACCTTCTAACAACCGAAGAATCAACCAAGGTAATGGGAAGAGGATCTAGTGTTGCCTGCACCGTCACCTATAGGGAAGGATGTCCTAGATTTGGCCACTAAGTACCGTCATCCCACATGAGCGTTCAAGTCTTGATCTTCTTGGTAATCAGCTACTAGTACCAACCATTAGATGGTTCAAGCAGCCACAAATAATACCTCATGCATTGGGCCTAAGCTTAACCCCCTCTTAATCGGGTCTTTGTGGTACTCGGGTTTTCTTTTTCGTGGGAAGATAGATGAGTTTAAAGCTCCCTATAAATTCAACTTCTATGTTTTAATATGTAAACTGACCATTGCAGCTTATTGGATGCCTACCACCATGGTCCTAAACTAAACTAGTAATTATCTTGTGGCCCTTGTAGGGAGATTTAATGAGTTCACTTATGGTTAGTTTTAAGGTGGCTTACTTTGCTTATGGTGTGGCAATGTGCGTGATAAAGTGAACAATCACAAAGTTTGTAATCTTCGGATATGAGGTGATCCTTTACACATCCTCCTATTTAAAATTTGTTTTGATTGTTCCTTTTGAAAAGCAAATGATGTGCGGATAGTGGGCCGCTTACAATTTTACCTATAAAAATAAATGTTTGACTAAATGGAGATGGAAAATTATCAAAAGATATCATTCATATGCATGACCAGAGTCACCAAAAGGTGCAAGGTCAGGAGATATTACTTGCTCTCTAAGATAATTTAGTCCTAGTCCCAGTTCCTAGTGCAAAAATTTAAACTAAAATTAATGCTACAACTAGGAAAAAATAATGGAAACTAGCTAAGCATGCGTGGATATGGGCCACTTAATTCTTGCTAATTACCTATGTTTTTTGGTGTCTATTTTCACAAAATAAGTTCATTCAGATAGCATGGGTGGATTTTAGCCACTTTCCTGCCCCCCTGATTAAACTATGTGAGTTTGTGAAGGTAAACTTAAAAATTAAAACTATGAAAATAGCAAAACTAAAGTGCAGCTAAAAGCATGTCCTAATAGTCATGGGACACCAAACACAGTTTTGGCAGATTTTCTCTGGGATTCCAGTCACTTTACAGTTGTGAAAACTGAAGAAAACTAATGAAAAATAGGTTCATTGGTATCCGCGCAGAATTTTCCTACACAGGCGTGCAACTTTGCCTGTAGGTCTGAGTTGAACGCGCACGGACCTCCGCATCTATTTGTGATAAAAGTGCACGGTTTTCCTGCATAAAAAATTATGGAACTCCTGAACTGCAACTCTTCATAGTGGGTGGAGGAGAGAAGATGAGGAGGAGGAGATTTGGTCCAGCAGCAATCCTGAGCAAAGAGGAGGCTCTACAAAAACACAACCACTCAGATAAAGGGTAAAACAAGTGGAGTCTCCAATCCTGTTATGGTTTGTTTAGTGCACCAGTGTATTAAAACACTGGTGCTTGGTAGGAATGGTTGCAACCTACAAGAAATGGGCACAGGTAGAAAAATTGGTTAGCTGGTTAGTGGAAACATGCTAACGTATAAAACACACTAAATTATGGAACATAGTATGCTACAAATAAAAAGAAGAAACACAACTACAATAAAACAAAAACACAAGATCAAATGAGTCAAATGAGACAATAATACAAACGGTGGAATAATCCCCTCTTATTGACCGCTATTAGTAAAGAAAAGGTAGAACGTTACACACTTTCCAAAGGATCCTTAGAGCTATGGAGCTCTAATACCCAATGCAACGAGGGTTTTACCCTTGAGCTGCTTATGAAAGGCCTTTCTCTTCTCCTAAGGGATTTTATTTGTTGGGTGGCCAACAACTGAATCCTCTAAGTTGATTGCTACTCCAGATCACACACTGCTAGTTTTCTCATGGGCAATTTGGCTAGCATAAAAATGTGTTATCGTTTTGTTCTTCTCTTGGTGGCAATTTATAGGCAAATTCAAATCCTTCTTCCCTCTCTTGGTACACTTGTGGATAGTGACCCAAGGGTGGGGGTTCATTCCTTTGTGTGCTCACTTGAGGTCTCAAGGTGGATCTAGGCAACTATCCTTGGGCGGCCTCAAGTGTAGAATCTTCTCCTGAAGTGTTTCAAGTGGTCCTGGATGGTGACTTCCGCCACTCCGAGGACCGCACTGCTTTTTTAGGGAAATTCATGCAAACCAGCGTGCACATTGAAGAAAAATGTGTGTGGAGTGCTTGTTTCATGTGTCTTCTATGCGCAATTTGATATTTTTCCTCTTAACCTTAGAGATTTTTAAATTTTTCAGATTCTCTAATGTTTCTCAACCCTGTAAATCCTTTTGCTTGACATTTCATAATGTCATTTTGCTTGTCTGATTTTCCAATGATAACATATACCAACTCCTTATTCCCAATTGATAGACTAAGAGTTTCTCCTACTGCCTTGCATGAAAAATGACAGTTTGTGGTCTTTCACTCAAATAAAAACACAATGGTCAAATAAAGACAAATACTACATGGTTTTTTTTCATGGAAATTTTTCTTATTTCCTATCAAAATTTATGTAACTCGCACTCGACAAAGAAATACAACACAAATATCAAACATTTTTTTTGTCTCACCTAAACCCTTACAATTTTGAGCTATTTTCTTTAGATAGTTGTTCCACTTCAACATCTAAATTTATACTAGTTGTCCTACACATATTCATGAGACCAATGAGGCAAACTTAGATTAAATTTGACCAAATATTAAATTTAATTGCATGAAGAAATAATAATTAACGGAATTGAGCGTACGAATACCTCAATGAGCTCCTCTTGGTTTTGATAATAAATTATTGCAGTATTTTAACATTGGAGAAAACCTCCCTCCACTCGAGGAAGCAACAACGAAGTCAAAATTGAATTTCTCTTTGATCTATTGGATACAGGGTGTTTTTCTCCAATATTATCCAAATCCTAATTTTTTCTCTACTGAACAGGGCCAACCATGTGAAGGTGGAAGCTCTCATGTCCCCTTGCCCCCTCCCCCACTCATGTTACTCTCAATTCCCTTGTACCCAATCTATCTATTATAAAGGAAATAGTTGAAATAAATACATTAAGACGCATAAAAAACAAATAGCAAAGATTCATTCATTCATTCGTAAATCCACAAAATATTTCATATGAATAAATTGTATCATAAAAAAAAATATTTACATGATATGAAACAAGGTCATGCACATAAATAAACATATAGCAATTATTCATTAACACATAACATTCATTCATTCATTCATTTATCATAAACACAAAATAGTACTTCATATCAAAAATATGTTTTCATAATATGGTGCATGATGTTTCTAATTATATAACTAGTACAATCATTTTTTTTCTTTTTATTTTATGTACAACCTACTCGTGTACTCATGGCATTATCGAGGTTTTCGCAAGACAGGTGGACCATCAGTTGTAACAAGAAACAAATGTTAAATTGATATTTTTTGTTATTATTCATTAATAAAAATAGCATTATATTTTTCTTTATGTCGTGCACTAGTAGACAGTGTTGGAATGGCTACCATGTGCTCCTCTTCTGGTATAGGATCCTCATGCAGTATGACACTCTCTTCCATTGAAAGTTGGCTTTCGGTTTTTTAATGTTGTGTTGTGATCTTTGCCAAAAAATCTTATATAATAAAGAAAAAGGTTTTTTTATTAGACAATATAAAAGTTAAAAAACAAATATTCATAATTGAACTTATGACATTAAAAAAAAAAAAAAAAATTTAAATTATGGTTATTACCTACGATCTCTAAAGATGTTGGTTGCACATGTTGATCCTATCTTTAATATCAGGACTTTTATTTCTAATGTGAATCAAACAAGAAAGTTATTCGTTCATTCTAACCACAAGCTTAGTGATTGTTACAATTGGTTTATGTGACATGTACAACTCATCATCATCAAACCAATCAAGATCACTAAGAACTTCCTCAACAACATCTGTGGATTTTATAACTGAGGATGGTGCCTTCCCATTATTACCATGTTTATCAAATAAGTGTAATTTGTGATTTTGTTCCACCATCAGCAGCTATAAACATTCAAAGATTTGAATTTCATGAAACATTTTAGATCAATAAAAAAAATGAATTTAATGAGTTAGCTAAATTGGAATGGACATCATTTGGTTGAGAACCATCATGAGGTGACTAGAAAATGGGCTATAATATTTTTTTAATTGAATTGACTTAGATTAGTTGTGGATTAGGAGGCCTAGTTAGTAGTACTAAGCGAGCCAATGGGGTCCTATGACTAGGTTGATGCAAGTGGGGTCGAGCATCAACTTCAATAATAAAGAAATGTTAAATTCATATTTGTAGTTGTTATTATTACAAATGTTTTATTAATAAAAAGAGTAGTATAGTGTTTTTTACCCGCTTCAATAGTGTAGGGAAGAAAAATAATTTCGGATCTGCCCATATGTCCTTTGGCCTCATCCTAAACATGCTTTGGTGTAGAAACAAGAAATGTTATAATTAATACACAATTTGCATTTAAATATTTTTAATTGTATTCCATATTACAATTTTATTTTATCACATGAAGTACGTCCAACATTGAGTTGAACATCAGTCTCAAGAGGAAAACCACCGTCAGTAGGCTCATGCATTGTATCCACATTACTTTCCTGCTTTTTACAATCAAGCACATTACTTTATCGCCAAAAATAATAGCCAATAGACTATACAAGTAATCATTTATAAATTCTATTTTTTGCTTTTATTTTCTTAAGTGTTAGGTTGGGTGTTGGAAGGCTCTGAAGATGCCAAACTTGTCCTACATTCAACCATGACTTGATAGTCATGATTGAAAGAAGCTTTAGGTCTTCCTCCATGGGAGCCTCTTCGAATTGTGGCCCATACAATTTTGGATGATTAAATGAATTTTTAGTCTTGTGTGATATTAAATTAAAAATTTTAATCAAATATAATTTGGATATAAATTATTTTTGTATATACTTACAATTTTAATGACTAGTTTAGAATAACCACCTAGGCCAAAATCATGGTGACCATGTTTGGATATTTTAGCCATCGTGACTTTGGATGTATCTGGAATCCTATATTTAAGATATTTAAAAACTTAATTAGATGTCGCAATGATGATAAATCATCATAATTACATTATTAAAAGTTCCTCATACCTTCCTGGTATGGGTGGTGTCTTCCCTGATCTTTGCAGTGCCTTTTCGTTTGCATATGTGACGAGCGCTTTCCACTCCATATTTGGAATCGTTGGAGGATGCTCATGCGACCTTGTCTTTCCCAAATGAGACCTATATTGGTCCTACAAATATTTCAAATGTAATTCTTCATTGGAGGCAACTCCAGTTTTTTTGAAGGTACCCTCACCGAATAGTAGAACCATCCTAGTTATAAGTTCATTTTTCAACTTGAAACTTTTGGATTTCCATTTTGTGCAAATGGTGGGCCCAAAATTTCCAATGTTAGGTCATACAAATTCCTATAGAATACATAATTTCCCACAAAATATATTATCATTACTTTAAAATTATCATAGACTATACGTTAATTTCAATTAGATTGTACTTAATATTTAAAACACCACTTAAATACCTAGAAGTTTCTCTATTTTCATGGGTACATTGTCCTCATCCACCAAAAACGTAATTGGTAGTGTTCGCATGCTAGTAACATGGGAATATCTAGTAAAGTTCACTTCAAATTGTACAATGACATCATGCTCTTCATCCATAGCATCACGTGCATATCTTGATGTTTGTTGTTCAGGAGGTGCAAATCATGTCGTGTGTGGTTGCGACAAGTGTATCAGTCTTAATACCAACGTGTCACTCACAAGCGGATCATCAACGCTACTACCAATGCCAACCCCCATAGTCACAGCATGAGGTTCGTACTCGGCGAAAAACTCCTATAAAATAAAGAGTTGTTTTATAAAGGATGATATAATTAGAATCATAAACAAATAAACACAATAATTAAATGATTTTCTCACCCCATACTAACAAATTTGGCAAATAAAGGTTTTTATTTTTCCTTTATCTCTTATGTCTGAGGCTCGATTAGAACTAAAGCACTAAATTTCTTGTTTTCTTTCATTTGAAGCATATTTATTTTTTGGATGGGATCGACGAACATAAAATTTAATTCTTTAGTAAGCTCTTCCTCAGGAGCATTTGTGAACTAATCTAACGTTGGTGACTTCCCCTTATCACCATGTTTATCAAATAAGTGTAATTTGTAATTCATACACAATGAATCATGATTATATTAATAATAAAACCATTATTGACAATATATTGTAGTAAATGACAATCATAACATATAATATACATTTCTTACAAGCTGGGTAAAATTGAATATATACCACCCCCATAATATCAATATTTTTTATCTATTTGGCTCAAGTTGTAATCAATGAGCAAATCTTCCCATACAACTATTGATTTAATGGCACATACGAATACATCGTTTCCTTCACTCCCCTCGAATATGCAATTGGGTTGCTTATTTGTGGTCACGGGTCGTGTACTATTTATAAACCTGCAATATTACCTATTGTTTTTGGCCTTCCATCAGTATACATAGTTGCACATTTATTATGATCATTTTCTCTTAGCTGTATAAAATTTGCAACCACTCCATATCTTCTCATACTTTTTCTATATTGGATGATTTGTACCCAATCATTGTATTTGTAGTAGGTTTCGAAATACTCCATTAATTCAGTTAATCGTCCCTAACATACCTTTATGTCATCTATGGAATATAGCCCCAAACCATTCAATGAAGATGGTGCAATGTGGTGTATCCTTTCATTGACAAAAAAATCAGTGTTTATTTCAGGAATATCCTTGGGTGCCCATTGTTTCACTATATGTTTGTACCTCAAGGGCACCTCAATGTCATTTATGCTCCCATTATTATAAGAACATGACACCCTTTAGCAAGAAAAGAAATACATGCGCCTATGGAATTTTCTTCTAATATTTTCACCTCTAGTTGACCTTCGCCTAATAGACAATGTAGCATATGTTACGTAAATATATACTATCCTACCTGAACTTTCGTAACTCGACAAAGATAGATTTGAAAAATACCCATTTCGTTGAAAATCCTATAACATTCCATTAAATGAGAGAAAATATTAGCAAGTGGCATAAGGGATGTTGAGAACTCAACATAATCTGATATCATTTAATATTCCATTACAAAAAAAATACCCACATACTTCGATATGTTGAAGAATGTAACTAGTTTCAGTGGAATAAAAGGAAAATTTTTTATATGTTGAGGTTGTTAAGATTTTATGACTTGTGAGAGCCACAAGGGTAGATTATATTAATCCCTTCAGAAGTCTATAAATTAGAGTGAGGAGAAGCCTCATTCTCACCAACCCAAGTGAAAATCATCATAAGTGGAGAGAATTTGAAGTTTTTGCAACCTAAAGGAGTCTTGTTAAGTGAAATAGGAGGAAATTTTGGGTATGTTTTGTCTCTATTCCAAATTTTTGCTCCCAATCCCAATATCTCTCTTTGGAAAGAGCTTCTATAGGAGAAATATATACACATAGAAATACATTTTCTAGGCATTTTTTATGTAATCGTAGTAAATAAAAATTAGCACAAATAGTCTTATCACTACCAGTAAGTGTTTCAACTACAATATTATCATATGAGTTATAAAGAAATGCAAATACATGAGTTTTCATTGGATTGAATTGTATAATTTGTTGATATAATGCTTCGTATGAAGGATTTATTAATGCGGACACATTAAGTTCATATGAAGCCAAAATTTCCCTATATTTCATTCATACGGAGTCAAATTTTTCCTAAGTTTGTATGACAAACCAGTTGGGAAAAAACAAAGGGAAAATTGTTCTTTTGGAAGTTAGGGAAAGAAAAAAAGAGAAGTTGGAGGAGGAATGCATGACTCAGAAAATTCAGTATCACTACAACTTTAGTTGGTTCTTTTGGACATGACCAAGCAAAAAATATGGAAGAGGACATCATTGAGCAACATACGCAACTCGCCAGGACTGGAAAATATGATCACAAACCCCTCTTTTTATTTTTAACACAAAAACTATCCATATCTATTGAAAAATAAAATTTATTGATGTTTGGTAATGGAATCAAACCCATTGAACCTCACATCGAGAAGATAGAGGTTGTAGTGTTTATAAACTTTCACCACACTTCATAACCTTCAACATTTAAACATGTAGGAAAAACAAGAACTTGTGCCCATTCCTCCTACATTCTTTGCACTAGACCTTGTGGGAAAGAATTAAATTACCTAAAAACTAAACATTTGTTTACAAGAAACAAAGAATTGGAAGCATGTACATGACTTTATCCCCCTCATTATAACCATACAAAATTTATTCTAAGAAAATGCATTCCTTCAATTGGCTAATCACCAAATCTACATGGAACTATCATTTAAGGATAATAATTAAGGGAGATACATGGGCTAAAAATTTTCTTAGGGAATATTTCTAGGTACATTATATGTTTCCCACCCAAGTGTGCCAACCAACTTAAACATGAAATGGAAACCCATTCAACAAGAGATAAAAATTCAGATTTGGCCTAGTGTTATCTCCAAATATGAAGCCAAAAGTTCCCTATATTTCGTTCGTATGAAGCCAAAACTTCCCTAACTTCAGTTGGTTCAATTGGACATGACCAAGCAACAGACATGGAAGATGACATCATCAAGCAACATATGAAACTAGCCAGGACTAGACAGTGTGATCACAAACCCCTCTTTTTATTATTAACAAAAAAACTATACATATATGTTTAAAAGGAAAATTTATTAAGTCTAATAAGGTTTGCACAAATTGTAGTGACATTAAGGTTTGTGCGATGTAATGACGTTGTTAAAATTATTAATCTAATTCTAAATAAAATTTTATTTTATTATTACACATTCTATTATTTGATTCATTGGATATTCACCATAGTTTTTTTTTTATTTTTTTTTATTTTAATTAGATGATTCCACAATATTCCCTTCTAAGCATGTCTGAAATCAGCGCCACTCGAATCACAAGGGTATACGTAATCAATGATTAGTGTAATATATTTTTAGTGTTTTTGTAGCAATGGTGTGCCAAAATACACCTCTTTAGCAGTTGGTTGTTCACTACAAGGAATTAAAGACAGTTTGGTTGGTTTTAGTGAAGAGACAAATATATACATATATATATATATATATATATATATATATATATATATATATATATATATATATATATATATATATATATATATATATTGCAAATGGTGAAAACAATGCATATACAAACATAAACTAAAAAAAAGAGATAAAATAATTCTGAAAGAAGCAAACAAGTCAACAAAATTATGTAAAATTTCTCCCTTTATTGATTGTTGGTAGTAGAATATGAATACAATAGATGAATACTAAACACTTGAAGAGAATTATATGAGCTATGGTGCTCAAAAATCCTCAGCAAGGAGGTTTCTTTACTCAATCTCTTTGCAAGCTTCTCCTCTCTCTCGAAGAAGTATGAAGACTCTCTTAATGGTGGATTGTTCTTTCACTAGGATGATGGATTTATTAGGAACAATATGGCCAACATACTAATTCTCTTACCTATTATACTTCAACAACGAAATGTAGGATAATTTCTTTGAGATAAATTTGGCCAGCATAGCATTGCCTTCTTTTTGGTACTCCCATGGCCTGTTTATATAAAAAAAATTGAATCCTTTTTCCCTCTCTTGGTTCAAGAAAGAAAATTACTTAGTATTACGATAAGTGGATTCCTTTTAGGGTTGCATATCTTCAAGGTTAATCGAATTTGGTTTTCCTTTACTAGAACATGTTGAGGAATCATCTTCCAAGTGTGGAAAGTGGTCCCATATTTTCTGATTCATGCTTTTTCTTTGACCGCGTGGTTTTCGAAGAAAAATTTGTGAGGTCGCTATTTATTCCTTAATATAAGCTACGAGGTCTAATTTTATACATGATACCTTAGGAGAATTTAAATTTTTTTGACTTCATAATGTCTTTAGCTAGAAAATATTCCCTTGTATGTTCTACTAGACAAATGTGGGCATCATTTGGATTATAAAAATATGTGTACGATTTTCTGGTGTTAACAAATTCCCCCCAATGTATGAGGTTAGCAGCAAGAGTATAACTGAAATATATCACATTTTTTATATTATTATTGAGATTCTAATCCATTTATTGAGAGAGAGAATAACTTGTTGTGGAGATGAGTAAGGAAAACCCTTAACTGGGGATAAAGGATACCATGCTCTGGAAAAAGTGTCTATACAAGGCAATCATGTCCCATGATTTTTATGATGACGAGTGACTAAAAATTAAAATCATATAGGAATTATTCTTGTCTATTCAGTGTTGAAGTGGTTGACATGATGATGGTTGTTGAACTTGTTATGCCCTCAAGGGTGCTTCTAACAAATATATTGAATTAGGTGCCCCCATGCAACAATGATGAATCATTGTTGAGTGATGTTCTCATGGGAGCATGGGTATTCGAATATGGGTACCTCCCATGTATCGAAATGTAAGCATTGTTGAGTGAGGTGCTAAGCGATGTGTGGCTCTTTGACTAAATGAGAGAACTGCAACAGTTACTAAGTAAGATACAACCCTAACATGAAAGCTTAATGGTTGGAGTCAAATTTCAGGGAGATCAATGACATCAATGGGTGATGGTGATTCCATTGTGCCACTCGAGGATGCCCCTTAAGGGGGGGAACCACCCAAGGTACTGCCAAAATCCTGGAAGATAGGTGTTGAAGTCGACAAGAGAGAGGCATAAACCGTCTGAGATTTTGAATTAGGAAATCAAGATGTTGAGTGAAACATTTTGTAATTATATGGGTCAACAAGGCATGATAATTAAAGTTGACGATATCAATGGATATGGACGACTTGCCCAAGGTCAAAGCTATAATGTGAGTGGTGGAAATCAAAAAAATTATTCTGGGGGAAGATACCTGGATTCGAAAGGACATCTAGGGAAGGTATGAGCATGTTCTAACTGGCGTGAAGAGGGTAAATAATCGTGTATTACTGGTGAGCTCTTACCAAATGTGACTAGGGACTGTCGCTGGGTACAAGACATGAAAACATTGGTGGGATTCGTTTTTCTAAAAAATATTTCTACACTTCCCAAAATAATGTAAAGGTGGTTTGGATGTACATACACAGAGATGGGCACCCCATAAGAATGGTAACTTGCATGATGATGGAGTTAAGATGTGTTTTGTTGAGGGTGGGGCCCCATTGGTTGGTCTCCATGCGCGATTGATGAGGTGATGAAGTGACTTAAATGGGTTATGTAAATGGAGGGATGATACACCAAATGTAGAATTTGATATTGTGTCTGTCTTGATTCGCAGCAAAATATATGGGGTGGCCTGGGAGTGGGGTAGGTAATCCATATGTGAAGAAAAGTAAAATGAGGCTAAACTTCAAGGCATGAAATTGAAGTGGCTCCCAGGCCTGAGTGTATGGCCATGGATCTAATGTTTTGAGGGATTTACAACATGGGGTTATCCATGAGTGGGGAGGTTTTATCGACCAGCATAGTCGTTTCCCATGTGAAAGGGAAGGGGTTGGTAAACATGGTTGATGTGATGGGCCCTATGGTCCATTTCAAAGAAATTATACCAAGATATGAAAATCTTTGAAACAAGCCTATAATGTTGAGTGAGGAATGATACATGCTCTATTAATGGCCCCCTGGGTGCTGCTTTGGGCAAGAAATTGTTGATGTACTTACAACCTCAACGACCAATACCCAAAGGGAAAACATCTTGATCAAATAATATATAAGTTGAAATTAGATGCTTAATATGAATAATAAAACGATAGAAGGCGCACCTGAAGTGGTACTCTGAGCGTGCGGCGGGCCCAAAAATGATTTTGAGGTTAAAATGGAATAGAGGGTACCATGATGAAGATGATGTGGTCTTGATCCTTGTGTCTAATAGTTTTGAAAACGGAGGTCCTGAGCTCCTATACTAAGGTTATGGAAAATGACAAAGAGGGTGATATATAGGGAAAAGTGGGCCATATGCCACCTCATTTGCACTTACTATTTTTGGTGATTAGAGTTGTTCCAGGAGTTTTTTCCTATCGTTGTGGTCATCGTGTGCACCAGGGTAGCGTGTGAGGAGAGACAAGTTACAACATGAAACCCTCACTTAGTGAATTTGGTAAACTAGGTTAGGTAGGAATTATAGGAGTGTCTTGTACTACCTTTTTAGGGTAAAATTTTTCGACCATGTGGGAGACTAGGAAATAGTCATGTGGTCTCTGTGGGTGTCAGTTTATAAGCCACACTAATTGTGTAGCTTCGGGGTCAAAATATGTAAATTCAATGTTTAAACGACCCCGAGTCTAAGGTGTGATGTACCACGAAGTCTGCATGCCTATAATGAGAACATGCATGCAAATAACGCATTTGTTTGGCGAACAAACATGTTTCCTTTCCTTTGGCCTTGTCGCGGCTTGGCATCCAATATATGCATAGTCTACGCGTTTGTCTGGGAAACATACATGCATTCTATGCATATGTCCTAAATTTAAACTAATGGGCAGACTACACGCATGTTATGGGAAAAGGCATGTGGAAGGTTAAAAAGGGGTTTTTTCAGCCGAAGAGGCTTATTTTTTTACTTTTTTCATCCTTGTTGGTAGGATGATGATTCTATAGAGAGAGCGTGATTGGGGGCCTCTACATGCAACATTTGTTGGAGATGCAGGGGTGAGTGCCACATTAGTGGGTTAGGGTTGTTGAAGTTTCTTCAGAACCCAATTCTAAGGTCCCATGATGCATTTTTTAGGTTTTTTATATGGTGTTTGGATACAGAGTGGGAGTTATTATGTATTAGTCACTTTGATCTCCCAATTAGTGTTATTCTGGATGTGTATTTCATGACTAGATTGGTGCCTCGTGAAGAGTTCTTGCAGGTGCTCCTTACGGCGGGGCCAATAGATATCCATGCATGGGGGGGTGGTCACTATGGAGCTCATGCTATTGATGAGGGTTGCATTTAGGTGGATACCATTAAATATCTCACCGAGCGATCTATGTTGGCGATGATCGTACGACTAGTTGGGTCGACGGGCCCTCACAGGGTGTTAAGGCCACATAGTGCAGTTTTGGAGAGGTTGAAGGCTGGCTACTTCTTTGACTGGGTTGGTTTTTTGTATAGGAGGATGGTGGCTCAATTGACAAGGGTGCGTGAGATCCAGCTAAGGAGTTTCTTCTATGGGATAATCTTGTGCAACATTTTGTACGAGCAGGTGGTGATGATATGTCCCTTTGTGGCAGTGCCACCAGGGCTTGTTAGGGACCCACGGATCAGGCGTTGGGGTCTCGTGATGCCACGGGCTGGTGGCAGTTAGGTGGGGCATTACTATAATTCCACGGTGGAGGGTTGGTTCAAATCCAACCCTCAAATGATCCTTAAGTACCTACACCATGGTGTGGACTTCGGGGGTGATCTGTACATGGGGCATCCTCCCGATGATATGTGGGGGCCGGCAGGTATTTAATTTTTTTTCTAAATTTGTGCATTCTTACATGTATTAAGCTATATATTTTATGTTGATGTTGATATCATGTATTTTTTCTTGCATATGTTGGTCTGTGTGGACAACTGCTATCTTACCTAGTAGGTAACGACCCTCCTAGTGCGGCGACATTTCCACAATGACAAAGAGATTCCAGGAATCTGGAGAAGCCTGAGAGACCAATGCAGCACTATCATCTAGAGATTAGTGGTCCCTCAAGATAGGGAGGTAGCTCCTCTGCATCAGTAAAGATGACCAGGTTACGAAAGTGTGTCGAGGCAGCAGAGGCTGCAGAGGAGTAGCTAAGGGACTCATAGGATGCCTAGGGTCGAGCAGTCATCGTGGTGTGGAGGATTCCCTAGGATGGTTGGGAAGGACTAGGTGAGGAGGTTGTGGAGACATTGATTGCACATGACAGAGCATGATGTCTGGCCCTTTATCGCTTTGCGCTAGTAGTAGTGACTGCGCGTCATATCTTAGTGTCGAATGCAACAGTTGGACCTCTTGTGGAGGGCACATGAGGTGGAGGGCCACAACCCTAGATGATGATTTTTGATGTACCGGGGAAATCACTCATTATGAGGATGCTCCCCTATATCATGACTCTATTTTTTTTGGCCTCGAGCCAGTGGATGTATATATTTTTTGTACTCATATATTTTTTGATATATATACAAGAGATTATTTTTGCAGAACTTATGATGTCTCTTTGTGTGTGTGCTTCTATACATGTGATTTTTTTATGCATTTATGTGATGGATATTATGTTGATGATTTATGTGTCTCAATGGCGATATATATGTGATGCATCCAGTCTAGGATTTGATTAGCTATGTGGTCAGCTAGGTGATTTTTATTTATTGGTATATGTGTAAATGTGATATGTTCAAAACCACAAGATAATCTTTGTGCATGCATACATTTACGAAACAGTCATGGATTATGAACTTTGAATATTTTGTTCAACTATGATACAACGAGTTTGGAATCAAGGAATACATGCAGGTGATTGATACCTAGGTGGAAGGCATTAGCCAAGAGACCTATGATGGCATCATATTCATCATGATTTTTGGTGGATTACCCAATACATAATCCATAGGTGAGACATGGTGTGAGGTCACGAGAACATATGGCCCAGGTTGTTGCAATGAGGTTTTGCGACCATCGAGAATCACCGTTAGAAAACCTATGATGATAGGTTGGCAGATGATCCATCTGCGACGTGATGAAAGAGTGGGTTTAGAATGAATCCATGATGAGGTGGTCATCATAAAAATAAGTCATGGTGCATACATGTACATTCTAGGGCCACTTGAACATGCTTATGGATGAAATTTTTTGAGATAAAGTCCATTGACGGGATTTTTTAGGCAAGTCCTATCGGGCTTTGATAAGATGTATGACCCTTTAGGAGGCTATTTTTGACGATGTATGGACCCTTCCATAATGTTTCAAACTTCCCATGCCCTAAATATTCTTGGGAAACACCGTAGCAGAGAACTGGCTCCCCTTCGACAAAGGAACGGGGAGTGACATTGCAGTCAAAACAGGCTTTGGTATGCTTTTTGTGTGCTTTTTTATGTTGGAGATATTCTCGCTGACTTTCGTCGATGTATTCCAACTATTCCAACCTTTGTTCAAAAGGTTTGGTATTGGTGAGAATTTCCATGGTTGAATGCAAGGTAGGGATTTCGCACTCAAAGGGGAGGACAACTTCGACCCCATAGACTAACTATAAGGGTGTGAACCCTGTTAATGATTTGACCATCATGATGTATGCCCATAGGGCTGAAAAGACCATGTGGTGCGAATTGGTTTTGTGATTGTTCACCATATGTTGCAACACTGTTTTGAGGACTTTGTTGACAACATCTACCTAGACAATGGACTGAGGGTAGCATGGGGAAGCAAACTCATGAGAGAAACCAAGGTATTGGGATAAATCTTGAAATACCAAGGTCGAAATCCATCTACTTGGGAAAATTGAAACGTGTTATGAAACGGTTAAAAAAAACTATGCAACCATTTCTATGATGTTATTATATGTGGGATGGCTTCTGCCAATTTGGTGAAATAGTTGATGGTGACCACAATGTACTTTTGGTTTCCAGATGATGGGGGGTTGTAGTTCATGAAATCTATGCCCCATTTCTAGAAGGGGTCATCGATGATGACCAAGTGTAATAGAGTTTGTGGGGCTCGTTCCTTATGATCATATCTTTGGAATTTATCACATACCTTGACTTCTTGAATACAGTCATGGAAAAGGGTGGGCTATAAATAACCGGCACATAGGAATTTTTAAGTGGTGGTCATCAATGAGAGGTGACTGTCGAAGGCCCCATTGTGAAAATCATTTAGGACCTATTCAGTATTTTCATGAGTGAGACATCGGTGGAGGATGGTGTTGATAACCCTTCAATAGAGGAAATCCCCCAAAAGGAGGTAACGGGGTGCATAATGGAATATGCACCTCCAATCGTTGTGAGTAAGTTGAGGTTTGAACTTCTGAGTTTTTAAAAAGAGGAAAATGTCATCGTACCATGGTTCATCTGTTGATACTAATAACAGATGAACTCAGCGATGAACTCAACGAGGATGTCTTTGTTGGGAGATCAGCGATGAACTCAACGAGGATGAGGGCATTCTTTCTCTTGGTGGAGGAAAAAAAAAGTTTAAATTCTTGCAAATCACAACCTATCGAGCATATTTTTGGTTCATCATACGACGAGTGAGAAAATATCGCATGGGATTGATATTTTATATTACGGTTGTTGTCTAAAGGAAGATGTAATTCCAGAGCTTCTATAGAGAGTGCACGAGCGCTAAGGCGCTTTTTTCTACTAACTCATACTTCAAGGCAGTGTTGAAATTTGCAATAAGAAACAATGAAATTGGCATCTAGAAACAAAATCTAGAAAATGGCACCGAGAAAATGGTTCCCATGTGAGGCTTTTGATTTAATTATCCTTAATTAAATTAAAATAAAATTGTAATCTTATCTCATAACAACTTGTAATAGTTAACTAAGTGTGATAGACTTAGTTAGCTCAAGAATTTCGAGTTGAGGGTCAAAGGATAGGCATGTAGAGTGATTCTATTATTTACAGGGTCCAGTTGTAGTTGTAGCACTAGTGTGGTGTGAGTGGCATAAGTTAACTCACATTAATTGAGTTAAAATCAGTTTAACTAGTTCTAATTGATTGATGAGCTAGTGGAAGATCAAGTGAATTAAAATAGATTTAGTTCACAAGTAGTGATCTACCAAGAAGCTGATGATTCACTATTAATAATTGCATGCATGTCAATTATGATGGAGACCCAGTTGAGACAAAGGTTTAAGACAAGTAAACTATCAATTGTATTTTTTGCGAACTGCCCAGGTATAGTTATAAAGTCAGAGGAAGCCTCCATAGGGATTGCACAGTCAAGGAAAGCTAATTATCCTATTTAATAGGGATTAATTTCCTATGGATTTTGTGAGCAAGGCTGGGCTAAGGAAGGGCTGAGAATTGGCTAAGCGTCGGTCATTTTTTCCTAAGAATTGCTAGACGGTTTTGAGCAGAATCGCAGTGAGACAATCAGGATAGTGCAGGATTTTCGCAGTGTGAGAAAGCATTGTATTGTTTCATGATTCTTTGACAATGCACAATATATGATAGAGGGGTTTTCAGTAGGTGCTTTCCCCAGATACATCTTTTGTTGTGTGGTTGATAATTCCTTTCTCTTACTTGCATGTGATTGAGTGATCGTGTTTTATATTCCGCAAATATTGTAGAAGGATTCAATATATTTCTTTAATACATTTCATGATCGGATTGAATCCATTGATATAATTTCTACATGGTTTTATATTTGTGTTATATATTTTCTACAAACGGGCTCAGAGAGTTTCTTGTTGACTTAAAAAATTACGTGCTCTCTATTATCAGGCTCCTCTTGGACTAACACCCTAGTGATGGCTACGTCAGATGTTGAGAGGTATAGGGTGTTGTCCTTGTTGTGTTTATGAGGGATAATCGAGGGTGCCTGAGATAATGCATCTTTAAGTGCTTCGAAAAAAAAAAAATTGTCTCCTAATCCCATTGGAAAGGGATATCCTCATGGAGCATTCACAAGAAGCCTTGTGCACATGTGGCGTAGTCGGGGAAAAATTTGTGTAATAATTTAGTGTTACCCTGCAAGCTTTGGAGTTGCTTTAAAGTTTTTGGAGTTGGTATTTCCTTGATGGTCTATACTTTGAGAGGGTCGACTATAATTCCTTGTTGGGAAACAATGAATCCCAGTAGTCATCTTGTGTTAACGCAGAAGACACAATTTAGAGGGTTCAAGCACAAGTTATATTGTCGGCACATTTAAAACACCAAGCGCATGTCCTCCAAATTATCGATGCACTTTTTGGATCGTACAGTGGCATCATCCAAATAGGCGAGGATGAGATGCACCAAATATTGAAGTATATAATTCATGGCCAACTGGAAAGTGGCACCAACATTCTTAATGCCAAAGGGCATGACTCGATATGTGAATGCTCCCCATGGAGTTGTGAAGGTATTTTTATACTAATCTGTATGGAAAAATTGAATCTGATTACACCCTGAGAAATCATCCATGAATGATAGGGCCTCGTGATTGGCACAAGCGTCAATCACTTGGTCAATAAATGGTTTAGGGTAGTTTTCCTTGGGACAATATTTATTTAGATCTCGGAAATCAGTACAAATGTGAATGGTGCCCTGTTTTTGTTGGGAATCAAAATTTTCATTAGACCAAAACCCGCAGTTGTTAGTGAAATATCGCATCGCCAGAGATAAGGATCCACGAGAAGAGGTTATTCCATGTCACGAAACACACGGTGAGTGTTGTTTTATCCAATGTCCAACAATCTCCCCCCCAACGCGAGTCGGGTGTGTATCAAACTCATGACCTATGCTCTGATACCACTTGTTAGAAATCACAATTGTTGTTAGACCAAAACCCGTAGGTGTTAGTAAATGATCGCATTGCCAGATATAAGGATCCAGGAGAGGCAGTTAGTCCATGTCACAAAACACACGGGGAGCATTTTTTTATCCAATGTCCAACAGTTTTTTCATGACGAGTGCTGGGTTAGAAACCCAAGAACTGTAAGTGATAGGATAGATGAAACCAAATTAATGTAGTTTATCAATTTCCTCCTTGATCGCTTCTACTTTAGAGGGGTGTAATTGACATTTTTTTTCCTAACAGGGTGGGTGTCAGGCCAGGTATCAATATGGTGTTCCACAATGGTGGGACTAATACCTTCCATCTCAGAGTAAGTCCATGCAAAGATATCCCTATATTCTTGGACATGGTAGTGTATGAGGCCACCTCATATTGAGAGAAGGCCGCCCCTAGTGAGATATATTCAGTTATTCTAGGTTTTTTTTAAATATTGACCTTAATGGTAAGTTAAATATTTGACATGTTTCCTTCCTCGAATGCATCTCGTGTTGGGATGGGATTTTTCAACTAATCTACATGTCTTGGATCCAGGAAATCTTTTGACTCAATGGCACAAATGGCATGGGTAGGTGCGTCAGTAGGTACAAATTATTTTTTAGGTAGAAAGAACAAACAATGGTGTATGGAATCCCATGGACATTCGGGTTTCGTCATGGCCTCTAAAATATCTTCATCTAAATGAAAAATATGATCTAATGGTGAATTCGATTACGGGAGGCCATGACGAAACCCGGTTATTGATGTTGTAGAACCTAATGAAGTTGAAAATGTGAATATGGAATGATTCTGCACCGTCATTGGTGGTACTACCCATGTAGTGGGTTCAGCGATCTCGACACCAAAAGATGATGAGCAGACATCACAAATCATGGTTCTTATGGACGAGGAAATGAATCGTATGTGATATTGCATGTCGTCAACATTAGTTGGTGGAATAATTTCTGTAATGGTGAGTTGGTAATGTGTGGGGGGGGATTTCTTGCCACCTAGTTGGTGTCCGAGGGGAAAAAATATCTTCCTCAATAGGAGGTTGACATTGAATAAGTTGCCTAAATTTTTGTAACAAATACCATGTCTCAACGATGAGAGTTACTGGTGCAAATGTTTCACGTGAAACTAGTGCTAACAAAATAGTTGGTGTGGTTGTCACCATTGGTCATTGTTACTGTTTAAATGTTTCAGTGATCAAACACACTCTTTCGGGTTTATTTGGTAGTGTTCCTTGGTCAAAATTTTATACTTTCAAATAAATTCCCAAAAAAAAATTGTTCACTGGATGTTGTCTAGGTCAGATTTTTCTCCCTCCACCCACTCATGGTCATCATCAATTTCAAGTTCATATTAACATTTGAATATCTAGGGTCATAGATCAGTTAACATACCTTCATCTAGGTCATGGTTTAGGGATTTTTTTTTTCTCATCATAATACCAAATCATGTAAGAAAGGCAAATAAGAGTCATTTTCAGTATTCAAGTCACCTTCATTGGGAGTTAGCAAAGTTTGGAAATGAAACAAAAGGCAACTTGTCCTTTTTCAAGAAGTATGCTACATTGTCAAAATATTTCAAAAATATATTTTTCTCAAAGTACATATGATGTCACTAAAGTCAAAAGCAAAGTTTGTGATTTTATAAAGGGAAATGAAGCTTCTTTTGAGTTCACTTCATCCTTTTTTTTTTCAAAGAGCTCCTCTCTCATTCTCCACAACTCTCCACAGTCATCCAGAGATCGAAGTAAACCGTCAAAAATTGATCAAGACTACTCCATGCTACGTTTCTAGGGCATCCACGCTATGCTTATGGCAATTTGCTACGTTTTTGGCATTCGAGCTCCAAGAAGCCATCGGAAGGGTCAACTCATCATTTCACAAGTTTCATATGCTTCCAATCCATTAAGTGAACATTCCTCACCTCATTCAATCTAGTTTCTTCAATAAAGGGTGGATTCCCTCTTCTAGGGTTATCAACTAAGTTTTTGGATTTCATTGATGTTTGGCTTTCTTCAGCAATAAAACCCTCAGTTTCATCACCTAAACACCTGCACATACAACTCATACACCTTACCAAATCATTCCTTATCATTCAGGCCTCTTATTTCTCCCATTTTCACTCAAACCCTAATTCTCACTAAGTTTTTGCATAGATACTAGGTCAACTCTGTGTTTAGACCCTTTTTCCCTCTTTCCCTTACCCATTTCCAAAAACTTCACCTGCACTATGTTGCTAACCTACAACCCTATCTCCCCAATTTTTTAGGGATTTTTTCCCTAAATCCAACCCCTCTCATCTTTTTCCCTAAACTCACTGCATCATTCTCCCATGTTTTCCTAAGTTTCACTCTTCCTTTCCTTCACATAAAGCTAGGGTTTATTTTTGAAAACAAACACCATGGAAAATGAGAAGAAAAAGTACAACAAAGGAGGGAAATTTTCCAGGTTTGAGCCAACTCAAACCCATGGCATCATTTTCAGATTTTTGTGATCATTTGCTAGAGTATACATTGCCATGCTACGCTTTTTCTCATAGGTTCCAATGGAGGTCACATTTTCATGGATGGATTACTATTGAGGTGTACATCCCAGATATACCTTTGGTTTTGCATGACACTTCCTAACTTTAAAGGAACACTCAAAAAACACCCCAATTTTCATGTTTTTGCCATTGCTTTTCAGCCCACGCTACGTTTCTGGGGTAGCCTTGGGAAAATGAATTTTTTGGGGTCTTACAGGTGGTATTTTATAAGTTTCAAGGTTGGGTTGGATAGAGGAAATCCAAGGCTACCTTTTTCAACCTTTATATCAGAAAAAATATGCTTAAAATTCATCTCAAAATTCCCTCCAAGTGCATGCTACGTTTATGTCAAAACACACTACGTTTTTTCCTAGCACGCTACGCTTCTATGTAGGAGGATTTCTGGACAGGTTTCAGTCACAAAAGGTCAAAGATTCGAGGTAACAGTTGTCTCATGAGATTTTTTATGGATAATGAAGTCTATTTATGCTCCTCAATTTTTAGGGATCTTTTAATTAATCAAGGAGACAAAGACTCCTACTTGTTAGCTAAATTAGGGGAGATTGTTTCTAACTTCCTTAAAAACAAGGTAATGACTCATTACGTGCATTTATGAAGTGTTTTGGATCAGGTTTTGACCCATTGAGGTGGAATATTATCTATTTCCTATAGGTACTCCAAATCAAGTCATTTTAGAGGTTGGATAGCTGATATTACAGTGTGGAGCTTATCATGTACATCTTTTTATAGTGAAATCAAAGACATGTTCCGGCTATAATTTTGGGACTCCAGTGATATGATTATTAGCATTGATTTTTCTCAGTATCACCATCAAATTGAATGATTATAATTCCATGAAATCACAGGTATGCTTCTATGTGATAATCTTATGAGTCTATAAACATAATTCTTACTTTTTGTGCTATGTTTAATGGAATTTTCATAATATTTTTCTACTTCCTCTGATGAATGAACTTGTGTTATATGAACATTCTGAATCTCTCTTTTTCAAACCCTATACCACAATGAAAATATAAGTGTGTTTCTAAGTATACCTATCTCACCTCAATTTCATATTTGCAGATGTTCATTTGAAATCAGACCTTAAAACCTAGACCTAGTTCCTAGACTGGCACTTCCTATCCAGCAAAATTCAAAACAAAACCTTAATCAAAATCACTGAGCTTATATCTAGCCTAAGATATTTCTCTTTCCAGTCACCTCATTGACTTAAATTGACATCGATAAATCCCTCTCTGGTTTTTTATGGCTAGCTACTAAATATAAAGATTGGTTTGAGGTTACCTCCTTCAGTCTCCTTTCTCAGCCTTGGGAAACAGAGGGAGTGATAACACTCATAGTATGAGTTGACGGCGCATGGTTGACGTGGTGAGATGTGGTAGTTTGTAGTACTATGCATCTCAAGATCTTGGTATCAGTATTTCATGCTCTCCCAACATTACTTGGTCTTAATGTTGCTCTCATTGGGCGAAAATGTGAAAGATATGAGCAATTATGCACGTGATGTGCTTGAGAGAAGATGTGACACTGATGGCACGAGTGCCTGGAAAGGGTTATGTGATTAGGTCGTGGAATATAGAGCACTAAGTGAAATATGTCTCTAAACTTTCCCAATCCCCAGCATTGATTAACCATATGGTTAGGCCTATCACATAGGGTGCATGTGAGGGGTGATTTTGACAAAGCGGCCTGAGGTCATTTTGTCTTTTTGTCGGATCTTGATCGATGATGGTGGGAGGTAACCTATTGATGGTCGGTGCCTGGATGTGGTGTTAGTGATATATTTTCCTTGAACATACATAATATGTACCTAGATGCTTCATCCCCAACTGGTGTGGTGTTATCCGAGGATTGGGTATCTAGCTCTACTAATGATGAGTTCTCAGTAATAAATCGGCGCATGAAATCCAAAGTTTCACAAAATCAAGAAAGGTGGTGGGAACATCGAGTATGATGGTTTCCTACACAAATGTGGAAAATATGATGCCTATTTCGGGGCCTTTCTTAGGTTGATGTGTAGTTTAGGTAAATACCTCCCAAATTCTCGTATCTTAGGGAATTGGTTTATGAGATGGTCAAGTTTGTCACATAAAGCACACAGTGGGGTAGGTGTGGTTGAATTAGGTTGTCTCCTCGTCTGGGGGAGGTTGTTTGAGAGGTATATCAACATGCACTTTCTCCTAAATGACATAAAATATAGTTTTATTTCCATCATTAATCGACGGCGTAGCTGGTACTGATGGAGCTATCGTATTAGCTCGAACGAGTGCACTTAATGCATCTCGATATGGAGCGATTTTGAGAAAATGATGAGTGTAATTCCCATATTCCACACATATATTGCATGCATGGTCAGTGTGTAATGCCTTTACGTGCTGGTGTGGCCATTTCTCCAATAGGTGGATTTAGGTCCCTGGTGCTTTGGGGGCATGCAAAAGAGCTTTTAGCTCATCTAATGCGGGGCAGATATTGGTAGTGTGCTCGACTACTTCACACAAAGCATAAGGTGGAAGTTCCCTTGGGGCCTCCAACTTTTTACCTTTTTGCTTACCCCTCTTGTTGGCACTAGCTTGTGTCAATGTAGGCGCTTTGTGATTTATGGTGGCCTGCTGAGGGGCTATAGGAATGACGCCTGTCGAGGTGATACCATATTTTGTCGAAATGGCCACCATGGCCAAATACCAGACTAGTATCGCGAGATCCATATTCATAAATGTAAGAGCTTCCATGACTTGGCCCGAGACAAAACCAGGTGGAGGGTATAAGAAGGGATTTTGGGTATTATTATATGGTAGGAATGTAGCATCAGTAGTTTCAGCACTTGTAGTGTCTCGAACTGGTTCTTGACTCAATGGGGTGTTTTATGAACTCATTATGCACACCATAGTCTGGTGGTTTCCATGATATCTTCCAGCAATAGGGGATCTCCAGGGTATGTACTGAGGAGGGTCGATGGTTAAAATTTTCCAAGTATGAATTCAGTGTGGGTTGTGATCAAACTAGGAGATGATCCTACGAAAGGTAGCACACCATCCGGGGTGGTTAATGTCTTATTCACGTAGTATGTGAGTTATTCAACTGTAACGATTTTTCCCTAATCAAGGAACATCATTATCCTAAATACGGAGGATTCCATTGTAGTCAGTGCATGCATATAACTTCATCCAAGAAGGATATTATAATCCAACTGTGTGTCTAGGACTCTAATGTCAATGAGCACGGTTTTACTGGCAAGTTGTACTGACACGTCTTGGAATAGACCTACTGGGGCTGAAAGGCGCCCATCATATGCTCTAAGCGTGATTTCAGATGGTTTGAGTTCCGAAGATAAAAGCTTTTTCCAAACTGTTTTGGACATAAGACATGTGGATTCTCCTTCATCAATGATGCAACAATGAATGGTAATATTCTAGATTGTGACCGAGATTTGGAAAGTGAATATTGATGGACGGTGTGGGGAAACATTATCTAAGTTGAAAGCCATTGAGAGATAATTGGTGAGGTCGATTGTTCCTAAAGAGAAAATAAGGGCTTTCCAGTAGGTTGGACATGTTTGTAGGACTTCCAATGCTAATATATTTGATGGAGATTGGGCTAACTCATCGACTATGATGTATCTATGAGAAACCTTAGAGATGTGTCCAATTCATCGCAAGGGCCCTTTGACAATCTTAGGCATTAGATCCATAGGGTGTTGAGGGGTATTAAATGGTGTTATAGGCATAGAAGTGGTTGATGTAGATGTTTTGGTTTCTGGGGGATGACATAATTTCTATTTTGCGTCTGCAGGATAATGTGTTCCCCTGTCATGTAAATGTCGCAACTAGAGTTATTTTGGTGATTCCCTCTGGGGGTTTCTGATGTTGTTGGGAGGGTTCCTATTGATTATTAACCACTCCCTTATAGGGTAATGGGTTATGTATTACTACAATTTGTTGGTTTTTCCCTCCCTTCCCCCTAGTATCTCTCATTTTTTTCAACTCGTGGAGTTGAGGGAAATCATGGTTATAATGATTGTATTCCCCGCAGATGGCATAAGCATGACTAGTTTGTAGACTTGTGTTCTTGTTTTTCTATTGTTGGTTGTTATTTTTTTGTCTCTGATTTTAATTCCAGTTGGGGTTTCCCCCAGCTGGTGCCCACAGAGATTGTTGTTAATTGATGCCCCTTATCTAGGTTCTCCCTTTGAATTTCTCTTTGGTTTTTTCTTAGCAACATTCGGTTGGTTAGCTAGGTTCAGTTGTCCAAATTATTGTTATTTTTTTATAAAGAGAGGGTTGAGCTATATTAACCCATGCATTAGCTTGTGCTGGTGGGTTATTCTGTTGAGATGCGAGGAAAGGGAAATATTGATTTCCTTGTCCCTGATTGGCATATGGGTTTTGAGGAAGGGGAATCTCTTTCCTATTCCTAGGGGGTATTTATTTCCCTGAGGGAGAGGATATGGGCTACCTTATGTGGGAGGGTATTGGCCACCATGTGTGGGTTGGTATTGGTTAATCTGCAAAGTAGAATTATACATAGGAATAGATTGACCAGAGTAATATCATGTATTTTGTAGTGGCAGTGTTGTAGGTGTAGTACCAAATTCTTGGCCATTGTATGAGTACCCAGGATATTGGTAGGTGTTTCTAAGTTAGTTTTGGGCTATTGAGCAAATCAATCCATCGGAAAAATTGGATGCACCTAGTGTCCCTTATTTAAAAGTTTGCATGTAGGGAGAATCTGGAAGAACATGATAGAGGTATCCAAACTTTGTGTATATGAGCTCCAATTGTTGAGAATTTTTTTATGGCCTCTTCCTCGTTTTGTGCAAATGATCAACCTTGGGAATTATGCAATCGATTGGAGGTAAAATACTAAATAATAGGGGCCTAATTCCTCAGGATTTGCGCAAGGTAATAGGGGCTCAAGTAGAGGTATAATTTGACTAAGTCTAGGTCGTAGCTTCTCAAATAGTAGAGAGATAGGTTATTCACTTGCAGGTTGAGCTCAGATTGAGCTATAAATTGGAATACATCTTTATTCATCATATTAATTCAAGGAGGCAAAGGGGTTTTTTAGTAGATTGCTTTCTCCTAGAAAATTATTGTGTGCATGTGTGTTATTTCTTATTGCATGTTTCTGATTATTGTTCTAAATCGTGAATTGAATTCCACATAGAAATAGAGTAGGATTATGTCTTGTTATTTAGACTAAAATTTCATGATCATTTGTAGTTCGACATCATAATTCTTACAGTGACACCACACAAATTGATATGTATGACTGAAATTATTGTTCGAAGAAACTATTAATTGGCTAAGGTTCCCTTGTAGTTGGCCTACATAGATTCAACTTTGAATTTTCTTATGGAAATCGAACCAAACATGAACCAGAGACTCTAGCAATTTTATTCAAGTTTATTTTTAGTTTAGTTTTAGTAAATAAATATATAATTTTTAATTTTCCTGAGGGGAAAGGTAATGCACATATATCCATTTTTTGTTATGGTAAATTTAGTGATTAGATACAACTTTATGGATTTAAGTGAGATAAAAAATACATATTCTTTGATATTAAGAATTTTGGTTTTATCTTCATTAAATAAAATAAATATTTAATTGGTATATTGTTATATATCATTGAAATTAACACTTTAATATTTATATGTTATTCCAATTGTGAACTGTGGAGGTGGGGAAATATATTTAGAATATGAGGTGGTTAAAACCTAAAGAATAAATAAATAAACAATATTGGATATTACAGAGTATCTTTTTTTTTTTCATAACACTACCTAGCAGTATGGTTGTGTGCTTTAACCCTACGTAGACCACATGGGTAAGAAAAATAACTGCTCTATCTAATATGATTATTCAGATTGAATGCTTAAAAGCCGCCCATTGACCTCTGTTATGTGACTACGGTTAGTTATATGTATAGTAAATATGGGTATAAATTTATATTTTCTTTGTCAACCAAATTTGTGGAGGAAACTAGAATGAATTTTTTGGCACATTATCTAGCCCTAATAATAGAGACAAAATCACATTACACAATGAAAAATCGATATCAATTGGAGGGAATTCAAGCCCTATGTGAAAGGATCTAAGGGCTAATTTAATAGTCCTCTCAAGTATGACCCTTCTGAAAAATAGATCAAATATGTTTGGCACATCCATTATCCCTTAATCACTATATCAAATCTGCAAACTAGCATAACAAAGCAAGGGCATAACGAGCATTTCTTTTTAAATATGTAAAGCTTGTAAAGAATCCCTAAGGAGGTTGAACTCACTAGTATATGAGCAAAGGTCAAAAGTGGCACCACAAGGTCTGCAAAATCTCTGAAATATATGAGCATCTTCGCATCTCTGGTATGTATATTCCAGTCACTATAGATCAATAAATATGTTAGAGTTTTGCAATGCATTCAAGGCCTATCTATTTGTCAACCATGATAACTCTAGACCCTTTTTAAAGATCTGAAGTTTTTGTGGTATTTAGTGACATTTTTATATCCCTAAAAGGACTCAAGTCCTCTATCAAAGGTTCACAATTATGTGGTATAGTATTGTGAATAAATTCCTCATTAGAAGAGGCATCAAGATCGTTTCTACACCTATGTATATATTAGTTCCAATATCAAATTTCTTGAAGGGATATTTTGAATATAAGAAAAAATACCAAATTTTTTACGTATAGTCTCATTGTCAAGCGAAACTCATACCCTACATATGTACAACATATATATAAAGGTCTTCTCTATACCTTTGCATGAGGTCTGAGAATAACTATCGTGTAAGTGAAGGCTAGAAAATAAGGAGCTTGGTTCTCCTCTTGTTGTGAGCATAAACACATTTTGAGTTGAGACTTCTAATACGTTTTTGTACATGAGGGAGACCTAGAATGAAGGCACATTAGGCTTATAATCGCATACAATCCCTTGTACAACCAGAGGAGAAGCATAAGTGTTTTTGTACGTATAAGAGAAGGCTCATCACCTTGCTCGTAGTCCTAGACAGTGGGATAAGGAGACAAAGAGTTTGTGCATATCAGTGATGAGTTTTGGGAACATTTATATACACAGTCCAAGCAAACATTGAGCCAAACTATAGTAACATTGAAACGGTACATTTATTTTGAATTTGCAGTAATGACATTTTTTTTAAATTGTTGTTGAGTGTATCTTTGTAAATAATAGTCAAGGGTCTCTATTTTTAAAAGCATAATATGAGGGTATAGTAATACAATTGTCACGTTGAAATAAGGACTAACTAAATGAGGTATTTTTTATCACACTCATCCTTGTCTGTGGACTTTAGTTTTCGCTCGGGTTGTGGACGGTGGCGAGGTGTTCCTGTTCGAAGGAAACCTAGTGTCTCGCATATTTGGACCGACAAATCTGCATTACATCAATAATATTCAAACTTGAGACCTCGCAATTCTACTATGCAGGTGTTCTGACTGGTTTCTGAGCACAAGAGTTGAAGAAAATTTGCTCTGTTATGGTGGTCCAGGCAGGCCAGCCTTAAGTTGTTATGTTATGGGAAAGGGGAAGAAAAAAGGAAAGTTTATGGCCAACGACGTCGAGGTTGAGAATGAGATCTTTGTCTTTGAGAAAGGACTAACTATATGCACACATCTATAGAAGAACGAGGTCATCCAAGACAAAATTCCAATAACAAAATGCGGATATATCTAGCATGCTTACCAGATAATTTGAGGATCGTCCAACCATGAGTGTGATTGCGGTGTCGAGCTCCGAAATGCGAGTGAAGTGGTGCTAAACTATGAAAGGAGAGTGAAACCCTGGTGCCCTAGTGCCTTGGTGCCAAACTGTGAGAGGCGAGTAAAAATATGGTGCCCTTGTTCCCAACTATGAAAGGTGAGTGAAACCCTGGTGCCTTGGTGCCCTCGTGCCAAACTCTAAAAGGTGAGTGAAACCCTAGTGCCCTCGTGGAAAACTTTGAGAGGTGAGTGAAACCCTGGTGCCCTCGTGTAAGTGAAACCATGGTTCCCTCGTATTTGTATGTAGATCGATGGGGGGGAGCTAAAAAAAATGTGGCTTAACACTATTTTGTGTTCTTGTATTGGATCCCAATTAAACACAAAACACAAAATTAAATATAAACATAATATAACATATGTTATATTATATTATATTATATTATATTTTATTATAAAATTATAAAATAACATAAAATTAAATTAAATTAAATTATATGTTATATTTAATTTTACTTTAATTTAATCTTAATCTTGGTTATATATCATATTAATATATATAATAATCTTTTTTTTTTTAAATTCGGTAGGACCTTCTATTTTCTATTTATAATTATAGGACAGGCTACATTGTATAAAGTTCTTATGATGGCCTCAACCTGCCCGCAGGAAACCAGGTCTGTTGGCCATCTAAGTGCATGAAAAGCTTGCCAAAATTGAAATTGTCTCTTTCTTCTATATGCCGCTTGAACTAACTGTTCTACAACTGCAATATGTTCAAGATGATAACAGAAACTAAGTTCAGAAACTATCAAAAATTGCATACAACAACTTCCTATAAAATCTATCCATCAGAAGAAGAAACTGGGGCTGGGTCTTTTACATTGGACCCAGGCATGTCTACTTGTTGCATCTGCTGAAGCAGCTTTTCGATGCGTCCTATCTTATCACCCATTCTCTGGGTTCGGTCAGTTGCTTGATATTGTGTGATCTTAATATGTTGTTGTTGACATTGAATATACTCCAGCAGATCTTTGACTTGAGGTTCAATTTTTAACTGTTCTGCTTTAGCCTGGACAGGCTGAAAACTTTGCATTGATTTTGCAAGAAGACATTTCACAAGCCAGTATGTATCGATGGTCTGGTTAAGTAAGGTAAGACGACCACGAGTGTTTCCGGGATCCTGGATGAAATCAAGAATTTCAGCTTCAACTTCATTATCTTCAGGTTCAATCTGAAGATCTCTTTCCCAGCCACGTATTTGTTGGCGGACTGGGGAAGAATTACCCATGATGTAATTGGCTACCAGGTTCTCCAAATTTTCCTGGTTAGTTTTTCTGCCTCGCTTCTTAGGAACTTGCTCTGGCTGAACCTTCTGCTTGCTTTTGGCAATATCAGACCATAAGCGGCGTTTCCCCATAATTATAGTGTTCCTATACAGTGAATCAAGCATATAGGTTAGTACATACAGCAGATTAGAAAGTCTGGTCAAAAGAGTCGGGGTTGCATACTTCTTGTGTCTGTCGCAAGAACCATAATTAAAGCTTTCAGGGTGCAACATAATGAACAGGCTCTGCATCAGCCACGATTCAGCATGAGCTAGAGATATACAATGGACGGGGCTTCGACGCCTTTGAGACCAACTGCGGAATTTTGCACTATGAAAGACTTTGGGACAAGAGCAACAGAGGACCTTCAAGTGTAGAACCTGCGTCCAGGTATGGGTACAGTGGTTACTAATGGTGGAGGCAAATGACCCGGTTAATCTCTGGATGGAACTTGGCAAGCAAGTTGACATCTTACTACACCCAACATTCGGTTGGAGTCTAACCCCACAACTGTCCCGCTTAAGCTGAAGCAGAATTGGGCAACAGTTCATCTCACACCTGTCATCCCTAACATTGTGATTATCAATGGGTATGGCCCTTCGATGGACGGAAACAACAGGATTTAAACACGGGTCCCTAAAACAAGGTTGGACATAATGGGGCGGAGGAATAAACCACTAGAGAATCAAAAAAGTAACCCAACTAGACTTGGAATGCTTGAAGCTGATCATATAACTAGTGATGAACGCCATGAAATTGAGATAGAGGACAGATACATACCCTGCAAGCGTATCAAAGTTGACGGGTTGAGCGCACCTCCTCTTCGGCTCCCAAGCTTTTGCATGAGCAATTGGGGCGAGGGAGGGCGGTTACTGACCTTAATCGAAACTTTCCCTTTGTGCGCTGACAGAACAGGCTGGCTCGAGTACAATATTATCATTCCAATGCAAGTGATCACACACTCCAGTGATCGACTATGACAGTTCGGCATTATGAGTAGTAATTGTCGGGGGTGTGGCTTCTGCCAGAGTGCCACGATCAGTGCCACGATTTTCCCTTGCTGCCAGCTGGTCACCCCGATCGGGGGGTTGTAGGTCTTTACCCACGATCAACTGCAAAGAATGTAGCTCAACATCCCAGATTGCTTCAGTGGGACGAGCATCTATGGATCTCTCTGGATGCTGGCACCCCCAATTAGCCAAGTAATCCGCTGCTACATTACATTTTCTTTTGATATGGCTGGGGATTAAATACTGAATCTGTTTAATCAACTTACTTACTTCTTCAATGAGTGTTGCAGTTCGCCAGCTTTGAGATATTTGCTCCCAAGGGATACCCTGTTGTAGCTTCTGGATGATGCCGGTTACCATGGCTGAGTCTCCTTCAACAATAATTCTCTGATAGCTATAAGAATGTCGTGCTTTACCGCCATAAGCTCTGCTTCATTGTTTGTGGCATGGCCCAAATCAAATGCATAGAACCTACAGACTGCCCCTTGGGAATTACGGAGAATCCCTCCTGATATATTATATATATTATATAATATATATAATAATCTTAATATATAGTATTATATGATTTTTTGTTGAAATTAATCATGTATTTCTTGTGCTACATGTGAATAGAAATTTAATGGTGTCGTTGACGCTATTAGGATGAAATACCATGGTATTTTGTGATTAAAGATCTGAAGAGCCCCTAGTTCAACATGGCTACACAATGTGGAAAAAAAACAATACATTCTTTAATATACTTAAAAATTAATAATATAAATATGATGACACCACCCCATATGTCAAGTGTTCAAGTTGAATTTAAATTCACATGAATAGTTCTCTTAGCTATTTAATAAATTGAATAGTACAATGAATTGAGATAAAACATTGTTTGAAAATAAGAGATTTGTGTTGGAGGGTTCATGGAAAACTAAAAGAGGATACATTAGTTAAGCATTGCCATAATTTGTTTGTAAATGTATATAATAATTTTCCAATAAAAACCATGTTCTCATTTCTAGGTAATGTCAACTATAACAATCATGGAAACTATTGCATTCAAGGCATCTTGGTGCTTATATTTTGAATGGGAGGATTATTTCTCAATCCATGAGAATGGAACACGATGATGTTGAGTCTAATTTGTCCATAACGAAGGTTATCGATGAGTGGGTTGAGGAGAAAGAAGTTATTGGTCACACAAAAGTCTAGGTTCAAAAAGGGGTTTATATGGTTAAGCACAGCCATAGTTGATTTCTAAATGTATACAAAATATTTTTCCATGAAATACCATGTTCTCATTTCCAAGTAACACCAATTACGACAACCAATGAAACTATAATTTCCAAGTCATCGTAGTTCCCATGCTTCAAATGGCTGGATTTATCAGGCCACATGAATGGAACATGTGATGTCCAGACCAATTTTTCCACTATGAAGGGCAATGCATGATGAATGGGTCAAGGAGAAATAAGACATTCGCTAAGCGAGTAAGAATCTGAACTCATAGACTAATCCAAATTTGTATCTGCAATGCTTGGATATCAATATTTTATAAGCACGTTTGCCACTATTTCAACATATATTATGGTTTTGGATATAAAGTAACAAGGCGACCATTATAAGCCAATTTGTTACCATGGCCAAATATCCTAAACATGCATAAGTCAACTTAACATATCATAAGCATAATTTCCAAGAACCATCGATAATTCACATATGATCATCGTAGCTTAAAATTCACATGTAGGAAGGATAGATCCACCATGAATAGGTAAGTTATGAACCAACAATAGGTATCAATGTCTAACATGGTAAGCACCCAACAACATGGATATTTTAGATGGATAATTTCATCTCCTTGACATTTATGTTATAATAGTTTTACCATTTGTTTGTTGAATTATTTATGTGAGTCGTATATGAGTCTTCAAACCCTCCCATATCGTCAGTAGATGTATCTACTATAACCATGTCAGATTTTAATTCATGCATGAAGAAAATGAAAAAAAAAAAAACCCTGGCCCCTTTCACAGGTCACCCTTTGTGGGGTCAATTAATTATATCATAATTTAAACTAATTGGTAAATGTTAAGTGGTGGATTGGAACTTAGGGGAAGGCCTGGAATAAGTAACAATAAGCTTGACATCAATAAGATAGTAGTCATTTTTATATTCATGGGGACTCATATCCTTAAAGATTGGAAGTAGGATCATTATAGGCATAATAAATTGAGTGATTCATTTAAGCATCATTCATTTTCATATAAATGATGTTGACAATGATGACGATGATAATGATGATGATGACGACGATGACGACGATGATGTTAAAGATGATGTGGATGAAAAAGATGATGATGATGACAATGATGATGATGATGATGACAATGATGATGATGATGGTGATGATGTTGATGAAGATGACAAACATGATGGTTATGATGATGGTGTTGTTGATGATGATGATGATGATGATAAATATGACGATGAAGGGTAAGAAGTTTTCTCAAATGGAAGGTTAAGGTTTTTTCTTAACCTATGGATTATGAAGTACGTTATAAGCCTGCAACTGTTAAATAATATCAAATAATTTCATCACATTGATATTTATATATGTTATAATTTTGTTGTTTGATTGTTGAATTCTTTCTATGAGTCATATTTGAGTCTCAAAACCCTCCCATATCATCAATTCATGCATCACCCATAATCATGTCAAATTTTAGTGCATACGAGAACAAACTGAAAAAAATTCAATGTTGGCCCCATTGTCAAGTCACATCACGTCTAGATCAAGAGACTTTTGCAACCCTCTGGAAATCCATTCACTGAAAATTCCAAATAATAGATAGTGCAAAACAATAAATTATACAATCATCTCATAACACTTTCAGATGATAATGATGGCAATGAGAATAATGGTGACATCACATCACAAAACACATCACGACTAGCTCAAGATACTTTTGTAACCCTCACGGAAAATCATTATCTCATCAATGACAACAAAATATTATAATTTTTTAGTACCATATTGCATAATCAATCAATTATAAACCATATTTTAACACCTAAACATTATTTTAGTTGATTTTCTAAAAATAATTATGAGACCCCTTGTGGGAACTTTGTTCATGGGTTGACCTTACTTCTTTTGTGCAGGTGCCCCTTGCCATGTCGCGTAGACCCACTAACTCGTTGCATGGGCACCCCTGTTGAGCGAGTGTCTAGGCGTGCCCAACACATGACGCCCCATGGGCGTTATGGCACCTAAACTTCACTCGAGCGCATCCAGGGTGCGGGCGTTCACCCTGTTGTGCAAATCAGTCAACACAAATCATTAGGTCATCAATAAGAAAAAAATATTATCATTTGTTTGTACCATCCAACATAATCAATCAATTATAAATTGAATTTTAACACCTAAACATTAATTTAGTCAATTTTATACAAATAATTATGAGACCCCCTTGTGGGAACCCTATTCATGGGAAGTCAGTTTGACCCACCAACTCATCGCACGGGCGCCCCTGTCCGGTGGGTGACCTAGTGATCCCTGAACACGACGCCCCATAAGCACACAAGCGCCCCACCTTCGTGCGGGAATTCACCCTATTGTAAAAATCAGTCAACATAAATCATTAGCTCATCAATGACAACAAAATATTATCATTTTTTAGTACCATGTTGCATAATCAATTAATTATAAACTGACTTTTAACACCTAACATGAATTTAGTCAATTTTCTAAAAAATCATTATGAGACCCCCTTGTGGGAACTTTTTTCATGGGTAGTCATCGGCTGACCTTACTTATTTTTCATGTTTTCCCCTTGCCAAGTCGGGTTGACCCCCCAACTCTTCGCACGGGTGCCCCTGTCAGTCAGGCGCCCCGGTGTTCCCAACACACAACGCCCCCATGGGCATCCGGGCGCCACGCCTTTGTGCGAGAGCACCCAAGGCACAAGCGTTCACCCTATCGTGCATGTCACGGTATGATTTTTCCCATCAATTACTTCAATCAAATTTCACCATTCACCCATTCGCTCGCATGTTTTGTCCTTACATATTTCGCACATTTTCCTGACCTTCGTGTCGTATGGTTCACCCGCCGCCTAAATCGTCTAGTCCACTCGACATGCCCAACTTTTCTTCCCATCACCGTGTCATGCAAGTTGCCTTTGGGCACACAGGAGCACCTAGGGAATTCATCGTTTTCATGCACATAACACCCTCAGTTCACTTCACGTGTTGGGTTTACCCATCATGTCGTTCGGCGTGCACACTCTATTTGCACGTGGACTTTCCGGCACCCTGCCTTTGTGCGGGCTTGCCCAGGGCACTCGCCTTTGTGTTATGCTCGTGACACCCCCGCAGTCACACTTAGTTTCAAACTTCATTTTTTGTCCACTTTGATTGGGAATGAGCATTCATGGGCAGACCTAAGCTTCTTGTATGCGAGTGCCCCTTGCCAAGTTTGGTCGACCCACCAACTTGTTGCACAGGAAACCTGGTGTGCCTAACACGTGACACCCCATTGGCACTTGGGAGCCCCGCCTTCATGCGGGTGAGCCCAAGGTGTGGGTTTTCGCCCTGTTGTGAAAATCAGTCAACACAAATCATTAGCTCATCAATGACAACAAAATATTATCATTTCTTAGTACGTCCATGTTGCATAATCAATCAATTATAAACTAGATTTTAATACCTAAACATTCATTTAGTAAGTTTTATAGAAATCATTATGAGACCCCCTGGTGGGAACTCAGTTCATGGGAAGTCATGGGACAACCTTACTTCGCGCATTTTCTTGACCATCGTGTCGCCTAGTTCACCCATCACCTAACTCGCCCGATACGTTTGATTAATGAACCAAATTCAAAACTGGAAATGATGGTATAAACGTAAATGATTTTCTCTTCGTTTCAAGAATAATATATTCTCTAATGAAAAAGGTCAACCACGTGAAGGTGGAAGCTTATATGGCCCCTCTCCCCCCACACCCACATCACTCTCAATTCCTTGATACCCAATCTATATACTATAATATATTTGAAAGAAACACAGTAACATTCAAATAGAAAAACTAGGAAAATAAAAATCTAAGGCGAACGAAAGAGAACAAACCAACTTAAAACATATAAATACATACCTTTTAATTTTCAACATTTTGATATCATTAATCTTCTTCCTCGTCCAACTCATCATTTGTATCATCCAGTTCATAATTCATGTACAAAGGATTCTCCATATCAGCGTCATCATCATCATCTGGAACATAATCTTGTACATTTGGTTCAACTTTTTCAAGTTATTTGTCTGACACAATGTCAATATCATCTAATTCATCCAAATTAACCTTATATCAATTAACATATATTCCTTAAACTTCTTCGATGTCTTCATCCAACACTACATGAACCCCTTGCTTCTCTACATCATCTTCTTCTTCAATTTCATTATCTTCCGCTACATTATACTTTACAGGCCTTCCTCTTGGGTCATATCTAACAACATATGACCAACCTATTTTACCTATAATTTCTATGTAAAATACTTGTTCACATTGTCTTGGAAGAACATATCGCTTTGATCCCAGTTCAATATTCCTTGTATCAACCATGGTAAATTCATTAGCATGCTCAATAACAGTTCTGTCATGGTCATGTTCATGGATTCGTAGCCTAAACCATTTGACATCGAACATAACTATTTTGAAGGATTCAAATTCACACTCAAGTATAACATGTAGATACCCATAGTATCAATTTTCCGAGAGTTTTGGATGTCTTTCACCTCTAGAGGAAACATTGATAACTTGAAATACTGTAATTATCCCACTATCAGAAGTTTTTATCTTTTCATTTAACCTTTTGATGAAAAATTTGCGTCCATCACACCACATTTTCAACTGCAACACGCCAAACACATAAAAAATGCATTTTCAATTTATAAACATATTTTTACTTGCAAATTTGCAAATTAAGAAAAAAACACGCCATATGCATCAATATAATTGTAAAAAAAATTAGTATGGGTGAATATGCTTTCTTGATAATATTTTAAACCATATGCTAAATAAATTTCCCTTTGTGTAAGATTGGTATCTCCACTACATTGAGCTACTTTGACCAATGTAGACACACCTTACCATGATAACCTACCATTATTAGCTTGCTTGCATCGTTCAATCCATACCTTCATCCAATTAAGATTGTTCGCAATATATAAATGTATTACATCCCACTCTCGACCAGTTGTATTAAAATAAAACAATTCACATATATATAATTAGTTACCATGTTATACCTTCATAATAATGGATTATGCATGAAGACTAAAAATTAGATAAGTACGATATACATAAAAACAAAAAAATTGAATGCATTATAAATCTCCACTATCTACTTACATCTCACTTTGTTCATTCTACCTTTCCCCAATAGGTGCTCGCCTTCAAATATTCCCACGGAGGTGATCCCAAATGTGATCCAATAAATTAATACTTTTTCTTATTCCATGAATATATTGATGAATATAAACCATGGTTTTATATACCATATATCACTCTACCATAGAACCCTTAGGACGTGATCTTTGTTTGACCAAATCCTTCAATGATTTCAAGTGCATCTCAACCATCCACATTAATCTTGTGTGTATAGGTCCACACTTTTCAATATCCTCAACTTGGTGTATGAGGTATTGTTCTTATGCATTGAAAAATGTCAGAGGTAAATACTTTTTCATTTCACACATTACACAAGGAATGTGTTTCCTCCAATACTTTATATTCTCTTTATCGAATTGTTTAGATGAAAACCATCTACAAATGAAGAAATCAAATCACAACTTTCAACAAAAAAAATTATATAGTACATGATGACAAGTAAAACACATGCAGACAAAAATATGTGACACAACAACTTATTGAACAAATTACACTTTGAACATAAATCTCCACTTACCTCGTGTATATTCCAATATCATATATAACTTGTTTGAAATTGTTGTGAAAGTTTTTTGGGAGAGATAGAGGTAGAAAATATTGTAACAAAAATAATGATCAATCTTTATTTTTTCTCAGATTAGTAGAAAAAAAAAACACTAATTAACAAGATGTTTCACCAATGTATAAATATGTACACCAAAATAATTACCTTAATGAACGTATGCCAATCATGAGTTTTACCCCACCTAATTCACCTTTCTTTGTTAGGATATTATTTATGTTTGAAGAAAATTCAGTTGGAAATTTAAATTTTTCAATGGCCTCTTTAGCATCCTTGCTTTGTTGCTTTTTCAATAATCATGGAAGGACACTTATATTTTGGTCGTCTCCATTGCTATTTGAATGAGTTGCACTTTCGAAAGCATGGTTGGCCTCCTTAATGTCATTACAAATCTTGACAATTTTTTCGTTATCTATCCTTCCATCTAAGATTCGCCATAAGGTCTATGTTACATTCTTCTCAATGTGCATTGTATCAAACAAATGAAAATTTTCTATGTGCTCATAGTAGGGGAGTCTATTGAATTGTTTGGGATAACTTTTCATTCCTCGTGAAAGTTCCATATTATTAATGCCTTGATGACATATAACATGAAGAAACAAAGCTTATGATATAGTCTAAAGCATAATGCCCTAATAAAAAGTCGAAGATTATAAAATACCATGAGTATATTATAACATAGGGAAATAATTTGGAGAAGTGTTGAGAAAAAATTGTAATTGAATAAATATTTCCTAAATAAAATACATATTATATAGTATTTCTTAGATGGAAAATGAACACAAGCCACAAATATGAGTCATGCTAACTAAGCAAGTAAACAAAATACTCATACAAAGAAATGTTAAGAACATGAGATCGAGAAGTAAAATCAATGGCATGTATCAAAATTGAATGCACATCGAATAAGCCAAGTGAGTAGTATATATTGACTACTTTCATATAAAAGAAAAAAAAAATGGTATGTAAATTGAGGTTTGTTACAAATGTATTCGACTCGACCAAAAAAAATGAAGAAAGATCAAAATGTAAAAGTTGAAAAACCAAACGAATATATTTGACCATCATACCTCGCTTATATAATGTCACATTGAAATTAAACCAGAATCAACCTTCAAAAAGTAAGTGAGCCATGTGTGTCGCATGAGTTGATAGATATACAAAAAATTGAACGTTAATGCGAAGAGCGTCTCCAAACAAAGCCCAAGGCTGAAATTAATGAAGTATTTAACTCAACAATTATAAATCCATACAAACATTCAGCATTATCTATTAGCTTTCCTGAATTCTCACCAAACGGAGTAGTCGAACTTGCAAAAATCCCATAATTGTCGAGCCCAGTTATTTCTAACCTTGAACTACTTGAGTGTCTGAGAATAGAAGAATTTCAATAATATTTCAAAATGGGCAAGAAGAAAATGCACTTTCAAGAGTGAGATGTCACTGTAGAACCAAGAACAAAGGCTCAACTTGACCAGTCGACTGCAACAGATTTGTTGTAGATTCGAATTAATATATCAAACAAGCAAAAATGAATGAGCTCTCTTGGGAAAAACACGTTGATTTATTCAAGAAATGGGGGGAAATCAATAACAAGTGGATTGAAGAGTTTTAAACGTTACATGTACCCGACACATGAGATATCCTAAGGGCCCCATTAGTCGCAGACTTACATGAGTTGAAGGAAGAAGCTACTAAGTCTACCATTATTCGGTACCACAATGGTGGTGTGTTGATAGAAAAACCACTGAATCGGCGACCACCATTCACAACATCACTAGCCTACCACACCAAGGAGATAAGATTCCGATAACATTTAATAGGACTGCTTGGATCCGTAAATTTATAGGTGGAACGACAAACAATAACTCTACGGGGTTAATTATCGACCAAGTCTGTGAGTTACAAGCTAAATGGGAATGCAACATTGTCGCACCTTGCCTCACTTATCAATTGTGTAGACTGTGAAGGTATAAAATTGGGTACAGCGTGTAGCCAACATGGTTAGATCCAACTACCAATAATGTCAAAACTTGGTGAAGGCCATTAGAGTCCCATTCTTGTTATATTGGCTAAGCTATAATACAAGTCTCCCCAGTTGGAGAAACTGCATTTACCAAGAAATCCATTCCCGTTATGAACAATTTTAAAATATTTTCACATGGGTGGTTAGGAAAACTACAGTCAATTAGCCCCCATGAAATATTTAGAAATAGAAATTGATTATTGAATTCAAAGTCAATGTTGAATAGATGGAGGGTTCCCTAGCACATCCAACATTTTTTGCCCACGACGTTGCATATTCAATTGTGTCTGGACACAACTAAGGTATGGTATGTCGATTCCAGTGATGTTGACCCCCAGGAACTACCATACCATTCTACTATCAATCAGGGTTTCCAACTCCATCATTGACTAGAGAACCCCAGAAAGATGTAATTCTATCACTTTCATATGCAAAGCAAGAAGAAGAATGAGGCATAGTTCTACACACAACCATTCAAAGTCAACCTATCTGTGTCTTTGTCAGAATCTCCTCAAAATACTGCAAGAAGAGAAGTACATAGCTCCACTTAAAATCGCCAGTGGCCAATATAAACTGGCAGGAAGTCTTTATTGATATCATATTTGATTATCCTCAAATGCAAAATAGATTAGACGCCATTGCAAAATAGGTCCTATAGGACACTCAAGAAAAAGGCAAATCAATTAAGAATCCAAGGAGATCACAACAATTTCTTAGGTCATCTATAGACCCAATATTTTATGGTCCTTGGGGTAGAATAAGGACATATTTATTGAAACATAAAAGCAATAATTAATGGATGAGAAAAAAAACACAAGTACAACAACCTTTGACACTATTAAAGTCAAGCACACCATATGAAACTCCAACCCAACAACAGACTCAAGGCCAATAAAGTGGTGTCGGGAAGGAAAAGGAACAAGTCCTGGAAATCAACCTATCTTCAGACTCACTTTCCAACTCTTCAACACCTATTATTGAGGAATTAAATGGTGGACAAGGGAAAACAACCACCCAATAGGTCAACACACAAACTACTCAGCAGATCCACACACAAACTACTTAATAGGTCAACACAAACTACCCAACGGATCACCACACAATAATTCTCGTCATAACACATTAAGTTGGACGATATAACTAAAGGTATGTCGATAAAGATTGATCCAGAAATGGTAGATACATTAAGTGCACTAACGTCCAAGAGGAACACTCCACGAGATCAACCAACAACAACAAGTACTTCTACACCGTCGATACAAAAGCCTCTACTAAAGGATACATGCAGTAGGATAATTGAACTCAAGGATGCTTCTGACCAACAAGTATTCTCTTTCTTACAAAATTTTGTTCTAGAATCCAAGAGGAGATGGAAGAGGTTGATAGACAATACAAATATCAAACAGAGAAAGAAACAAGAAAGGAAGGTTTGGTCGGACTATAGGAACCAGGCAATAGAAAAACTTAACATTGAAATTTCGACCGAAGCTGATGATCCACTTGTTGCAATAAAACAACTATTCTATCAATCCGCCGACCATGATGAGAAAATAAGTGCTTAGACAATCAATCTCTAGCAACATGTGACAACACATGGGAATCAATAAATGTTGGTTGTCATTCGGGTTGCTTATAGAGAATTTTCCCAAGAAAAGTAGGAATTGGAACACACACTTGACAAGGGTGCCACACTCAATATAATTCTCAATAATTGGTCGACCTACTTATCTTCTACATGTTTTCAGTCAAAGGCTCAAGAAATTTTCATCCATGGCTTGTCTTCATGACAAGTGTTACAACCTTGAGCAAAGTTTTCACTAGAAAGTGAGCTCGTGTAAGAGAAGAAGATACATGTACAATTCATCCAGGAGGAAAGACGGTGGCTGAAAGAAAACAAGCATAAATGGAAATTTCCAATGCCACTTGATATCTACAGGGAATTCTTAGTCAATTATAACAACAAGGATCAGTCGACCAACGACTATCACAACAAACAGTAGTGGGTGACAAGGTGTAATATTTATCAGAGCTAAAAACATTGAAAGCACAAGCAAGAGTAGTTCTAAAAGAATGGTCAATATTTGATCAACACCTTCAGCTACTCGCACTCATCATTCACTGGACAACATTTCCAGAGGTTCCAGCCCCAGCATGATCATTTGAGTTGAATCCTCCTCAACCTAAGTACTAGTTCTTTGAACAAACTTTTTCAAGATGTGACCAAACCCCTAAATCGAGATCAAACACATAAGAAACTGAGGTAGAAGGATATCGGTCACTGAAGGAAATAGAAATAATGGGAATTCAAATCTTAAAACCATCATATAGAGGACAAGAATCATCAATTGATCAGTCGACCACAATCAAGGAACAACCATCTCATGAATAGGTGCCATTGCAACCTTCTTCCTCGGCAGCTCAATGATATTGTCCACTTATTCTTTCCTCTTTTCTTTCTATTGTATCAAATTTTGTAAAATTGTGTAAGTCTCCAAATCTCCCCCTTCTTCGTGATGAAAAAGGCATTGAGGGTGGGGGAGATGTTGGAGGGGCTAGTCAACTTAGTCAGCGGGCCTAGTCGAGTTGATTGTCTTAGATAGTTAGGAAAAGATAGTTCTGACAATTAAACTGTTGTAACTATCTTGATAAGATATCTATATGAATGTATGCAAATCAATGTATTGGTTTGATTTTCTCATTAAGAATATATAATATAAAAGTATTGCTTTGTTGGTTCTATGCTACTTTGTGTCTCTTCTATCCTTCTTATGTTGCATATGATTATGTAGGTACTTGTTGTCCATTCTACTGGTAACCAATGCACTCTTTTTTCTAGACTACAACAGTGGGAATCCACTTCAATTTCTTTCATAAACTTTCATGCCATAGTTGTTTACCTAAGAAGGAAACCCTAGTTTTTCCTTGCTTCAACTTAATGGATTTATCAAAGGTTTCATGAGCATCAAATAAAGGCTATTGAATTGTGTGAAGAAGAGGAATGGATTGAATAAGAGACTTTGTGAAGTAAGACAGGTTGCCCAGCCCTTGGTATGGAAGGAAAGGTCCGAAGAGGAGCAATATGAATTCGATCTACTCATGGGAGAAGATGACGATTTGGAAGTCGAAATAGACAAGTTGAGTAGTTTACGGGAGTTGCTTCTATGGAAGTTTCGTGACCGTATAAGAAGACTTGCAAGAATGTGTAGTGACATGGAGCTCACTATGGCTGAACCCGAGAAGGTTTCGAATGTAGTTGAAGAGAAGGAAGAACTTGTGGAACAAGTTGGACCCGAACCAAACACATTACAAGCATTGGATGATGATTCACATAAGGATGTTGTAGATGTGATTGAAGTTAAGGAGTAACTTGATGGACAAGTTGTACCAAGACCATGCACATTACAAGCATCAAAGGTGGATGATATACACAAGGATGTTGCAGATGTGGTAGAACTCAAGGATGAACTTGATGAATGGGTTGGACCAGGGCCAAGCACGTTGCAAGCATCAGTGATGGAGGATTCTCATGAGGATGTTAAAGATGCAGAAGTGATCAAGGGAGAACTTGTGGAACAAGTTGAAACTAGACCGGGCACATTGCAGGCATTAGTGGAGGAACCACATGAAAATGTTGCAGAGGTGACAATGATCAAGGAGGAAATTTATGAGCATGTGGTACCAGGATCGAACACATCAAGGAAATTGATGAGAATGGAGGACACTCACTTTGAGAGTCTTCATGGAGACATGACTTGTGTTTCACTCGATCATAATGAAGATAGACCGTATGGAGGAGTGAGAAAGAATATGAATTCTTTTCCAACACCATGGATGATCTCTCCTTGGATGCCTATGATGAGACCTTGTACATTGGAGGAACAAGGAGAATTGTTTGTTGAAGTCCTTGATAGGGAAAATTGTGAACTTACTCTAGATGGTTCAAATGCCCGGGACAAGGGTGGAACTTGATGATCTTGTGATGCAAAGGGTCATGCTTAGCCACATGGGAATGGCTAGGTGCCTGGCATGACCTATGGACTACCTTGATGGTAGGGCACATTGGTGGAGTATACTTCTTCATGGCCCACAACCAAGAAGGAACTCTTGGTGCACCTCTAGTGAGGGAGAAGCCTTGAAGGAATTATTCATGATGGGATGATGGTAGAAGTGACCGAGAGCACTTTACCTCTACATATACACATGATAATGATGAGAGTTGAGTTGAGTTCACTTGGATGAATACATGGACAGCCAAAGTCATGGACATGGACTACATGGATACCTTTATTGGTGAGCTGGTGGATGTTGTTCACTTGAGCAACAAGACATTGGTTGGATGAATAGCCTATGGAGAATTCATATGACTTGTAGGGTAGGATAACTTGTGATGGCGCTCATGGCCAATACAAGTATGCTTTCCAAACGCTTTGGATATGATGAGGCATGGGAGTTCATGATGGGTTGCAGTCACTGGAGGCTCATACTATAGTGATCGACGGGACACTTTGGAGCTTAATGGAGGTGCAGCGATGAGATGCCTTGGTTGCATACACTTGGGCATGGGTTGAGTCTCCTTTACTTAAACATATTGGATGCATATTGTAGATGGGATGAGCATAGCTTCAAGGACTTGAATATGGCACATTGTTGAGAGGATGTTCTTGATGGACCTTGAGGACGACCTTTCACACAAGGGTGATGCCTAATAGTTGTGCTTGTCTTTTGAACAACACATGGATATTAGCATCATTGGCAGCACATTTCAGAAAAAAATGGCTGGCTAAAGGGACAGCATGTTGTAGAAGAGATGAGAGCCACTTCATGGACCTGAACATGGCTTGTTACACTCAGATGGGATGGGCTCTTGATTGAGTTGATGGATGTGACAGAATGCAATAGGAACAACTAACGCATGGTATGAGGATGGACATTCTCACGATGACGACATATGGTTGGATTGATCACCTGACTAGTTCGAGTTATGGGGATGCATAGTGTGCAGAGTTATGTTGGATATATAGCAGCTTTTGTTATGTTGAGTTAGTTAGATTATTTGATGTAGAGGTTCACATGATATTGACCATATATGATGCAGCGACAGACGTTTCGATGATCATGGATTAAGGAGATATTTCCCATGGATATATTAGACATGAACCTTGGTGTTTTATGCGACAATGTTGCGACGATATTGTGCATTGATACATTGCGACGGGAGTTGCGACGATATTGTGCATTGATACATTGCAACGGGAGTTGCGACGCTATGATGCGATGATGATGGTGGCACTATCGGGGATGATAGTCGTGTTTTAAGTGGGGGAGTATGTAAGGCCCCCGAGTTGAGGATGATGACCGAGGCGCATGGTATAGATTTCGGTGGACATGCGACGAACGATGGTCGGCAAAGCGACAAAAACTACTATGCATAGTTGGATGGATGCTCCAGAAAAAGAAAATGATTAAATGCAATATTTGGCTATGATATGACAATAACTTGGTGGTCGTGCGACAAAAGAAGCGACAGACAACAAGAAGTGTGAAATCGGCTAAGTGTTGGAGAGCGTTGGTGGTGAACCGACGTTTATACGTCACTTGGTAGTGACGGTCGTATTATGGAAATATGGGACCGACGTATTAAGATGGCAAGGCCGAAGTTATGTTTGGAGAAGTGGTGGGTCGACTCATGGGAAAGCCCCCACCCACATTCAACATGAACTAAACGTATATATACATGGCGTGGAGTTGGATTTGAACAAAAATCATTGGAAGCAATGGAATACAAAAAAGGAGTGTCTATGCATCAAGGCAAGACATCAACATCTTGTTGATGCGAGCTCCTCCCTTGGCGAACGAAGATTGAGGTCGCAGCAAATACGTGCAGGGAATCAAGTCAAGTCGGTCTACCACGTGTAGAAACACGTTCAGAACAATTTTTAGGGTAACCGCGGGGCGTCGGGTCAGCCGCGTGTATAAACGCATGCAGAACAGTGTCGCAGGGCGTCCACAGTGCAGGGTCGAGTCGATTTCGTTCAGGAAGTCGTTGAGAACAGTGTTTGAAGGTGCGACAAGGCACGTCCGCGTTCATAAGGCACGACAGCATTCAAGCAGAGTCGAGTCGAGTCGGGGACACGACTCAAACGTGTGTAGCCCATGACCCCGGTGAACCGTGTTCAGAAACTCATTCAGGGTGCCAAGGGCGTCTCCAAACGAAGCCCAAGGCTGAAATTAATGAAGTATTTAACTCAAGAATTATAAATCCATACAAACATTCAACATTATCTATTAGATTTCCTTAATTCTCACCAAAAAAAGTAGTCGAACTTGTAAAAATCCTAGAATTGTTGAGCCCAATTATTTCTAATCTTGAACTACTTGAGTGTCTGAGAATAGAAGAATTTCAATAATATTTCAAAATGGGCAAGAAGAAAGTGCACTTTCAAGAGTGATATGTCACTGTAGAACCAAGAACCAAGGCTCAACTTGGCTAGTCGACTACAACATATTTGTAGGTTTGATTAATAATATCAAACAACAAAAAATGAATGAGCTCTCTTGGGAAAAACACGTTGATTTATTCAAGAAATGGGGGAAAATCAATAACAAGTGGATTGACGAGTTTTAAACGCTACATGTGTCCTAAACATGAGATATCCTAAGTGCCCCATTAGTCACAGACTTACATGAGTTGAAGGAAGAAGCTACTAATTTTATCATTATTCGATACCACAATGGTGGTATGTGGTTAGAAAAACCACTAAATCAGCGACAACCATTCACAACATCACTAGCCTACCACACCAAGGAGATAAGATTCCAAAAACATTTAATATGACTGCTTGGATCCGTAAATTTATAGGCGGAACGACAACCAAGAACTTTGTGGGGCTAATTATCGGCCAAGGCTATGAGTTACAAGCTAAACGACCATGCATCATTATCGCCCCTTTCCTCACTTCGGCGGGTAGAGCCTCTTATGTAAAATTGAATATGCTTGAGGAATTGGTCAAATTGTGTAGAATGTGAAGGTATAAAATTGGGCACAACATTTAACCAAGATGGTTAGATCCAACTGCCAAGAATGTCAAAACTTGGTGAAGGCCACTAAATTCCCATTCTTGTTATATTGGCTAGATATACTACAAGTCTCCCTAGTTGGAGAAATTTCATTTACCAAGAAATCCATTCCCCTTATGAATAATTTTAAAATATTTTCACATGGGTGGTTAGGAAAACTACAGTCGGTTAGCCCCCATGAAATATTTAGAAATTGATTATTGAATTCAAATTCAGTGTCGAATATATGGAGGGTTCCCAAGCACATCCAACATTTTTTTCCCACAACGTTGCATATTCAATGGACACAACTAAGGTATGGTATGTCAATTCCAGTGATGTTGACCCTAGGAACTACCATGCCAACCTATTATCAATCAGATATTCGCATAATTAAGTCAGCAAACCAATACAGTGTTTCCAATTCCATCATCGACTAGAGAACTCCATAAAGATGTAATTCTATCACTTTCATATGGGGAGCAAGAAGAAGAATGAACAAAAGCATTCAAAGTCAACATATATGTGTCTCTGTCAGAATCTCCTCAAAATACTGCAAGAAGAGAAGTACATAGCTCAACTTAGGTCAAATCGCCAGTGGCCAAGATAAACTAGTAGGAAGTCTTTATTGATATTATATTTGATTATCCTCAAACAAACTAGATTATACGCCATTGCAAAATAGGTCCTAGAGGACACTCAAGCAAAAGGTAAATCAATTAAGAATCCAAGGAGATCACAACAATTTCTTGGGTCATCTATTGGACCTAATAATTTATGGTTCTTGGGGGAAAATAAGGACATATTTACTAAAACATAAAAGCAATAATTAATGGATGAGAAAAAAACACAAGTACAACAACCTTTGACACTAGTAAAGTCAAGCACACCATAGGAAAATCTAGCTCAAGTTACAACAGACTCAAGGAGAATAAAGTGGGGTCGGGAAGGAAAAGGAACAAGTTCTGGAAATCGACCTATCTTTAGACTCACTTCTCAACTCTTCAACACCTATTATTGAGTAATTAAATGGTGGACAAGGGAAAACAACCACCCAATATTTCAACACACAAACTACTCAATAGATCCACACACAAACTAGTTAATAGGTCGACACAAACTACCCAACGGATCAACACACAATAATTCTCGTCATAACACACTAATTTGGACTATATAACTAAAGGTATGTCGATAAAGATTGATCCAGAAATGGTAGATACATTAATTTCACTAACAACCAAGAGGAACACTCCATAGAATCAATCGACTACAACAAGTACTTCAACATTGTCTATACAAAATCCTCTACTAATGGATACATCCAGTAGGATAATTGAACTCAAGGATGCTTCTGACCAACAAGTATTCTCTTTCTTACAGAATTTTGTTCTAGAAGCCAAGAGGAGATGGAAGAGGTTGATAGACAGTACAAATATAAAACAAAGAAATCAACAAGAAAGGGAGGTTTGGTCGGACTATAGGAACCAGGCAGTAGAAAAACTTAACATTGACATTTCGATTGAAGTTGATGATCCACTTGTTGCAATAAAACAACTATTCTATCAATCGGCCGACCATGATGAGAAAATAAGTGCTCATACAATAAATCTCTAGCAACATGTAACAACACATGGGAATCAGTAAATGTCGGTTGTCATTCTGGTTGCTAAAAGAGAATTTTCCCAAGCAAAGTAGGAATTGGAATACACACTTGACAAGGGTGCCACACTCAATATAATTCTCAATAATTGGTCGAACTACTTATATTCTACATGTATTTAGTTAAAGGCTCGATAAATTTTCAACCATGGCTTGTCTTCATGACAAGTGTTACAACCTTGAGCACAGTTTTCGCTAGAAAGTAAGCTTGTGCAAGAGAAGAAGATACATGTACAATTCATCCAGGAGGAAAGACAGTGGCTGAGAGAGGGAAAAAATAAATAAATGGAACTTTCCAATGCCACTGGATATTTGCAGGGAATTCTTAGTCAATTATATCAATTATAACAACAAGGATCAGTCGACCAACGACTATCACAACAAACATCAGTGGGTGACAAGGTGTAGTATTTATCAGAGCTAAAAACATTGAAAGCACAAGCCAGAGTAGTTGTAAAATAATGGTCAATATTTGATCAGCACCTTCAACTACTTGCACTCATCATTCACTAGAAACCATTTCCAAAGGTTCCAACCCCAGCATGATCATTTGAGTTGAATCCTCCTCAACCTAAGTACTAGTTCTTTGAACTAATTTTTTCAAGATGCGACCAAACCCCTAAACAGAGATCAAACACATAAGAAATTGAGGTATAAGGAGACCGGTCACTGAAGGAAAGAGAAAGAATGGGAATTCAAATCTTAAAACCATCAGATAGAGGACAAGAATCATCATTTGATCAATCGATCACAATCAAGGAACAACCATCTCATGAACAGGTGTCATGGAAACCTTCTTCCTCAGCAGCTCAATGATATTTTCCAATACTTATTCTTTCTTATTTTCTTTCTATTGTATCAAAATCTGTAAAATTGTGTACGTCTCCAAATCTCCCCTTTCTTCGTGATGAAAAAGGCATTGAGGATGGGGGAGATGTTGGAGGAGATAGTCAACTGGCCTAGTCGAGTTGATTGTCTTAGACAGTTAGGCAAAGTTTTTTGTAACTATCTTGATCAGATATATATATGAATGTATGCAAATCAATGTACTAGTTTGATTTTCTCATTAAGAATATATAATATAAAAGTATTGCTTTGTTGGTTCTATGCTACTTTGTGTCTCTTCTATCCTTCTTATGTTTCATATGATTATGTAGGTACTTGTTGTCCATTCTACTGGTAACCAATGCACTCTTTTTTCTAGACAAAAACAGTGGGAATCCACTTCAATTTCTTTCGTAAACGTTCTTTCCATAGTTGTTTACCTAAGAAGGAAACCCTAGTTTTTACTTGCTTCAACTTAATGGATTTATCAAAGGTTTCATGAGCATCAAAGAAAGGCTACTGAATTGTGTGAAGAAGAGGAATGGATTGAATAAGAGACTCCATGAAGTAAGATAGGCTGCCCAGCCCTTGGTATGGAAGGAAAGGTCTGAAGAGGAGCAATATGAATTCAATCTACTCATGGGAGAAGATGACGATTTGGAAGCTGAAATAGACAAGTTGAGTAGTTTACGGGAGTTGCTTCTATGGAAGTTTCGTGACCGTATAAGAAGACTTGCAAGGATGCGTAGTGACATGGAGCTCACTATGGCTGAACCCGAGAAGGTTGTGAATGTAGTTGAAGAGAAGGAAGAACTTGTGGAACAAGTTGGACCCGAACCAAGCACATTACAAAGATTGGAGGCTGATTCACATAAGGATGTTGTAGATGTGATTGAAGTCAAGGAGGAACTTGATGTACAAGTTGGACCAAGACCATGCACATTACAAGCATCAACGGTGGATGATATACACAAGGATGTTGCAGATGTGGTAGAAGTCAAGGATGAACTTGATGAACAGGTTGGACCAGGGCCAAGCACATTGCAAGCATCAGTGATGGAGGATTCTTGACATGGGGATGTTAAAGATGCAAAAGTGATCAAGGGATAACTTGTGGAACAAGTTGAACCTAGACCAGGCACATTGCAGGCATTGGTGGTGGAACCACATGAAAATGTTGCAGAGGTGACAATGATCAAGGAGGAACTTGATAAGCATGTGGTACCACGATCGAACACATCAAGGACATTGATGAGAATGGAGGACACTCACTTTGAGAGTTTTCATGGAGACATTACTTGTGTTTCACTGGAGCATAAGGAAGATAGACCGTATGGAGGAGTGAGCAAGAAGATGACTTCTTTGCCAACACCATGGATGATCTCTCCTTGGATGCCTATGATGAGACCTTGTACTTTGGAGGAACAACTAGCATTGCTTTTTGAAGACCTTGATAGGGAAAATTGTGATCTTACTCTAATGGTTCAAATGCCTGGGACAAGGGTGGAACTTGATGATGTTGTGATGGAAAGGGTCATGCTTAGCCACATGCGAATGGCTAGGTGCCCGACATAACCTATGGACTACCTTGATGGTAGGGCACATTGGTGGAGTAGACTTCTTCATGGCCTAAAACCAAGAAGGAACTCTTGGTGCACCTCTAGTGAGGGAGAAGCCTTGAAGGAAGTACTCATGATGGGATGATGGTAGAAGTGACCGAGAGCACTTTACCTCTACATATACACATGATGATGACGAGAGTTGAGTTAAGTTCACTTGGATGAACACATTGACAGGAAAATTCATGGACATGGACTACATGGAGACCTTTATTGGTGAGCTAATGGATGTTGTTCACTTGAGAAACAAGACATTGGTTGGATGAGTAGCCTATGGAGCATTCATATGACTTGCAGGATAGGAAAACTTTTGATGGCACTCATGGCCAATACAAGTATGCTTTCCAAACGCTTTGGATATGATGAGGCATGGGAGTTCATGATGGGTTGCAGTCATTGGAGGCTCGTACTACAGTGATCGATAGGACACTTTGGAGCTTAATGGAGGTGCAACGATGAGATGCCTTGGTTTCATACACTTGGGCATCAGTTGAGTCTTCTTGACTTAACCATATTAGATACATATTGCAGATGGGATGAGCATAGCTTCATGGACCTGAATATGGCACATTGTTGAAAGGATGTTCTTGATGGACCTCAAGGACGACCTTTCACACAAGGGTGATGCTTGATAGTTGTGTGTAGAAATTTCCTGTTTCCCACCCTGGTTTTCAGTTTCACCTTATTTCTCCAAATAGTTAAATGCCCTTTCCCATATCCTTACATTCAACAAACTGGAAAATAAATTTTTGCTGAAAACACAAATTCTGGAAAATTTACAGAATACTGGAAAATGTAGAAATAAAAATCAGCGAGCTTAAAATAGACATTCAACACATTTAAACACAGAGATTTTTGGTCAACATGACCCTGGAAAAACCCCCTACAACTCTTGGGGAAAACCAGTTCAAAAGCTTCTCTTTTATTTTTCTGAATATTGCTTTTTACAGTGAAACAGGAAAAACTCAGAAAAAATTCCAGCAACCAATTTACAGACTTATCTTGATTTCCGTGCTTGCACACCGCCTCGTAAATTGTGCCAAATCAGCAACAGAAAACAGAAAATTTGAGGAAAATCTTTAGGACAGTATTAATGCTGAAGCAGACACTCGAGAAGCGGCCAAGATAACAGATTTGTTGGTAATAAATCATATTGCATTTTGTACAAGAACCTCTCTCAAATCATAAAAACGTAGTCGTAGGCCGTTGTCCCTTCCCCGCTTTTGTGTTTAACATACCACCCTCTTCCTTGAAAAACGTGCCTGATTTTTGTGCCTTGGAGTGCATGCTTGCTGTTGTACCCTCTTCTTCGATTTCTATGCCTCCTCACTTGGAAACACTGCCTCTCCTTTGCTGTACGGATTTTCTGCCTCGGTATGTGTGCCAATAAATGATGTTGTACCTTTGCTGAAATCTCTTCACTGCTGCCCTCCTTCTTCTCACTGCTCAGAAAAATCTCCAGCTCTCCTTCTCTCCTTCTCCCAATCTACTCATGAAAGAATGAATGACCTTTTCCTCCTTTCCCTCCTTTAACCTAACCCTAAGTGACTTTTGGGGAATCCCTAAATCCAATGGCTAAAATAGATTGAGATCTAGGGCTGAGATTAAATGCTCATTTAAATCTCACTTTCTATTTTTTAATTCACCCCACTTTAATAAAGACCCACTTAGTCATTTATTTTCAAAGTCACTTTTCCTTTCTAATTTTACATTGATTTTATTAAAGTCACTTTAAAATTAGACTTTAGTAACTTTATCACTTAAAGTCACTTTTAAATTAGACCTTAGTAACTTTATCACTTAAAGTCACTTTTAAATTAGATTTGACTTTATAAAAATTATAAAGTCACTTTAGGAGAAAAATTAAATTCTTTTGGACACATTTCCCTAGGCCAAAGATCAAAGCCTTAGGGAACCACCTGTCCTCCGGTAACCAAATTTCAACACTCTCTCTTACCGAGGAAGGTGTTCCTCACCACACCCATCTTGTCTCTGAAGTAAACATGCTTGCCCCGTGGTAAGGCTTTGGTAAGAATATCTGCAACCTGCTCATCAGTGGGAATATACTCAAGCTTCACAGCTCCTTTCTGAACATAGTCTCTGATGAAATGATATTTGATCCCGATATGCTTTGACTTGTCATGAAATACTGGATTCTTCGTGAGTTTAATGCAACTCTGATTATCACAGTAAATCACTGAAGGTCTCAACGGCTGACCAAATAAGCCAAACAACATCTTGCGAAGCCAGATGGCCTCACAACTAGCTAGACTGGCTGCCATATACTCTGCTTCCGCTGAACTCAATGCTACTGACTGCTGCTTTCGGCTAAACCATGACACCACTGCCGATCCCAACCCAAAACAACACCCTGAAGTGCTCTTCCTATCAGAAGCACAACCTGCCCAATCAGAATCAGTGTAACTTGCCAATCTCACTCCATCCCCCTGCCTGTAGTCCAGACCATAATCCACTGTCCCCTGCAAGTACCGCAAAATGTGTTTTGCAGCCACCCATTGAACCTTCCTAGGCTCACACATAAACTGACTCATCGTGTTGACTGCAAAACAAATATCTGGCCTAGTGTTGACCAAATACATCAAGGAACCAATCAGCTGTTTGTACAATGTGGGATCCACCAACTCGAAATCCGAAGCATGAAGCTTCTTCTAGTTGGTGATCATTGGTGTCGACATGGGTTTACAATCCTCCATGTGGAATCTGCCAAGGATATCCACAATATACTTCCCCTGCCCCAGGAAGAAATGCCCCTCCTCCTGCCACACCTCCAAACCCAAAAGTAATGCATCAAGCCGATGTCCTTCATCTCAAACTCCGCCGCAAGATCTCTCTTGCAGTGCTCTATGAGTCTCTCTGCACCTGTAATGACTAAGTCATCCACATACAGCACCAGAATGAGAGGCTCCTCACCTATCACAACATAGTAAAGGTTCGGATCTGCCTCACTCTTTGTGAAACCCATCTTCTGCAAGTAAGTATCTATCCTGGAGTACCAAGCTCTGGGAGCTTGCTTCAGGCCACAAAGGGCCTTCTTCAGTCTGCACACATGGGACTCCTTCCCATGCACCTCAAAGCCCTGTGGCTGCTCAATGTACACCTCCTCCTGTATGAAGCCACTGAGAAATGCGGTCTTCACATCCATCCGGTGGATCTTCCAACCCATCTCTGCTGCTATCGATATAATGGAGCGGATCGAAGTATATCGAGCCACGGGAGCGAAGGTCTCCTCATAATCAACTCCCTCTACCTAGGAGAACCCTCGAGCCACAAACCTCGCTTTGAATTTCTCAATGCTGCCATCTGCAGCATGCTTTACCTTGTAAAGCCATCTGGAAGTAACCACGGATTTGCCCTCAGGCCTCGGTACCACCTCCCAAACATCATTCTTCATGATAGAAGAATACTCCTCCTGCATGGCCTCTCTCCAGACCTGCTGGCTAGCTGCCTCCTCATAGCTAGAAGGCTCGGAGTCAAGGATGCTGGTAGCCATTGCCATATAGCTACAAAACCTCTCAGGTGGTCTGCTCTCTCTGACCGGCCTCTTAGGCCCAGCAACAGATGTGGCCTCTCTCAAGGTGTCTTGAAGCCACTTGGGCTTCCTCTTCCCTGAGCATACTTCTCCCATTGGAGAATGAAACTCCTCCTCCTCATCATCATCAGATCCCAACTCCCTGGAATTTCTATCTCTGGCCTATCACACCCTCCCGTCACCCGAACTCCATATATGCTGAAGACCGTGTGAATCGGCCCATCGCTGATTCCTAGTGAATCGTCATGGACCGTTTCCGCATGCTGCCCGAAGCACCACCCCTCTGACTCTATGAGCCACTGCTCACTGACGGACCAGACATCATCATAGATGTACCTCCGGATCCTCCTGATCCCTGCCCACTAGATCCTTGCGACTGACTCAACTGCTGCTGAGGGTCTGGCTGATCCAGATACTCTAACTCCCGTGACCTCCTAAAGGCCCTATCCTCCTCGAACTTCACATCCCGCCTGACAACAACTTTCCTCTGTGCAGGAATGTAAATCCGAAAGGCCTTTGAGGTCTCACCGTAGCCCACAAAGATACCCTTCTCTGCGGTGGGCTCTAGTTTGGTCCTCTTCTCCTTGGGTATGTAGGAGTATGTGATACACCCAAAGATACGAAGATGACCAATATCAGGCTTCTTCCCAGAAAAAGCCTCCTCCGGAGTCATGTGCCCCAAGGCACGATGCGGACTCCTATTCTGCAAATAAACAGCTGTGTTGCAGGCATCTGCCCACAAAAACAATGGAAACCCCTAATCATGTAACATGGCTTTGGCAGCCCCTCCGATGGATCTGTTCTTCCTCTCCGAAACCCCGTTTTGCTGGGGGTTGTAAGGAACAGTGAACTCCCTCCTAATTCCTGCCTCCGCACAATAGTCAACAAACTTTCCAAGGGTGTACTCTCCTCCATTGTCCGACCTCAGGGACTTGATCTTCCGACCTGTCTGTGTCTCCACAAGAGCTTTGAACTCTTGAAACTGCTTGAAGACCTCACTCTTGGTCTTCAAGAAATAAATCCAAGTCCTCCTGGAGTGATCATCAATGAATAAAACATAGTACTCATATCCACTCAAGGAAACATGAGACATCCAATCATTACACGGAATAATGAATCAATCAAGTATCCCAACAAGCCTGCTGTCATCATTGAAAAGGGGATTTGGCAAACTTGGCCCATCGCACAACTCGTAAGTATAAAAGTGATCGCATCAAATCATGTACACCCGTGGTGATCTCCCCGCAAAGTCCTCGTGGCTCCATGATACATATGCCCCATCTCATGGCAAGAATCTCACATAGTCGTAACCGCTAGCTCGCCGTTTGCTACCGCTCAATGCCAAAAGGGACTGAAATGCAAACTTGTACACCTTTGAATGGCGTACACCTATCACTCTAGCTGAATCAGCTGGAGTGCCCCTGGGATACATCAATACCTGTCCTCCCCTGAATAGTATCTCATATCCTCTGTCCTCCAAAGCTGAGACGGATATGAGGTTCTTCCTCATCCCTGGCACATAAAGAACATCTGACACCTTCCAGGGAGGTTTGGACTCCCTCTGAAATGTCAATGTTCCCACACCGACTGCTCTAACAACTTTGTCATCACCGAGTACTACCTCTACATCAGTGCCACTCTCTGAAAGCTCTGAGAAGTACTCACGGACTCCTGTCATATGACGTGAAGCCCCACTATCCACATACCAGATACCCGAAGATGCTCCGCTAGTCGAGGGAAATGCATGCTCCCTCTGAACCTCTGTGGCAGGTAATCCTGCACTAGAGGACTCACACGCAATGAACCCAAACTCCTGGTCAAAGCAATCTGCAAAGTCCTCAACCTCTGCTGATGCTGCCATGCTCTGGTTCTTCCCCTTCTTCTTCTTCTTCTCCGGACACACAACTGCATAGTGTCCCATCTTCTGACAATTCCAACATTTCACCTTGGAATAGTCCTTCTGTGTGTTACCCTGTTTACCTTTACCTTTGCCCCCACCATTGCTTGTGGAAGCCTGCTTCTTGCCTTTGCCTTTCTTGCCTCCTGCCAACAGTGCTACATCCTCATCCTGCTCAACTGGCTTGGCTGCCCCAAGCTGACCTTTCCTGATCTCTGTCTGAATGCAATCATCCCAAAACCTCTCCCACGTGGGAAGGGTCTCACGTGCACAAACCCCATCGGCAAAGTTCATCCATGAACTGGGGAGGCCATTCACTGCTATCCGCACCAACTCAGTGGGTTGAATGACCTCTCCAATTGCTGCCAACTCATCTCTCACATTAGTAATCTTTGTGAGATATCCAGCTGCACTATCAGTCTTACCCATCTTAATGGTTTTCAGCTTCTCCTTCAGGACCATTTTCCGGTTCTCATTGGTACTCTGGTAGAGATTGGACAATGCTATCCACATCTCATGAGCATTTCTCTTTCCTCTCACATGAGGAATGCAATGGTCTTTGATTCCGTCTAGAATCAGTCTCTTACCCTTGTTGTTCTTCCTATTATATGCTACCCACAGAGTAGCATCAGTAGGCACATTAACAGGCTGCTGTGTGGTATGAACCATGATATCCCAGACTTCTGCCTCCTCAAAGATACTCTGCATTATCTCCTTCCAAACACTGTAATTGGTATGCCCATCCAACCTATCCTCCACCCTCAATCCCAATGACATCCTGCTGTCCTAAAAACTAAAAAATAGCACTGTTGTAATAAAGATAAAAATTCTGTTTGTGAAAAAATCAGCTTGCTGGAATTTTCTGAGCGAAAAATCAGCAGGTTGTATTTTTCTCCTTGCTGTCCCAAATTGCACTTTCAGCACTCAAGCTCTGATACCATGTAGAAATTTCCTGTTTCCCACCCCGGTTTTCAGTTTCACCTTATTTCTCCAAATAGTTAAATGCCCTTTCCCATATCCTTACATTCAACAAACTGGAAAATAATTTTTTGCTGAAAACACAAATTCTGGAAAATTTACAGAATGCTGGAAAATGCAGAAATAAAAATCAGCAAACTTAAAACAGTCATTCAACACATTTAAACACAGAGATTTTTGGTCAACATGACCTTGGAAAAACCCCCTACAACTCTTGGGGAAAACCAGTTCGAAAGCTTCTCTTTTATTTTTCTGAATATTGCTTTTTACAGTGAAATAGGAAAAACTCAGAAAAAATTCCAGCAACCAATTTACAGACTTATCTCAATTTCCGTGCTTGCACACCGCCTCGGAAATTGTGCCAAATCAGCAACAACAGAAAACAAAAAATTTACAGCACCTTAGGACAGCCTTAAATGTTGTACGGCCACCTCGGGAAGCGTGTCGAAACAGTCGTACTTTGTTGTACGGACTGTACAGATTTTGTGCAGCAACCTCTCGAAATTCGTGCCAAAAAACAGAGCTGTAGATGCTGTCCTCTTCCTTGGTTTTTGTGCCAGAAATGACAGCCACCCCTTCCTTGAAAAACGTGCCTGATTTTTTTGCCTTGGAGTGCGTGCTTGTTGTTGTACCCTCTTCCTCGATTTCAGTGCCTCCTCACTTGGAAACACTACCTCTCCTTTGTTGTACGGATTTTCTGCCTCGGTATGTGTGCCAATAAATGTTGTTGTACATTTGCTGAAATCTCTTCACTGCTGCCCTCCTTCTCACTGCTCAGAAAAATCTCCAGCTCTCCTTCTCTCCTTCTCCCAATCTGCTCATGAAAGAATGAATGACCTTTTCCCTCATTTTCCTCCTTTAACCTAACCCTAAATGACTTTTGGGGAATCCCTAAATCCAATGGCTGAAATAGATTGAGATCTAGGGCTGAGATTAAATGCTCATTTAAATCTCACTTTCTATTTCTTAATTCACCCCACTTTAATAAAGACCCACTTAGTCATTTATTTCCAAAGTCACTTTTCCTTTCTAATTTTACATTGACTTTATTAAAGTCACTTTAAAATTAGACTTTAATAACTTTATCACTTAAAGTCACTTTTAAATTAGATTTGACTTTATAAAAATTATAAAGTCACTTTAGGAGAAAAATTAAATTCTTTTGGACACTTTTTCCTAGGCCAAAGATCAAAGCCTTAGGGAACCACCTGTCCTCCGGTAACCAAATTTCAACATTGTGCTTGTATTTTGAACAACACATGGATATCAGCATCATGGGCAGCACATTTTGGACAAAAATGGCTGACTAAAGGGACAGCATGTTGCAGAAGAGATGAGAGCCACTTCATGGACCCGAACATGGCTTGTTACACTCAGATGGGATGAGCTCTTGATTGAATTGATGGATGTGACAAAATGCAAGAGGAACAACTAACGCATGGTATGAGGATGGACATTCTCATGATGAGGACGTATGGTTGGACTGATCACCCGACTAGTTCGAGTTATGGGGACGCGTAGTGTGCAGAGTTATGATGGATACATAGCAACTTTTGTTATGTTGAGTTGGTTGGAGTACTTGATGGAGAGGTTCACATGATATTGACGATATATGATGGGGTAGTAGACGTGTCTATGATCATGGATTGAGGAGATATTTCCCATGGATATGTTAGACATGAACCTTGGTGGTTTATGCGACGATGTTGCGACGATATTGTGCGATTATACATTGCAACGGGAGTTGCGACGATATATTGTGATGATATGATGCGATGATAATGGTGGCACTATCGGGGACAATAGTCGTGTTTTAAGTGGGGGAATATTTAAGGCCCACGAGTCAAGGATGATGACTGAGGCGCCTGATATAGCATTTGGTGGACATGCGACGAATGATGGTCGGCAAAGCAACGAAAACTACTACGCATAGTTGGATGGGTGCTCCGACGGACAAAAATGATGAAACATAATATTTGGCTACGATGCGACGATAACTTGGTGGTTGTGCGACGAAAGAAGCGACGGAAAAGAAGAAGTGCGAAATCAGCTAAGTGTTGGAGAGCGTTGGTGGCGAACAGACGTTTATACGTCATTTGGTAGCCACTGCCGTATTATGGAAATATGGGGCCGACGTATTAAAATGGCAAGGCCAACGTGATGTGTGGAGAAGTAGTGGGTCAGCTCATGGGCAAGCCCCCACCCACATTCAACATGAACTAAACGTATATATACATGGTGTGGAGTTGGAGTTGGACATCAATCAATTGGAATTCAATTGGAAGCAAGGGAATACATAAAAGGAGTGTCTACGCATCAAGGCAAGACATCAACATCTTGTTGATGTGAGCTCCTCCCTTGGCGAACGAAGATTGAGGCCGCAGCAAAGACATGCAGGGCATCAGGTTGAGTCGGGTCAGCCGCGTGCAAAAACACGTCCAGAATAGTGTTTCGAGTAACCGCAGGGCGTCAGGTCGAGTCGGGTCAGTCGCATGCATAACAGTGTCGCAGGGCATCCGCAGTGCAGGGTCAAGTCGGGTTCGTGTAGGAAGTTGTTCAGAAAAGTGTTTGAAGGTGCGACAAGGCGCGTCCACGTTCAAAAGGCGTGACAATGGTCAGGCAGGGTCGGGGCGGGCACGACCCAAACGCGTGCAGCCCGTGACCCGATGACCCTCGTTCAGGGTGCCGAGGGCATCCGTTCAGCCAGTGACCCAAGTGAACCAGATTTGCGTGCAGACTTCGTAAACGGGTTCTATGATGTTCTAAAGGGTATTTGGAGGTTCCTTTGGCTTGTTTGGATTGTTGGGAAGCCATTAAGGCTAGACCAAAGGACAGGCACCGTTTGGCAAGAAGCAAAAATGGTTTGTGCAGGATTGGTTGTATAATTCTTATATATTGTACACACTTATTGAAACATAATATCGGTCAGACTTATAATCAGGGAGTTTCCCCTCCCTTGAATGTTATGGGCTTCATGTGGATTTTATATTGATGTTTATGTTGATTTATTTCCGCACAAGAACACTTTGACAGATTAAATAAAAAGGTGTTGAGTTAGGCACAATCTACTTGTGGAGTATTTGAAAAAAGAAAAACAAGGTAATGTCGCACCCATCTATAGAGTGGTTGGGATACTACCACAAGTATAGGGGTGTGACAGATGGTATTGGAAGTATTGCTTTGTTGGTTCTATGCTACTTTGTGTCTCTTCTAACCTTCTTATGTTGCATATGATTATGTAGATACTTGTTGTCATTTCCACTGGTAACCAATGCACTCTTTTTTCTAGACTACAACAGTGGGAATACACTTCAATTTCATTCATAAACTTTCTTTCCATAGTTGTTTACCTAAGAATGAAACCCTAGTTTTTCCTTGCTTCAACTTAATGGATTTAACAAAGGTTTCATGAGCCTTTGCATTGCTAGTACACATTGTTAAAAACCTTTTCTCTTAGACTTGACCTTTGAAAACTCACTCATCAAATTTATCAAACCATAGGTCTTGTGCCTTCTTTCCTAGGTCTCATCATAGAAGGCGAATTGTCTCCATGTGGAGCATTGAACCTAAATTATGGCTTTCATGAAGAGCTCTTAGTGACAACATCTTACATGTTAACCTTAGAATATCTGTCATGAGTGATCGCTTTCCTACCAGGAGTCCTCCCATCAGTGAAATTTTGTAAAGAGCAGGGGGGTTTTGGTTGTAGTGACAGTGGACCACTACTCCATTTTTGTCTCTTGGTCTAGTTTATGCCTTGTATGGTTTCCCTCTACAAGGAATGTTAGATTTTGCAACAACATTTCTTATGAGAACATAGCAATAGGGTTAGATGCAATGTGGAAGGGAGAAATTATAAACCTACATTTCAAGTGTCAATCAAAGAAGATACCTACTATAGAAAGTGGACCTAATTTTTGTTTTCTTAATTTTGAGAAAATTAAAAGGTGAAATTAGGAGCAAGCATAGTCAAATATACCTTATCCTCATGTTTGTAATTTCAAAAGGATTAGATTGTCATTTTTGCAATTTTTTTATGGGATTTTGAAGAAGAAATGCCTTCCAACTAGTTTTTGAAGGGACATCCACATAATTGACATGAGAAATTCAATGACGTGATTGTTTAAACCATACCTATGTTGAGCACAAAAACTAACTTGATTTTTTTGACAATGTCTAGGATGCCTTACAAACTAAAGTGAGATGAATTAGACCATTTGGAGTGGTATAAGGGGGTTGGTTGCACTATAGTGTGGATGTTGTCTTGGGTGGATTTATTGAAGTACTTTGTAAGCCCCATGATGCATTGTACCTTGAAGCTATTCAATCATATCATGTGATGTGGAATGCATAGTTAGGATGCTTACTTATGTGAGGGTTTCATCTAAAGTTGACATAGCCTAATTTGTGTTTCTTGATTGGGTCAGCACCTCAAGAGACAACAATAGATTTGGTTGTGACTAAGAGGGGGGTCTTTCACCCTTTTGATGCATGAGCATTGTACTAGGGTTCATGGGAAAGCATAGGGGCATTTTCTATTGTGAACATTTATCTATTCCGGCAAATGTGCTTTCCTTCTTGGTGATACAGATGGTAAGCATGATTAATGTCCACCAAATTTTAGGTGTGCATATGTGGTTAGTGCTACAATGTATTGCCAAGGGAAAGAGCAATTAGTGCATGAAAATTATGCGACAATTGAATGGTATTTATGTTTGTCAACTGTTTATATTTCTCTTTGGGAGCATGATATGCCCATTCCTCTTGGAGAAAGTGTCATTGTTGCACCTACTTCTTGTGATACAAAGGCTAGATCAATGGGACCCTTTCCTGATGTACTAGAGAGAATTGATGGCACACCTAGGAGATGGGATCATTGGGTGCAAGCCTTTACCTAATAGATTTTGATCATCTAGAATTAGAAATCGATGGATATCAAGGAGTACCTCTATGCAAGTCTCAATTTCCCAAGGGATTCCACTCTGCCATGGGAAATGAATGAATATTGGAATTTAGTTGGTTAGTGATACCATAGTCATTTTATTAGCATGTGTCATTATTTATTTCTTTTGATTTTTGTATGTAATAAATGTTAATATTAATATGTTTCGTTTGTATCTGTGAATGAAGAGGTTAGACCCATTCCACCAGTTGAGGACTAATGACATAAAATAGAGGAATAGTGGCAATACAAAAGGACAATTTGCTTCCCCCTCTCTAATCATCCAAAAGGAAAATGGTAAATAAGCTCAAGAAATCTCAAAAGAGGAGGTTCTAGAAGTGATCAAACAATTGATTCCTAATAAATCCCCTAGACTTAATGTATTTAAATACATCTCTACAAGTGTTGTTGGAAGTTCATCAAATTCAATTGTATTCGAATGTTGTAATATGTCCAAAAATCCTCCATACTGAGGGTGGGGGAACAATTTCCACCTTTCTAACTTTAATTCCTAAAGAGGTAAACACCATCTTCTTTCACAAGGTTTCAAGTGCTTTCTTTGTGCAATGCTTATTTTAAAATCATGACTAAAATTATTGTGAATCGGTTGAAATATATCCTCTCTAAGTCATATCAAAAGGCCAAAGTGGTTTTATGGAGAAAAGGAAAAATATTTAACATAATTTTAGTACAAGAGGCAATGCATTCCAACAAAACAAGAGAAAAATGAACGATCATAAAGATAGACATGGCAAATGCTTTCAATCAGGTAAGACAACTTATTTTCTAAGTGCTCTAAATTTCTATTCGACTCTAAATGTATCAACAAGAATGCAATTTGTATAACTAATCCATGTATTGCACCATTAGTAGATGGAAGGTCAATGAATATTTTCAAAGTAACCAAGGGGTTTCAATAGTGTTTCCCCCTTTCATCTCTCCTTTATATTATTGTGGTTGAATCCCCAAGCAAAAAAAGTAGACCTTGAAATGAGAATTGGGAATCTACCAAGAATTAGAATAGTCAAAACGAGTTAAAAGTATCTGTAATGACCCACCTATAATTACAAATAGAATGTGAATATTAGCATACATACGAGGCATGCATATGATAGCTACATATGCATGCATCGCATATATCACACTAGTATACAAACTAGTTGATATTAGAAAATGTCTAAATATAGAGTAATAAACCAATTATTAATACTAAGTAAATACCTACTTACTAGAACATAATGAAATGTAGAGTGGGGTACTTGCTAGATCGCCCCATAACATGAAACAAATTAAAGTACTATTCAAATATTATATATATATATATATATATACACACACAAAGGGTTATATAATATAGAAATGAAATTTAATTATATAACATTTTTATATTAATAAAAGAACTATACATTTTATTTTACTAAAAAAATATATATAACACAAACTATATCAAGAAAGAACTAAGTAATATCATCAAAAGGCATATAACATAACGTTGCATAATTTCTTAAATAAAAGTATCGACTAAACTAGTTAACACAACTTATCTCTTTAGGAGAAATAAATCAAGTCAACTTAATTATAATAAATAACCTTATTTAAATGAAAGGCGACCGCCTCCAAAAACATTTAGGTTCCACGTAACCAGACAAGTGCAAGGAAAATAGAGAGGCAGCAACATTGAGATGGTGGGATTTTGGAAATATAAGGAGAAGCGAAGGAAGTGGACGGGGGGGAAGAGGGAGGAAAAAATGGCTGAAGGATTGAAGAGTTAAGTTGAGAGCTGGAAGGACGTACTAGATCAGGAATTACAGAGTCTCCATTGTTTTGAAATTTTGGGCACGGGAGCCAAAATCTCTCAAACTGGAGGATTTTAGAACTGAATATTGCAGTAGTATTCAGTTGGCTGGGTGGTTTTGGTCTTTTGGAACGAAAATAGGAATAGAGGCAGTGAAGAGGCAGTGAAGCAAGAGGACGTTACAACAAAGAAGATCATCACCGAACACAACAAAGGAAATCAGGGTAGTATCTACAAATATATTTCATGAATTTTGTTATGAAGGTAAAATATTAGTTAGTTGCTGAATTTCTATTCTAATTGTTAAATTCTGTAATTTTTTCTGAATTACTGCTTAAATTCTTATTCTGATGATAAAATCAAAATTTTAGTTTTAAATAATTTTCAATGCTTATTGAAAATCCAGACTCACAGCTAATTATACATGTTAGAATCTAATGGTGAATTTTAGGAATTTAATGAGTAGCAGTAGGAGTCTTAATTAAAATTAGGAATTTAGTGACCTTACGGTATCGATCAGTTGCAATTTCCAAAGATAACCTTCGATAGGAAGTGTGTCTTCTATAGTTGCAACATAATTTAAGCCAATCCTCAATCTATATATTAGGACCTTTAGAGGACTAATCAACAGTACTAAGAGACAATAGTATGCTTGGAATGTTAATAGAGGCAAGCTTATATCTCTCTCTTGAATTCTCCACTTCCCTTTCCAAGAGGGTTAGCACTCATTTAGATATATAGGAATACCTCATTTGCAATTCCCCACTTCGACTTCATGACAGCAAATTATACTCAAGATAAAATCAAAAGCTAGCCAATGGGTGTTGCATTAGTAAAATCCAACTAGGCTCATTCTTGTCAAATTAGTGCTTTCTTCTCTACCCAGTTTTTAGTACTTGCCCAAATAGGAATTAAGCAATATGTCGCACAAAAACTTGGGAGATTCATATGAGAACGTGACAAATCAAATCAAGAAAAGTATATAGTTAGATGGGTAGTAGTTAGAGCTTCAAAGAACCACAATGGACAAGAGGTAAAGGGCCCCTCTCTAATTAACCTTGCAATTATCATGGAGTCTTATCACAGGAAATTATGATCAATGGAAGGTCATTCTTAAAAAATATTTTGAAGGAGACAGGAAAAGGTGTTTGGATCGCACTCCCCTTGTAAGAGGAGTTTCACTAGTTTAGGATTTATTCAAGTAAACATTCTGCTAATTCAATAACAGTTGACTTGGATACTAGGAAATGGATAGAGCATCAACATTTGACAGGATAATATTATGGAGAAGTAGCCATTACTTATTGTTCAAGGCCTTCTTCCATGTAGTTCTAAAATGCATTTATACATTGATGGTCTATCAATCTATAGTTTGAAAGATCACTGATAGAACTCAGTGCCCTTCATCTTGGCATCACATGTTTGTTGATGGCATAATTATACTCTAACTCCTACAAAGACAAGCTTATCTTCAAGTGAGTGGGGTTAGCCCTTCCAAAATATGGAAGCTAAAATGTTTGGCTAGCTAATTTGCCTCTTAGCAACCCAAGACTTGGATCGGGAAGAATTGTTATGGTCCAATCAATTTAATCTTAAACATTCAACTATTATTAAATCAATAACTAGATATGAATAACAACTTCAAATTAAGCCTCAATTTTCAACAATGGAGCCTCAGCATAGTTTTGAGGTGGAAAAAAAAAAGGGGGGGGGGGGGGGTTATCAGTGGACCCAGAGAAATATTGGTTTATGCATATCAATGGAGTCTAGGAATTGCTTCCAATAACCAGGTCAAAACCTATGCCCTCCTACAAAGACTGAACCTAGCATGCATCCATCATATAAAGAAGTTGATTGAAATGGGGGGCTCCAAAAACACAATAAGACATGATTTCACGCACTACATCTCGACTTAAAACTTGTTTTTATCTTCAACGAAATCAGAAAAGTCATGAATTTCTTTCCTCCTGTAAAACTTGTCATAAAACTTGTAATCCTTGCACTAGATTAATCATTCCCACTTGTGGAGTTGGATTGTAGGTAACAACGAACTTGGGATAATTGAGAGCCATTTATCTCTGAAACCACTCTTTTACAAGAGGCCACCTTACTCTCTCCTCCATGCAAGTCAAATTGTGTTTGGGTAGGTTCATGATATTGCAATTTGTAATGTTTATTTTGGGCCTATATCTATGGATTTTGTCCCATGGCTTGTGTTCTTCGTCTCTTCATTAGGTCCGCTTCCCCTCAACTCTTTTGAGTCTCTCTTAAGTCCAGTGGCTTACTTCTCAACAACCCCTCTATGGAATATCTGAAATTTCATTAGATGCGCAAGATGTTATGGCAACATGAAGGGGTTGATAGAAGAAAATTCTCATAGTATTCAAACTTTGTCTCGGCAAATTCAAGTTAAGGATTGCAATTTTTCAACACAACTAGAGGTGGTTACAAGGATTTTGGTGCAACATAGGCAAATACTAAAGTTCGTAAAAGGTGAATGTGGCTATATGAAATATATTCAATATATTTTTCTAGTGAGCAACAAAGTAGACTTCAAAAACAAATCCTCCCCATAAATTCCACTAAATGGAATATGGATCAATCTGTACACTGGATTCCAAATTTAAATTTGGAACCTAATTGAATATGTAGTAGAAGCCATCATTAAAACTGAACATTGTTATACTCTCATGTTAAGATATTTAAGATTCTCAACATTTACTATAGACTAGTGTAGCACGACTCTTATAAGACCCACGAGTACCTATGGGCCTTGACGAGTTCTATAGCGAGACGAGTCACTCGCATAGGACCTGTGGTCTTTACCCATACTCGTCCAAACCCGCATAGAACCCATCTACTCGTATTGAACCCGTGAAGACCCGCATAAGACCCGTGGACCCACTCAAAATTCATATTTTTTTATTTTTATTTTTTTTGGAGATTGTATTTTTTAAAGTTTTTTTTGTATTTTGCTTAGTCTTATGTAGGTCGCTCCCGAGTCTTATACGGGTCACCGAGTCAATACCCAAAAGAGTCTTATACAAGTACGAGTTGTGCAACATTGCTATAGACTCTATATTGTCAAGCTTTTCTTTGCATATCTAGATCTAAAACTGTTTGTATTGACCACATATAAACCAAACTTCTCTATTTCCCTACACCATAAAATCCTCTTAAAACATTTTCTTTAGTGTACTTTCAGTATATGCAATTTCCACACACTTTATTAATATAAATATCCAGTAATTGCTGTATTTAGTGGGGAAAAAATCACTTATTAACATATTGAAATGAATTAAATTACTATCAAATTAATCACAATACTACAATCCATATTCAACTTTTTAACATCACAAGTTTTTAGTCCAATTTCCAACATCACACTTGTGTATTTATAGTTTATAAAACAAACTGAGTCATTACCAATGTAGCATTATTACGCACTCATTAACAAATAAATACTTAAATTAAAAAAAGAGGCTGTTGCTTTTCAGGAACTCTGAATTCTATTTCATATAAAATAATATCTCTCTACTTTCGTTCCTCTCAAGTAAGAAAGTCCATTCTCATCCCTCCGACAATAGTAAGTAATGTTCCTCCATTCCAATGAACAAGGAATTGAATTGCTACATTAACAAAATCAATGGCATAGATTCTTTAAAATTGCCATCAAAACACTGACATTAGCATATGCTTGAAATAGTTTTTGCAAACTCTTCCTCATTTATTACCCCAGTTCTACTTTTCAGTTTAAATTGAACATCAAACAACCTCTGCCCAGTTCGGGCTGTGAGAAATTTAATCTCATTTATAATTCCTATAAATTGGACTGTACATACAGCTCTCAGCAAAGGCTACCAGATCAGCAGGACGAGGAAGGTATGTTGCCAAACCTGAAAACAAAACACTGTAAGTAACTCATAGGAATTCAAAGAAATAAATAAGTACCATTACATAAGTGAATACCATTTACAGTTCTAAATCCAATACAGTAAAAATTTAATAGCTATCAATCAATATGTACCAATATAATATGACACGGAAAAACTAAATACAGGTGAAATACGGGAGTATACATCCAAAATATAGCCAAATATGGTCAAACATACAGCCGAAATACAACCAAATACAGACAAAATACAGCCGACATATAGCTGTAATGCAGCCAAAATATAGTCAACATACATTGACTATATTATTTGTATACATGACCAAATATGGCTTTAGTCATATAGGCCATATATCCATATAGCCTACGGAACGACGACTGCATAGGGTAGCTACAAAAACTTTCTTCAGAGCCTGCTCTGCCGAGCTTGAAGATGGACAATAGAATCATAAAATGTTAGAGATCTCTAATTTTTCTTGTTTTTTTCTTATTGGAGAAAAACACATACCTAATTCATAGGATTTTGCAGCAACTCCTGCTGCTATGTGGGCTGATATTTTTCTGATATTTCGAAATGGTGGGTAAATGAGCCCTTGATCGAGATGCTGTTTGGTAACTTGTTGAGCTAAAGCCTCAGCTGTTTCACAAAAATACAAAAATTAATGCCATTTTAGGCTGATAACAGGGTTGATCCTGGCTTAACTTCTTAGAAAATTTTCATTCTTAGAGATTTATGTAAATTAAGGAAATTGGCCTTACAGGCTGCCAATAGCATATCTTCATGCACTCGAATTGTTCCTGAAATTACCAAGCCTAAACCCAATCCAGGGAAAATATATGCATTATTGGACTGCAAAGAAAGCGAAAAACAAACGTAAGCTCCAAAGCTTCTCAGGCAAGTATCAAATGGTCAGGTAATCTATGCAAAACTATTGAGATTAGAAAAGTTGAAACAAGGGCAAGCCATTCACTTATAAAATCAAATTCAGTGACTTGATTAGAAAACACTAAAACTAAAATTGCTTCATAAGCAAATCACATATACATAATTTGTTTGCTAGCTTTACAAAGGTATTTAGGATTTAGCATGGAGGAATGAGCAACCTGGCCAGGAATAAAGGTCTTTCCATCAATACTGACAGGATCAAATGGACTTCCACTTGCAAATATTGCACGGCCCTGCAGAGAAAAGAATAATGAATCAGGGTGGTGAAATTGCATTAATCTTTGAGACATGTTGTCTTTCAACCAGGGATATAAATGTGTTAAGGAATTCATACTGCAACAATAAAGATTATGTCATTCCATTTCTCTTGACTTCATCTGTGTGCTTCTTTCTATAGTATGGAAATTTAGATCCAAAAATGAAGCTCCCCCATTCATTTGTGCCTCCAAATGATAGGAATAGATTGCAATCATTTATGCATCCAAAGTAGTTAATAATCATCCAACCAGAGATACCTACTAGGAGACCTACAAATTTTCCCAGAGATTGAAAATTTGAAATGATAAAGAAAACAGCAACATCCTCATTACAATTTATGTCCAAGGGCATAGCAATATACCTTACTCCAGGTGTATGCTTCTTCTGCCGTACATTCAGATTGAGAGGTTGGATTAGAAAGGGCCAAAATCACTGGCTTCTGCAGAACAGAGTACAGCACTATTCAATACTGGATTTAATCCTTGTTCAGCCACACAAAAAATGGAGAAACAAAAATTTAAAAATGAACGAGTTGTTTATAAAGAGGAGATTGAACAATTGATTTACCTCATTGAAAGAGGAAACAGTTTCAATCACTTCCTTTGTGAAAGTTCTTCCAGCCCCCGATGAACCGATCAAAATTGTAGGCCTGATTGACTATACAACAAGGAAAACATTAGATACTTTGCATTCTCTCTGAAAGAGTGTGCTGAAAATAGCATTCAACAAAACCTGACCGACAGTAAATAAGTCTTATTCCTAGCACTTATCAGAGAGAGAAATAAAAAAGGGAAATAAAACATTCATAATGTAACAAAATGTAAAAAAACGTGTATAGAATCAAGTCAAACCTTCACAGCATCCAATAATCCTTTGCAGGGTTCATGCTCATGTGCCCATGGCTTCTTGAAGTGTTGAAGAGACTCCATTCTTGACTTCACAATGAGTCCCTGTTAATTCTAAAAATTAGGATGTAAATTTTCAAACAATACTTCCACTCTAGTAGTTCTGCTAAACTGGCAAATGATGAACAGCTCAAATGGGAAAATTTCCGCTCTCAAACATAGAGAAGTGAGAACAGAAGCTATCAAAAGTTGGATTCAACTCAAACAACTAATACTCTGAACATTAATTTGTGAAGTAGCAACAAACCCAATAGCAGGAGATGAAAGTTTCTCTATTGTGCACGCAGAAACAAGTGTGTGTGTCTGTGAGAGATAGAGAAGAGAGATACCTTAGAGTCCACCAACCATATCCTCTTGCGAGCTTCATTCAATGAGATTTTACCCTGAAATGGAAGTGTTTAAGCATGCAAGTCATAAAATTTGTGCAGAAAAGCATGGATACATAAATAACAGCATGGAAGTATTAAGCGAAATTTGAAATTCCATGGACAGAATACCTGTTTGGTTATTTCCAATGCTATAAGCTCTGCAATACCTGTCCCCGCCTGTACATTTTTCAACATAGTTTGGATTACTAGAAGGCTAAGAATATAACTGTTGAGATTGACAGATTTCGAACTTCACGGACTCCTTTTTAAGCACAGATATATGGGAATTCAATTCAATTGCAAAGTGAAAAGCTCGGTAAGCTTCATGACCTTGAGATCTTTTGTTTCTTAAGGAGCATTTTATTATATCGTATATATATGTAATATGACAATTCGTAAGAAGGTTGTTGATAAAGAGGAAACAAGGACGTATTGATTAGAGACAGCTGATTAGATGTAAATAATGAGGATTCGAAACAGCCAGGCATTGGTGTGATGCCAAAGACGAAAAGTAATAGCTCAGATGAGGAACCAGAAACAGGAGAGTAATGGATTATGGAGTTCTTCGATTTCATATAGATGATCATGAAACTACAACCAAATATTACATCAAGCTTAATAGAGGGAAAGAAAATAATTTGTTTTTTATTTAATTAAAAATCAGTTTCTCTATATTAGTCTATGTTTCTAATATGCTGGCACTTTAAATACTTAGTACTATGAAAAATATACATTTTATAAAATTATAAATATAGCTGAGTTACGTCCTGATATTCCTTCACAACCTGTTAGTTTAGAATTAATTGGAGAGCGATTCATCAGTTGTCTCAACTTTAAAGCATTCATACTAATATACATTGCTCTTTTTCTGTTACTACATGTTGGTGTAGGCTTAGGGACGTACTTCCTGTGGAGCATGAACAGGAATTTGTAACTTTTTATCTGAGATTGAAAGGCCAGCTTCATTGACCACGGCTGTGACAAACTGAAATCTAGATATGTAACTTCTACATGCATATGTCAGAGAAATTAACTTTGATGATCAAATTTGGCAAACTATGTTATCAAAACATTTGGCTGGCACTGTGCAGTCACTAGAATATTACAGTATCAAACACTCGAGCAAAAATGGGTCATTTATTGGCCAAACAGACCATTGAAGGCTCCAACATGGGATTGTATATTATAGAATTATTTCCCCAAGGAAAATTTTGCAGGAAAACCCAAGAGATGCTTCCCCACATTTGTGGACAACATCCCTAGTAAACAGATAGGCATATACTAGTGTGACTCACCCAGGAGGATTCAAACTGGCACCTGCTTGCATGGAGCTAGCCAGCTGACAAATGCCCAGAAAAATTGGCAACAACTGGTAGAGTAACTGGTTCTATGTGAAGTTTGTGAGTTACTTGTAACATAACCTAGAAAAATCTGCATCATATTTGCCTTACCTCACCAGCGCCAAGGAATAGGAAGGTGTGGTCAGCCAATGTTCCACCAGTCAATTTTAATGACGCGACAAGGCCTGCAAGCACCACTGAAGCTGTTCCCTGAAAAACATAAAATCTATCCTTCCTCAGAAACAGATTTCTCATGCCATAAAAGCCTGCCCACCATACTGCATTCTTACAATCCAGCACCAAAAATCTAAATGGAAAGTATTGGTGTAAAATGTTGACATTATGTACTGATAAACCTTTTGGAAAAAGTAAGTCTGCAGTAAGCAGGGCAGATAAGGTACCGAGCTCTCATAGTCATCCAAAAGATCAACTTGAGGTAAATAAACAGGTAAGTAATTTTAGCAGTATGGACAATAATTAAAATCCAGTGAATTAGAGACATACCTGAATATCATCATTGAACACCAAGTGTGTTGATCTATACTTTTCAAGCAATTTGAAGGCATTATGATTCGCAAAATCTTCAAACTGTAACAAGAATGTACACTCTCAGAATTCCCTGCATTTACACTTTTTTCCAAAGCATAATGCACTAAACTTATAAGGTTCGCAAAGTCTCAGTTATCACATTGAAATGAAATCTTATATCTATGCATCAAAGATAACGTCGACACATTTATTCTTTAAACAATCAGTCATTGTGGAGTAGATCTGAATTGAACAGTTAATTGTTACAGATAAATCATAACACGGTACATCTTCTGCAACAAAAAGAGCAAGAAAATTTTCAAATCGTTTCCGAAGTAAACCAGCTATCTGGCAACTGACCTGGATAAGGACTTTCTCTCCAAAAGCTTGTTTGGCGGCATACATAAACTCATCAAGAAGATCATCATATTCCTGTAAAGTGGATAAAAACATAAAATGTTTGCAAAGAAGATTTCCAAATAGAAATAATTAAAAATGCAAAACCTATAAACGCTTCACGGTTAATAAGAAAACCTGGCCTGTAGCACGCTTCTGCCTCATTCCTATGTAGAACTCATCATTTAGCAGCATCTCATTGTTAGTCCCCACGTCAATTGTTATTGGAAGGCACTGCCATCAGGAGAAATGCCAAACTAGCAATATTACATGGCTATTTATAAATTATAACTACAATGTTGTAATTAGTAAAACAAAAGTGTGTTTTGCGATGGATTCCAATAAAAAGCATTTTACTGGTTAAACCCGTGCAAACACAAACATTGCAAACAATATAAACAAAAATCTCCATGCATATCACAGACCTCTATTCAGGTTTAACTTTATTTTGCCTTTTATGCACGATAAACCAGGAGTCTACATTATTGGCCAATTGCTAGACAGAGATTTTGAAGTGAAAAAAATGTCTAGTGACCTCCTTACAATTGATAAGCTACTTCTGATAAAGTTCATTGGAACTAGGGCCGAGTACCTCAGAAGGACGGATTCCACCAAGTGCCGTGTAGAGTGCTAGTTTTCCAACAGGGATCCCCATACCCTGTTAATGATTACCCAGAAAAGCACATTAGCTGTGCTGCATCTTTAAGTTATAACGTAATTAAGAAAATTATCTAACAGGCAAGAAAGAATAGAAAAGGGGAAAAAGGGAGACTGAAAAACATAGACATGATGGTCAACATTAAAGAAACATAAACATATGTGAAGGCAAGTGCTTCATGATAGATTTACCTGGCATCCAAGGTCCCCCAGTCCCAAAATGCGTTCACCGTCAGTAACAACAATGACCTTAATATTCTTTTCAGGCCAGTTCCTCAAAACATCATGAACCTTGCCCCTGTCAATATCAGTGCCCCTCAAATCATAACCTAGAGGAGTAGTAGGTATTTTGTAGTATACAGAATACTAAAAAATATGGTGTAAATTTATCGATACAGCATGCAAGGAATTCATCATGTGCATGCCATCCCACAAATACATGGCAGCACCCAGACATTTCAGAGAAACTTGTTTCAAGACACTTTACCAATGTGCATCCCAGAAAGAGGAGAGATGTTAATAGAACAGCACAGGAACTTGCGCTATGAAATCTGATTGTAGACTGATAAAGGACTTTACTTAGAAGCACACTCCTAAACAAGTGATGGGGCTGTCCACATTGCTTTTGGAATATAGCTGTGTTGGACCAAAGCCATAATCCAAAAGCAATATGGAGAGCCCCACCCAACACAGCTATAATCCAAAACTAAAAGCTATACGGACAATTCGATAATAGTGATGGAGCACCAAATACCATTGTGTTCACACTTCAAAGATAAATTGGAAAGAAAAAACAGAAAATAATGTATTGGATATAGAATTCATGAATATATGGTCAGACGGACCTGGTTAGTGAGAAAGGAAAACAAAGATGATAGAAATATACATACTTCTCTTTTAAGCTTATGTAAAGACCCTGTGGACGCCTAAAAATAGTTCCATATTTTTGGCAAGCTTCTCCCACTGTGGGCGTATAAACTATAGGAAGCAACTCTTCGACATGATCAATCATGAGCTTGTAAAATAGCCTTTCGTTCCTCTCCTGCCCAGAGATGCATAATGTTACTTTGCAGGATAGTATAAGTTAATTGCACAGATACTTCTTTACAATGGTAGGGTGTGCATAAGAATCTAAAACAAAAGTAGGAAATTGTAAAGAAAACATATGGGAAAAAGCGGAATAAATTTACGTCTAACGCTATAAAAATAAATTCCAAAGACAGCACTATTATATGGAGCTGTGTTGTACCATCCCTTGAATAAAGAATGGTCAGATCACTTGAAAGTACTTGAGAAAAGTAATGTTCTAGAAAAATAATACCTCAAGATCCATCAAAGCCATGTACTTCTGCAAGGGTGTACTGTATTGACGAATAAGATGCATTAAACGCTTCGCCTGCAGCAAAATAGTCATAACCCCTTAGCGAAAATTCTGGTGCCCTTTAGTCAACAAGAAAATTAAAGCTGAGAAAGTGAGGAGATGAAAATTGACTATGTCCAACAATAACTAAGGGGCGGAATTATACTATCATCTGCAGAGATTGAGGACCTAGAAAATGTTGTAAACATTGTTTGAAATAAAACACATTTCAAACACTAAATCAATAGTACAATTTTTTTAAAGAATCTTTTATGAGTGGAGATCTATGATTCCCAAGAGGAAATTTACCCAACAAGTTTCATTCAAAGGCATATTAGCATCCAGCCATGAGCTAAGTCTCCTATCCACCTCTTCATATGAATACCCTTATTTTTATGCTTTATCATCTAAATTTTCAAATTAGAAATTCAGATCAATTTCGTACTCGTTAAAGATCAAAGATATCGGCCATCTCTCATTTGCATTTCCCCTTTCGAGAAATGTGTACAACAGACTTTCAAAAGCTGGGAACCGTGGGAATTAGCCACCACCAGATCGATGAATATTCCATAGCCTTTTTTCTACTATTGTTGAGTGTCATTTGAAACTAACGTTGCCACAACGAGAAGTCCAAATGCTCTAGAAGACATGACATCACAGAAAGCCAACAATTTAATAAATGAACTCAAGTTTCAACTGAGGATGAAGGTAGCAGACTACAGTAACGGGATGAAGCACTGATATCTGCAGATTGAATGGTTTCAAATCAGTAATGTAAAGTCGAACATACTCAAGAATGCCTCAAATAGTGAACTGCATACAAATGCATTTGCAGGCACAATTGCATATGGGAGATTTGAAAATGAAGCTCACTGGAGTTTCAAGCATGAGTTTGTGCAGGGCATAATAGAGGGCATAACGGCTTGTACACTTATAAATATAGATCAGCCATAAACAATATGTGCACCCTGCACACACTACATGTTTTGCATTGGAGCATGATGATGCAGAGCTTCCACTGGAATTAAGTGACTGTATGTGACACACTAGTTTAGCTCGCAAAACTTTTAGAAAATATGATTGATTAGGGAATCAGCTGAGATATTCCTAGATTATTTTTATGAAGCATTTTTTATTGTAGAATTTCAATTAATTATTATTATGCAATTTTAAGGTCATGGCCAAGCAAGACACCAAATTGGTGTATGAGATTCTTTTGTTTGTGGGGCAAGGAACTCACCTCCGCGCAGCGATTTGACTGCTAAGTCTACTAAGGCATACATACTCTACCCCTCTGGTTTTGAACCTGTGAAGAACCTGTGACCTCTTAAGAGCTGTGACCTTGGAGGAGGAAACACATGCTCTTAACCATTACTCTTAGGACGAAACACATGCTCTTAACCATTAGACCCACTCTAGTTGTATCCCAAAAGTTAGATCAATCAATTAAACCATCCACAAGCATGAAAATTTATAGGCATATTGCCAACCAGGCCATACGTCACATGTTCAAAATCTGGTAAAATCCCTCAGGGTTACCAGCCGTTACTGTAGATGGCGATTGAACCACTCTCCATGCAGATATTTCAAGAATGGGGATCTCATGAGGTTTTCCATAAAAAAGCCCGAGTGAATTAAAAAAACCATTCATAGCATAGAAATAGGGGAGGAAGCAATTTACTTGAAGTTCTTGTGACATGTGAACAGGCGGTAGAAGACCTCGTACATAGTGATAATCCCTTTCGTCATCTGTGAATGCCAAACCTTTGTTGTAGCGAGGATCTCTCAGCAATACATAACCACTGTTCCAAATCCAAGAAGATACGATAAAATGCAAAAATATGCATATTAGACAAACATTAAATGCACACTTAACTAAGCTTAAATCCATGCCAATGGAGAGACATATAAAAGTATCAAATTTTCTACAAAAACTAAACTAGAAATCCATCACAAAATTCACTTCATTTATAAGCCAGAGTATGTATATTCTGCACTTCACATTTCTTTCTCTTTAAACATGAAAAGAACCTAATAACGAAAGCCTTTAGATGCTTCTTTAATCCTTAAGTGATGAACATTCACCACCTATCAAGAGGTGGGGTGCTGTTTACATTGTGGAGCCCACCTTGCATAGGCATAACAGCCACATTTTTAAGGAACCAAACCCCGGGGAAGGCCATAACAAAGCCCCGCCCTGCCCCCAATTGACCTATAGTGGCAGATGGCCAAATTATATGAGAAATCTTAAATCTCTTTAAACACAGATAGACAATCCACAATCCACATTATGACTGCAATTAACAATTATTGAAAATCACATCCTGCAACCCAGGTGAGGGCAGGGTTTTCCATCAATGTGTGTGTTTTTGTGTCATTTGTGTGTAAGCTCGCATTGGATGCATTCAATATGAATGCTAACACAAACCCATCTGATCCTAGGTCCAATATGAATGCCCTTCCGTGCACATCCAAGTTGGGAAGCTGAAGGATGCATATCTTGATTTCACACAAACTCCAGCTTGGTGCCTATCACATCTAGATGGGCCTCTCCTAATTTCCAATCTAGATGGAGAAATGATGAGAAGTTAACATTATCTATTACCTGGCAACTGTTCGGCTCCAAGGAGTGATAATCTGCTCTTCTGAAGCCCTATCTTCGCCATAGACATCGTGGACGCCTCCTGCAACAGTGGCAGCAGCATTGGGCTTGCTATCTCCATTCATGGTTTGGCCTGAAGTGCGAAATCCTGCAACTCTGCCACACAGATTGAAGATATGGTGAGTGACCAGGCTGGTGTGATTGATTCAAATACTAGCAAAGGCCTTGGTATTGTATTTATAGATAGATAGACTGCAGGAAGGTAGGTGGCAGGGCAGCCCACATCCGATTGTCCCTGAGACCCTCCTCACGCGGAAAGCACCTGCTAAATATTCTATAGCTGCCCGGTACGTTTTGAACTATGTCACGCCTCCGAAGATGTATAACACCATCTGACATAATGGTGGATTTTATGGGCTTATTCATCGACGAGACGCGCATCAGGCATGACATGGTTGCCCTGAGATTGGCTGTGGATTTCTTTCCCGAGTTGGTCAATGCTGTATTTGTATAGATTTGAGTTGTTAGGTAGACCAGGCACGAGCCAGAGTCTCAGTCGTGTCCCTCTAATTCAACAGTATGAATATCATGGATGGGAACGGTGGGTTGATTTGAATTCAAAGGGGCTCCCCTTCAAATGTGAAATGGTTTACTTGGGTAAGGTAGTTCTCCAATGGTTTACTTGGTAGGCTGGAAAACCCATGGGCTTAAAGGAGAAAATGATACATTCCGTAATAAATTGAATAATGGTCCGTCACACTCATGCCCCAATTGTGAATTTAGCTGTTCGCCGCGTAATTCCAACCTGTAACCATATTTATGACGTACACTACATGTCCTGATCGTGAAAAATGAAATTTACCTGGTCATATATTCAACGGAGAATGATACACCTTACAGAACACAGAATAAAAATACTCCGTGAGTAAAACCCTTTTACTTCCACAAAGTGTAAACGCTCTTATAATTTCCATGGGCGTGGCTGTTATGAAGACCATTCAAGAGCACGAGGGTACACTCAACCACCATAAAGTGGTAGATATTAGTGTTTAGAGGCTTCCGGTGTTAGTTGGAAAATGTTTAAAGGATCTATGGGCCAGTGGATTAATAATATAGTATTTGAATTACTCAAAATATCTTAGGCCATGGGTTGGGTGAACATTTTGTTTTCCTAAAAGATGTATAAGTTAGTTGATTAACAATATGGTATTTGATTTAGTCAAAATGATCTTATCTCAAGAGGTTTGGTGAACAATTTGTTTTTCTCAATTTGAGTTCAAATTTCATGAAATGTATTATTTCTAGCATGTTAGTGGTATTTATGAATAGTTGTATTTGATATAATAGTGACAGTGGATCTTTTTAAATTACCAATTCTCATAAAATATAGTATTTGACTTAGTTTATTATGCTTATTTATAATTAAGTATAGTCGACCATAAAACTTAAAACTTAGGGAATTAATGGATTAATTATAAAGGTATATAAGTTAGTTGGTTATGGGGATTGTAAGTTAGTGGATTAATGGTTAGGAGGTGTGTTGGTGAGTAAGTTCGTGTTGAGGGGGTAAGTAGATTAGTGGTTGGGGTTGTTTTGGGTTATTGATTTAAGGGTATAGGTTAGGTATTAAGAGGTTCATTGGGATTATGTTGGGTTATTGATTTAAGGGTGTCATGTTAGATATTAAAAAGTTCATTGCACTAAGGAGGCTCTCTCCAACCCAGTATGATAGAGATGTTGAAATGTTTAAACATTTTGAGTCGATCAATCACATAAAAATAAAAATAAAGTATTTATAATTATAAAACATTTTGACTTAGTCAAATTATATAAAAGTAAAATATAAATTAAATTAAATTAAGAAGATAGAATTAATAATTAAACTAGCCTAGATCCATCCTAACTCTAGATCTACTAGATGTCGAGAGGGATCAAATCTCTTTTCACTCTAAAGAGGTTTGCATCTCACGAAATTTGGTCATGCTTGGTACATCTAAAGTTAAGATGAATCTAGACTAGTTTCATTGGATTGAGATTAGTTATTACTTGTTCATGTTTAAGTTAGATTTATGAGATCAATGTATTAGGGATTAAGGGTTTAACGACTTGGTAGTTAAACTTTGTGAATGAATTATGCAATATATGAGTTAAAGGTTAGGTGTTAGTAGATGAGGAACTAGTGAGATAACAATATTAACACACAAATGATACATATAACACATAATAAAAGCTCCTTACATTAATAATAGAAATAATAGTGATTAAAAATGAGAGAATGTATTATGTGGTTTCAAGGAAATAATGCATAACTCAATATCATAGTAATTTTGTAGCCTCAACTAATTAAATTCTTTTTATAAAAAGTCTCTTTATAAATATATATCACTCTGAACTCCGAAAGGCAATTTTGTTTTGAAGAAAAAAGTTTTCTAGCGAAGAAAATTTGTAATTAAGAAGTTTGGAAGAATTTTGTAAGAATTTAGAGAAACTTATTGGCACATGTTGTATTTTGTATGGGAAAAACTTTGTGCTTGTCATAACCAATGAGTGGAGAGGAACAAGTATGCTTTTTTATTTAGGAAATATAATAATTTTCTTCTCTAGAAAAGGGAAAAAAAACCTCTTATAAAACAAGTTATTGATATTGTAATTATTTTTATAGGTTTAATAGCTTGAGTGAGCCTAATGGTTAAGAACTTGTGTTTCTTTATAAGAGATCTCATAGATTCAAACCTAGAGTACAGTAGAATATGTACACCTCCGTAGACTTCTGCAAGAAAATCACTACCCAAAGACAATTCCCTTGTTCCATAAATAAGAGGGTTCCATACACTCATATGTCTTGAAAATTTAATATAAGAAGATACTAAATTGTTTAATATGTTTAATATAAGACAATATCAGATTGTTTAAATTATTTAATATGCTTAAATAACATAACCATAATATGTTTTATTAAAATGTAAGTAGTAAAAACATAATACAATCAAATATTCATAACTTTAACATATATCATTACAAGAAAATAATGGTCGGTGAGTTTTGTGAGGATTCCTTCCTGAAGGTGGATTAGGGCATGGGTTTTTTCTCATTGGTGTGCTTCTCTGGCTACGCTGTCGGCTTCTCGGCCTCTCGTTGAGGGCCCTCTGCCCTCGTCTGGTTTGGCCTTCGGTCCCTTAGTCTTGGATTCTCTCTAGTTCCTTGGGTGGGTGTTTTTTCACTCCTTGTGAGAGCTCTGGTAGCCTCTTGTTGATCTTCCAGCGCTCAGGAGCTGGGCTTGTATTTTCAATGGCTTTAGCTGCCAAGAGGAGCCTCTACTAGTGTAAATTGCCGCTTTCAATGTCTTGGTTGTGTCATCTCCCAAGTTTAATAAGAAAAGTGCATCCAAGTTTGTGAAACAAGTGGAGGTGATTCCCAAGATTGAGAAATGTGCCTCTTAGGCCCGCTCTTGTGCCCTGTAGCTTGCAGACAGGGGGATTATTGGTCAATTTATGGGTCTGTGGTCGTCCCCTCGGACGATTGAATCCTGGATCGAGAAGAATTGGAAGCCTCTCATCAATGGTGAGGTAATTTCCTCTTTCTGTGGAAAAGGTTTTTATTATTTTTACTTTGAGAATATACTGGACAGAGATTTGGTGTTCCAGAGTGGTCCATACTTTATGGAGACCCAGTGGTTGTATTGGGATCATTGAAGCCCAAGTTTCAATCCGGAATGTGATGTTCCATCATCAGTCCTTGTCTAGGTGAAGTTGTCGTACCTACCCCTTCACTGTTGGAATGACGCGACTTTTAGGTGCATTGGGAATTCCTTGGGCAAGTATATTGACTTCTCCGAGCTAAAAGAAAACATCTTCTCTTGTGCAAGGATATGTGTGGACTTATACATAGAGAAAGGGCTTCCTGCAACAGTTAATATTTGCAAGGATAGTTGGACGCATGTGCAGGAAGTTGACTATGATCAATTTCCTTTTAAATGTAAGTTGCGCCATGAATATGGGCACTTTGCTAAAAGTTGCCCTAAAATCCATGAAGTATTGGCTAATCATCCAAGGGATCCAAAAGACCAATGGCAGCAAGTTAAAATAAGGAATATCTCGCAGCAGCAGCACAATGGGGTCGCCCCTAGCACCTTTCCGGTCTCCAAGGACACTAGGCCAATTTTGTCCCCCCCCCCCCCCCCCCCTCGGGTCCACCGGTTGTGAGTGGCTATAGGATGGAAGCGAAAAATAGTTTTGAAGTATTGGCCTCTACTATAGAAGTCGACAGTTCTTCCCCCCCAACCCCCCCACCCCCCTCTCACCTCCCCGGAGGTCCTTACCAATGTGATGGCCTCCCATGCACAAGCCTGGAAAATCCAAAAGGTCATAAGCTCTAGCCTGGAAACCAACAGTAGCTCAGAAGAATCTTCGAAATAAGAAGAGGATGATGAAGGATTTCTATCATCAAAGGAAGGACCAGTGGCAACAGCGACACAAAGTTCAATAGATAAAAAATCAGAAATTACAAGGACAAAGAAATCAGAAAGAAAAGGCAAAAGATCAGGAAGAAAATAAAAATAAGGCGGGAAAAAAATAAAAAAGATAAAGAGTTGGGATTCCAACACACTATACCCCATTAGCTAGCTGGAGTGGGGAACAAAGGAGGGAAAAGGGGAAATAATATGGGCCCTATTAAGGGGGCGGGAATTACAAAAAAGTGATTAATAAATATAATCTCCTAGAATTGTAAGGGACTTGGTTTCGGAAAAATAATATTGGAATTAAAATCCCTAATCCAAAAGGAAATACCGATAGTCATGCTAATACAAGAGACAAATATGGATGAGCAAACCCTTCACTCACTCCATAACAATATTTGGAGCCATAGTAACCTGGAAGCAGTCAATTCGAGAGGGGCACCGGGAGGACTATGTACGATGTGGAACCCTGCAAAACTGCAATTGGTAAGTTCTTTAAAAAATACTCATTGGATAGCAACTTATTTTAATATAATAGAGCTACAACAAACTTTCACAGTGATCAATGTTTACATGCCTACTCACTTCCGAGAAAAACAAGAATGTTGGAAATCATTGATGGAGATAAGAGGTATAGAGTACTGTCAAAACTATATATTGGGAGGAGATTTCACACCACAATGGTAAGACATGAAAAAAGAGGTGGCTCCATTGTTCGTGATGCTCTCCAGGAGCATACGGAGGATCTCATTCTAAACCTGAACCGTCTCTGATATAAAACCTCATAAATTTCTGTATACTTGGAACAATAAAATGCCAGGCTTGAGCCACATTACTTCCCGTCTATATCACTTTCTCACCTCAGACAACCTTCTTGCCTTGAATTTCTTCATTAAATCCTCTATTTTTCCATGGTATGGCTCTAACCATCTCCCGATTAGCCTAATGATCTCCCAATCCCTGGATCTGGGCCCTATCCCCTTTTGGTTGTCTCTTATGTGGATGGAATACCCTAAGTTCTTGGGTGTTGTCTCCCTCTCTTGGTCGGGGTGGATTGAAGGAAGTCCAATAACTATTTGGGAGTCAAAGATTCAAAGGTTGAAAAGTGATATTAAAAAGTGGCTCAAGGAAAACAAACCATAAAGACAAGGTAAAATTAAGGACATTGAAGAAAACCTAGCTTCGATCCAGGGACATATGGAAAATTCTCAGGTAAGAGTATCTAATTTCCAAAAAGAATTTGAGACAAATAATTCCCTCTACACTAACCTCCGGAGAGAAGAGGAGTATTGGAGACTGAAATCGAGAAATAATTACCTGAAGGCTGGAGATAGGAACACAAAATTATTCCACAAACAAGCCAAGTTAAGGGAATCAAAAAACAACATAGCTCAGATAAACTATGGAAGTAAAATCATCAATAATTTTGAATAAATTAAGAGAGCAGTGGTGGAACATTTTGAAAATCTCTATACGGGGGACCCTACGCGAGATCTTGAGAATGAGGACTTCTTCCTGAAAGGTATCCCAACGATGGTAACAAGGGACATGAACAAAGTTCTGGTCTTACCTCCTTCGGTTGAGGAGATCAGAGGGGTTGTCTTTTCTTTTCCCCCTGATAAGGCCTAGGCCCAGATGGGTTCTTGGCTAGCTTCTTTCAAAATTTCTAGGAGGTAATTAAGAAAGATCTTTGTAGATTGGTTGGATACTCCTTCAAGAGATTCGTTATGGGGGGGGGAAATAAACACTTCCTTCCTTGCACTGATCCCAAAAGATTATAATCCTTCCTCCTTCTCCAAATTCCATCCCATATCCTTTTGCAATGCTTCCTATAAATTTTTCTCGAAGTTGTTGGCCTTAAGGCTCAAACCTATATTTCCTTCTTTGATCTCTACTAGCGAGGGGGGTTTGTCTTGCGTAGGAAAATATTTGACAACATTATCCTTATTCAAGAGGTCATTAACTCAAGCTGAAGGGGTGATGAGGGTATGATAATAAAGTTGGACATGGAAAACGCTTTTGATAGAGTCAAGCATGGATTCCTATTGAAGGTTCTCATAAAAATGGGGATGGATGAAATTTTCATCAGATGGATAGGCATCTCTTCACCTTGGATTGCGTTTTTGGTTAATCATTGTGTGCCAGGTTTCTTCAAAGCCTCCAGAGGGTTGCGCCAAGACTATCCCCTCTCCCCCTTCCTATATATTATCATGGTTGATGCTCTGAGTTGAAAATTGGAACAAGATAGAGCCTCTTTATTCCTTCCAAAAATTAGATATAAATAAGGAATCATAAGTATAAACCATGGTTAGTTTGTGGATGAAATAATCTTGATGGGAGGAGCCTATGTGGTAATTTCTTGGCGCTTCAAAGAAAACCTCGATCGATTCCTTAGTGCCTCAGGAGGGGCCATCAATGACAGCAAGAGTCATATCTACAACTGGAACGTCTCCATCCAGAGAGAGAAAAAAATAGAAGAAATACTGGTGTTCAGAGCAGTGAGAGACTGGAAATACTTTAATTACTTAGGGGTCCCTGTCTTCCTAAGGCAGGTTGCTCCATATGCCTGGAAAATTTTTTTGGACAAAATAAAAATAAAAATAGTGAATTGGGGAAGTATTTGGATCAACCATGCAGGTAGGGCTACCCTGGTGAAGTCTATCCTGTCGTCCATCCCTCTGTATCATTTTTCAGCCCTTCAAGCCCCCAAGTACGGCTTACACCAAATGGGAATGTATATAAGAAAATTTATGTGAGAGGGAGGGAAAACATAAACCAAAAAGTACCATTTGGTAAATTGGAAAACTGTTAGAGCTCTAAAACAACATGGAGGATTAGGAATAAGGGACCCACATATGATGAATATGGTGATGGGGGCCAAGATATATTGGATCATGATCATGAAGTTGAACCAATGGTGGACGCGGGTGATAAGGGTGAAGTATTTAAATCAACAGATTGACAGGGAAGGGAGAGAGGACATAACTATGGGCTCCCCTATCTAGAAATTGATCAGATCCTCTTTGGACAAAAGTCCTGGGGAAGGGAGCCTCCATCGACATTTTCTTGAACTCAATTTTAGGCCTCCAACCCTTGATGCTCTTTGTATCTTTCTAAGGAAAATAGGGGTGTTTTATTTGGACCAGATTTCAGAATGGGACCAACAAGGTTTGTGGAAGGGGTGTGATCCGGACTTATGCAGGAACGCAATAAAATACATAAATACATATAAACGCAGAGATGCAACAGAAATAACACTTCATTTCATTAATATCAAATAACTGAAATATGCTTACAGGCATAATGGAAATAAATTAGCTAGGGTGTTGGTAGCTTATCTTTCAGAAGAAATGTGGCGGCTACAGGCCTCTGAACTATGTTACAATGAGGCTCAAAGGAATTTTTGTTATTGAACAACATAGGAAAACCATAAACAACCAAAACCCTAACCTCGAGAGATGAAACGCCAAGAATTTGTGGTCCCCGTTGGAGTTAGTTGGGAAACCAACTTCCCGGGGTCGTAACTTGGTCATATTATCTCTATTTGGCCCGTACGATATATCATCAAAAATATCTCTCTGAGTACCATAAGTTTTGTTGTAAGACCTTGCCTATGGCTATGGACGTCCTGTAGAGCTCAAAAAACACCGTTTAGGGGATCAAAACTGCTCTGGAAGTTCAGGACCCAAAAAACTACTAAAAATAGTAAATGTTGCTATAAAAAAGGAAACTAATGAAACCACTGGATGTCTAGGTGGAATAGGTGGGTGGCCACCAATGTCCACCTGGATTAGGGTGGAAGTTGGATAATATCCTGGATGCTTTGCTCACACAAAGAAAAAAACTCATAAATCGTTTCAATGGATGCGCTCCATAGCTCTCTCAGTCTAAGACAAGTGGGGTTGGAAAAAGGAAAATTTCACAGTAAAATATGGATATTATCACCTGCTCTTCAAATCCCAGGTACCTCCTAAATCCTCCATCTGGAATAAAATTTGGAAACCAAATGCTACTCCTAAGGTAAATTTTTTATGATGGTTATTGGCTCATAAAAAAATCCTCACAACAAAGAACCTTCAAAAACATGACCACGTCGGACCTTCCAAATGTCCTCTTTGTAAAAATTCAGAAGAGTCCACTCCTCATCTCTTCCTCCACTGTCAGGTGGCTAAGGAAGTATGGTCGGTGGTTCTTGGACCTCTTTTCCTCAGGAATTCATGGTTGTCTGACCTCTTTCTTCTTTTCAGCTCTTGGCCCAAATTATATTCAGGATCCCTTCAGGCCAAAAACACCTTCAAAGAAATTTGGACTGCTCTTCCCAAGTATGTCTGTTGGCAGATATGGCTAATAAGGAACAAAGTTCTCTTTAGAATGACCCATCCCTCTGCCAATACTATAGCCATGAAAGCCCTCTCTTCATGTATGGAGTTGCATTGATTGGAAATTGATCCCTGTCTGGATAAAATTGAAATAGCCTGGATCATGCCTTGGGTTTGTACCCCATCCCCACAAATTTAGGAAAAATTCTCCTCTCCATGTCCCCCTTGGATCCTTAGATTGTCTTCAGAGGGACTAGTGGAATGGATCAGATGTTTGAAACAATGGACTCTCCCATTTGATGGAGCATAAAAAGGTAATCCTGGGGTGGGAGGATGGGGAGGGATTCTCCTTAATCCTGAAGGAATCATAGAAGATAGATATTCTTGGGGCCTAGGAAGGAAGACAAAAAATCAAGCTGAGGCTTATGGGTTATTCCTCTGGCTTTCTTTGGCTAAAAAAAATGGCATCAAGGAAATACAAATTCTAAGGGACTCCATGCTGATAATAAAGAACATAAGATACAACTCGGCAACAAAAAACATGATTCTAAATCAAATCATAAAGCGCTCCCAAGGCATGGTCCCTCTCTTTGGTTGAGTGACATTTTCCCACATCCAAAGAGGGAATAATCAAGAAGCGGATAGGAAAGCAAATTTGGCTTGTCGAATTAATAAGGAGAGTAGTAATGTGAATGGTATAGAAGAAACATTATTAATTCCCTAATCATGGTTAAGAATTACAAAAATTGGAGTGTGGAGTGTACTCCTGGTAGTATCAAGAATTTCAGTAGAAATATAAAATTTGATTCAATTGTGTTAGCCTATTTATCCCCCCTACTCCCCTCTCTTTCCCTTTCACCTCTCCACTCATCCCCTCCCCCTATCCTCCCCCTTACCCTTTCTCCCCTACCGCTCCCCTTCCCTTTTCCTCGTCACCCTTATATTCTGCCACCCTGGGTGACACTTCGTAGCTTGCTCTATCCCTTATCCCCTGACCCCTGTCCGATCGCCCTTAAATCCTCATGGCCCTTCCTCATGCCTCGTGGCATCGATTTGCTCGGAATGTTGTTGAAGTGTGGTTCCTTTCATTGTGTTTTTCCTACACTTGGATTTGGGATGTATCCCATTGTGAGAACTCATACTTCACCTCCTCGTACCAATTGCGACGGTTGATGATTTAGACAAGGAACCATGAGAAATGTGGGAGAGGGTGAGAAGCATTTAATCCCTCTGCTCTGATTTGAAATATTTGTGCATGGGATGAAGGTGTGGAAAAGGATGAAGGACACATCGAAGAGCAGAGAAATTATTTTGAAGTATTGGGATCTCATCATCATGAGTACCCTTAATCAATCTTGCATCAGAGTTCGGAGCAACATATCTTTTAAATTGAGTAACGGTATGATCTTCTGCTTCAGTATTTGGTCAGTCTCTGCTTGGGTGGTTTATGCTAAGGCCCAACGACCGTGGCTAAGGATCCTGGGCAGCCTGCATAATGATAAGTCCATAGTTTTCAGCACTAGGGTGGTAAATTGTATTGAGGGTAGTGGGGGGAAGGTGTTGGGCGTCAGGAAGGGTGGAAACATAATTTCTAAGCTCAATGGCTAATCGAGATTAGTTTTTCTTGTTTGTAAGAAGAAAAAGTGGATAATAAGGGATTCGGGGGTTCACGACACATCGGTGGGTAGTCACACTGGTCGCTCCGCTGTAGTCAAAATGAATGTGAAGGGAAATTTTGAAGAAGTAAGTTCAGTGTCTAGTTCTTGGGGCCGCGGTCGGCCGCGGTCGGATGGATTACGAGGGCATTGGGCTCAGGAGGGAGACAAACTTAAGCATACATGCGGCAGCTGCGAGCAAGAGCATTTGGAAATCAGAGAGGGTCTGGAAATTGTGCAAAGGTGCATAAATCAATAACATAAGGAGGTATTGGAAATGCAGGAACAACATATCGAGAAGAAGGAGCGCATTTGGAAATTCGAGGATGAAGTGGACACTCTGAGACAACAAAATGAGCAACCTGAAGCTCAAAATGGTCGAGAACAGTCTGAGGATTGTCGAAGAAGACACTGGATTGGATCCAAACAGTCCAGCATCGATGGAGGAGAAAAATTTTCTTTCTGTCTGTTTCATGCATGTTTTTTTATGGAAAACTTTACCTGTAAATATTTGCTAGCCCAATACTGTAGAATGTATAGCTACATGCTAATAAAAAGGGGATATTTTTTTGGTTTTTTGGGAAAAGATATTGAGGGAAGGGATGAAAATAATGTAATTACAGAAGCCCTTAGTAGGCTCAACACTTTGATGTAAATTTCTAAGTTCATGAACGCATTCGGGTGCAGTTTAAATATATATCTACTACTCTTTCTGGTAAAAATAGAAATAAAAACATAATACAATCTATGAAATTCATAAAGTCAAAGTTTTGATGGAAATAGATTAATTACTTTATATATTATTTATTTTTTATCTAAACAAAATACATATATATCAGTCTAGATCCATCTTAACTTTGGATCTATCAAGAGTCAAGAGGGATCAAACCTCTCGAGGTGCAAACCTTGAGGAAAGGTTTGAACCTCGATAGATTTGATCTCTTTGTGCTTGATAGATCTAAAGTTAATATGTTTCTTGGTCAGTTTAATTATTAATTATAATTATTATTTTTAGTATTTTATTTTGTTTTCTTATTTTTATTTTTATGTAATTTGACGAAGTCAAAATGCTTTAATTAATCATTATAATTAATAATTTTTTTAATTACCTTTTTTTTAATGTAATTTAACTAGGTCAAAATGTTTACATAATAGGACAGGACAGGGCAGGACAGGACAAGACAAGACAACATCTCTTCCATACTGCACTGGAGAGTGACTCTCGATGCAATTACACTTTAAAAAAGGTTTTCACCTTGAGATATTTGATCCCTCAATGTGCTTGAGAGATACAAAGTTAAGATGGATCTAGGCTGATTTCTTTTTATTTATTTTATTTTTATTTTTATTTTTATTTTTATTTCATTTTTATTTTTATTTGACTGAGTCAGAATGTTTGCCTAACATAACATAACAGGACATTGCAACATCTCTTACATACTGGGCTAGAGAGTGCCTCTTGACGCAACAATTAAAATAGTATCATACTAACATTATATTTTATAAACACAATTTTTATTATTAATATGATAATGATGATGATGATTATCGTCCACTAAAGTAAATACGGTCTATTGAATCTTAAGAAGGTAAGAAATTAGTCGAAATTATTTATATTATTTCCATGTTTTAAATTAAGTGAGAGAAGTGTTCCTAGATCACCATAGTTTTGTTGCCTTAATAGGTCAAGACGATCAGTAGTGTTGCAAATATTTTGAAAATTAGATTCGATTTTACTGTAAGTTGGGATATCTAAGATAGTGTTTTTCATCTTCAACCCTCTCAGTATCACACAGGTGATAGACTTTTTCTTCCCATGGAATTTTGGGAGTAGATTAATGTTCAGTTTGACTATGAAGCTCGTGTGTATTAGTTCTTATCCTAGTAATGTTCATCTTCTTCTTAAAACTAGTCAGTATAGATAAATAATTCTCTTTTTCAAGATTGGGGTTGATCACCTCCTTATAATATCTTAGTTTTCTTTTTCTTTTAACTCTTTAGTGCTCCATAATTCTCCTTAAATTTGGAAATAATATTTTTAATATTATCCTTATTATGCAAGATGATCTCCTCCTTTATCCCCCAATGGTCTAGCCAATATTGGACAGTCTTATGCCATCCTCACTTAAGTTGAAGGTGGAGGTTTTGGCTAGAGTTAGAAGCAATTTTAGGAAACCCCTTTAAGTTCCATGTTGTATAAATTCTTCTTATACATGGTATACCTGGTTATAGTCATGCTTTCAATAGTAGAAAACGATAGCTTCAATCGAGAGGATAGGTTAGGGAGTATATCATTTAATCTTGAGGTTGTTGGTTACACAATAATTTTTGATCTACTCAATCTCTGTCCATGATTCTATGGATATACTACAACCCCAAACCTCAAATCCATATTATCTTTTTCGCAATGTTATAATCCCAATTGAGTTGATGATTGATGATGATTCCCAAATAATTGTATGAAGAAACTTCCTTAAGTAGTTATAATCATAAATGAACCTGTCATAAATAATCATTTTGGATTTAATTATCACACCTTTAGTGTTGTTAGTGTTAACAATCATACTCATCTTGGAGCAAAAATATTGGAGGATTCTTAGTTGATTGTCGAGATCATCATTCCTCCTTCCCAAAAGAGCAATATCATCAACATAAAGGAGAAGAGTATGGTGATACCAGTGAGCATGGGACCAACACATCCTGCATCTTCTAAACACTCTTCAAACTTATCAATTTAAATGCCAAAAAGGGCAGGGGATAAGGGACATCCTTGCTTGACTTTGATATTGCAATTAATTTGTTCTAACCAACTCTCAGTGGTCTTAAGCTTGGCATTAAAATTCTCATACAGTCTTGTCACAACAATCCTCAATTCAAAAAGAACTATTAGCTCTTACATCCTCTTCCATAACTTCGTCCTAGGAATAATGTCAAAAATTATTCTAAAGTCCACAAAACAACAAAAAAGTCAATCCTTTTAATCTAACATCCTTTACAATGACCTTAAAAGTAACAAATAATTAACATTAAAAAAATGTCACCTAAATCCAACTTGACATTTAACTCTTTTACAAATATAATATTCCATGTTTAGTTACATTTGTAAAAATTAATTATAATAATTAAGAAGAAAAAAACAAAACAAAAAACAAATAATTTCCTTCCCAAAACCTATTGAATTTTTCACATATATTTAAAAGCAAAACATTTAAATTACACTTTAAAACAACATTTAAAACAAATATTTTATCTTACAAAATACCATGTGACACTTATTTACAATGAAGTATCTTAATGACCAGACATCACCACCACCGTGATATTTGTTTAGTTAAATAATAAGAGGGCACTTCGTTTGACTTCAGCAAATTTAATTTGAAATGTTTTTAAAAGATATGAATATTTTATCTTTTAAAATGTTGAAGATTTAAAATATAATTATAAATTTATTAATAATTAACTTGTCTATTTTAATCTAAAAGTGTTAAATTTCATTATAAAAATATTAAAGAAATTAAAAATATTTTAAAATTTGTTAAATAATTAGAATTCATTAAAATGCATATTTTTAACAATGGTGTTTTAACTCTAATTATAATTTATAAATTATTTAGGTTTTTTTTTTTTTTTTTTTTTTTAACTGAGACAAAGTAACATAAAATATAAAATAATTTATTTATGATTAAATAATTTTATTAATGGGTTTTTGATGTTTTTATAAGTTTTTTAATGGTTTATTAGGATCAATTTGTTCATCACATATTTGGATTTTCTTGAGATAGTTAAATAATAGTTTAGAGTCGATTGAGTAAATTGGGTAGACTAAGGGAATTGATTGGTGTATGGGTCGAGACAAAATTCAAGGAGTTGCATATCGACCAAGAGAATTGGTTGGTGCATAGGTTGAGGCAAAATTCAAAGAGTTCGTTATGTAACTCAGTCAATCATAATGAATCATGTTTTTCTTGCTTCAAGGAAGTTATTTACACTTTGGTACTACATATAAATGGCCTTATGGATTGATTTATCATGGAAGGAAGCTTATCTAGTGTATAGAATTCCATAAATCATGTTTTTCTTGCAATGTATGAATTGGTAATGCAATTCTTGAAAGTAGAAATAATCATAGCTAAAATCCTCTTACACGCAAATCTTCCATAAGATCCCTCCACGTATTTAGGTCACCATATGGAACACCTAAAAGTTATAGCTAATACCATACCATACAAATTCCAATGTCAATCCACGTAATATATATCTAGACCATACAAATTCTTAGAGTAGCACACCAAGTTGAATACAAGGATCTATGATTTTCGTTTCGGGCCATCATAAACAAAGATCCATAATTGATTTTATCTACATGTTTAGGTAGCTTTCGATTTAAATAGATTACAACATATCATGGTGGTTCAATTGAGAATTTTGTCCAAAAAGACAAGCATTTTGCTTTTGATGGTTGAAGTTATAGAATGCCATTTTTTTTAGCGAAGAAAAAACCAATAGACATTTATATTAGCAATAGGTTGTTTACATATGGCATATTTTTTCAGTAAATCACCTTTTCTAGTGTATTGACTATAAACATAAAATTGATATCCCAAATCCCAAATTTTGAAATATGTCTTTAAAGAAAGTCTAACAAGATAAGACATATATGATTCACTTCATCTCAAAAGGAATATGACAATAATTCAAAATATGGAAAGCAAAATATTTGTATCAAGAAAGTAGAACTTAAGTGAAATGGATTTCCCCATCCTTTGCAATTTATCATTGTAGTAGGTAGAATAGATGATCTCCCCTAGTTGATATATGTGTCCCACCTTTGATTAAGCATCAACAATTCCATTAAGTTCCCTGTATATATGGGAAAATGTCAACCCACATAAAAGACCAATCAATATCTTAATTCATTTCATTTAGTTTAAGAGCATGGGAGGATCAAAGGAAGACTTCTCCATAGCCCATTCAATAATCACTTTTAAATCTCTGAAAACATCTATTATATCTATAGATAACCATTCAACACAATATAAGACCCCCCAAAGAGCAATGATCTCTGCCCTAGTGTTGGAATCCAACCCACTACTCCAACATAAATGATAAAAATGTTCAGGCTTTATGACAATGTAAGCCACACTGCCAAAAATATTTTTATTTACAACCCCATTAAAAAACCCCACAAGATATATGCTCCAGATGTTCCCAATATGAATGCATCTCAAAGATCTTGTATTGATCACATGCCCAATTTCATTGAAGTATGCACATATCTTTATGCAAATGTGATTGATGTCTAGAGGAATATTTGAATTTCTACTCCTCCAAATGCCCTAGAATATGTAAAGAGTAAGAGTGTGATGTTCCTTGAAACCGGACATCTATTCCTGCAAATAAGCTTCCACAGATATATAATTCTAATCGCCAAATATGTTTAAGATGCTCAACACTCCAATGCAAATGGAGACCACAAAAGGACACTTAAGAAAAAGGCGAGCCACATCCTCGAGATTTTCCTTACAAGATATACATCTACCAAGTCCAATGAAACCTCTCTAATATAAATTATCCCATTTTAATAACTTATTCTGACAGACTAGCCACCTGAAGCATTTGAACTTAAGGAGAAGGTTTCAATCCTAATTTTTTCTAAACCACCATCTTTCCTCATATTGCTTATGAGTAAGTGTAATATACTTGTATGCATCCTTAACAGTGATCTGACCATGCACAGATTTACCATCCCACATGAAGATATTTTCCTTTTCTATTAGTGTAGTACCAGCAAGGTATAAGTTGTTCACATACCTATACCATGTCACAGCCAAATCACCATATAAACCCAAATTCCTAAAGCATATCCAAGAAGGATATAGAAAAATGGGGTCAAATGTAACCTAAATTTGATTTAAAAATATATACCCAAATTATGGTTGCACTTGATAAGAAGGATAAGCAATGTATGATTACTTGAATAACTTCTAATAGGATCCAAACCTATCTCCACCAAAGTGCCTAATCCAATTTCCCATCTCAAATTCCCAATCAACCATTGTTTGAATTTCATTAAATTGTTCCATATATATGAGGCTAAGCAAGGAGTTCGTGCCCCATATTTTATCCACTCCATTATAGATTGATTTCTTAAGTATTTTTCCTTTATAATCCTTTTCCAAATGCCAACCATTTAATGCACACCATAGGCATTTCACCCCAAAGCCCATCCAAAATTTTCAATTTTAGAAATCCATATTTAGACTACACCATTTTAAAGGAAATATCTAGGGAATTATCATTTAAATAGAATGAATGTGTCTATAAAAGAAAAAAAACATGGGACATTTTGAAACTCATGTGTTAACCAAAAAAGACAATGATGAGAAAACAATGTGCATATAGGCTATATTGGTCCTAAATCATTGGGTAAATGAAAAAAAGAAGAAGATCAAAACTGAATACAAACAAAGGTTATTTTTAAGAGGCAAGATAAAAAATTGTGACATGCATTTTTTTCTAATGTGGTTTAAAAGCATACTTGGAGTTAATGGTTTTAGAGAAAAGATCTAAGGAATTATCATTTAAACATAACAATGTGTTTATAGAATAAGAAACATGAGAAATTTTGAATCATTTATGCCATAAGAAATAAAGATAGTGATGAGATAAGAGTGTGCATATAGGCCATATTGGTTCCAAACCACTTGCAAAACAAGAAAAATCTTCAGAATTATTACAAATAATAGTTAATAGTAAGACAAATACCAAGCAGGCCTAGTTTGAAATATACACCAGCAATATGAAATAACGGATAAAGCTTATGCTCTTCGTTAATCTTTGAATCCTAAACTTAGTACAATGGACATTCATGTCGCATGTAGCAACTTGAGATAATAAAAGAAGAATCAAAATCCTTTCCAACCTCCTTGGTAGTATTATTGCTTTGGGTGGTAATTTTGTTTGTGAGAATGAGTTTATAACCCCTGGATCAAAATATTTTTATGTAATATTTTGGAACAAAAAATGCAATTTTGTTTGTGAGAATGAGTTCATAGCCCCTCGATCAAAATATTTTTTATGTAATATTTTGGAACATAAAATGCAACCACAATTCCAATATTTCCTACCGGAGAATATGTACTTACATTTAATGAAATTGTTTTTATAACTAATAAATCCATTAGTAATAAGGTAAGTTGTTCTCCTCAAAGAATCAACCATCAATGTGTTGTGTATACTTGAACAAAGCACCAATTACATTCTCATCGCAAGAAGTGAACCATATCAATGTGTGAACTATATCTGAAATAACAATCAAGCCAATTTTATGAGGTTTCTCTAAAAGTAACATGATATTGTGGATTTGGTAATGCAACATTGTGAATTTCATCAGTTGAAAAATACCACCAAATTGAATGCACAAACAATAATACCACTTGTAATACCCCACTAAAAGAGCTTTATTATCAATGTGGACTATTCAATTAACCTAGTTGATTTGCCAATAGATTCATCAAAGAAAAGAAAAGGGTTATAATAGTGCACAACATTATTATTATTAGTGATTAATGTAATAAGATAACAAACCCCACAACACATTCACTTATATAGTATTTAAAGAGAATGGAAAAGGTGATACCATATCCAAATCCAACATCTCAAATCATGATTGTACAGTTTGCACACATGCAAACTGACACATTACATCTTTTCATAACACATTTACGAGCAAACCTCTCTAAAATAATGCATACCAAATCAAATATATATGCTTAGTGCCAAGAATGATGAGCCTGTTGGGTATGTGTTATATTTTTTACACATGGTGTAGTGGGAGTGGGGGGCACAAGGGGTGCTGCACAAGGTGTGATAACCCCTATGCGGGGTCTTATAGGGGCCCTCCAAGAAAAAATCATTGATAAGTTTTTATCGAGTGGTTTTTCTTACTATGGTTTTCACCTTTTGGTGGTTTCTTGGCACACAATTTTGTGTTCCACGACAATGTCATTTTGATTGAGGAAATATTGTTGTATTTCAATCCAAGGTTAATGGATTAGGTGTATATATTGTATTATAACATTTTAAATAAAAATAATATAAGGAAAAATAGAAGGTGTTGACTATGAACATTATTTATGTTTTCCTAATTTGGGTTTCCAAGGTAAAATCTCCGTGTTAAATGTGTGTGTGTGCCATTGCATATTTACTATTTTTATTAAGAATATGATTGCAAAAATTAACTATACAAGGTTAAAATACACATTTAGTACCAAGGCAATTTGGCTTCAAGGGGATACCTTTGTGGCTAAGGATTTTGGCTCAAGTCCATGGCTTGTTATAGTGGGAGATATCTTGAATCAATTCTTGTGGTGAAAGGAAATGGTGAGAAATTCAAATAAAGACATTGAGAAATTCAATGGATATAATTTTGAGTTATGGAAGCTCAAAAATAAGATATTTTGGTGGAAAAAGATTAGTGGATCATTGTGAATCCAATTACTTCACTAATGGGGATATTGATAAAATATTGGATCAAGTTGGATAAGAAGGAAAAAAACACAATATGGTTATGTCTCTTGGATTCGATATCATTGAATGTTTAAGGAGAAGCTACGATAAATGCACCGTGGAACAAGTTATGGGATTTGTATTTGTCTAAGTTCCTAGTGAACAAATTGTTCCTATAAAAGAAGTTGTATAACCCGAGGATGAAGGATAAAGACTCAATTACAGAGCATCTATATGCCTTAAATAACGTGGTAAATCAATTACTATCTATTGATATTAAGATTTCATATGCAGATATGTGTATCAATGCATTCTTCTCTTTACCAGACTCGTGGGAGAGTATGGTTGTTATAATAAGCAGTAATGAACTAGTTTCACTTTCAATAAAATAGTCTCATCCTTGTTATCGAAGGGATGGGACAAAAAACATAGAAATTCAAAGAACAAATTCCTTATATATAAGGGGATGCTCCCAAGAAGGAAATAAATATAATTCCTTAAGTGGGAGATCTAAATCTCTAGGAAAATTCATAAAGATTTATTGGATACGTGGAAAAGAAAGGAATTACTAGAAACATTGTACATCAAAAGTGTTGATAAAGGGAAGGGATATGATGATTCTCCTTCTACAAAAGAAGAAAATGTCCTCAAACAAAGGAATGGGTGTGTAAATGGCTTCTTCAAGCACACAGGTAGATCATGAGGCATGATTGGTCGACTGAGGTGCATATTTTCATATGACGACAAACAAGGAGTGGTTTTACAAGTATAAAAGGTATGACAACTGTGATGTTTTCCTAAGAGATGAATTCATAGTAAAAATCATAGGATAAGGAAAATTCAACTTGAAGCTCTGGATGGAAGGATTAGAACATTCCCAAGTTTTCTGCACACCCTAGGATTGACCATATATTTGAATTAGTAAGCAAGATGAGTGATGAAGGTGTAAAGACATTGTTTGAAAAGGAAACTTGTAGGATGGTTCAAGGAGAAATGGTATTGTTGAGGGGAGTTCAAATTGGAACTATGTATAATCTACTATGAAGCACTATTAGCGATAGGTGCTATAGTTTTATTATTCCAAAGAGTAGAGTTTTAGAAGAAAAAACTCCTACAGTCTGTAGAGAAAAGACTATACTATGGAATCAAATACTATAACATGAAGATAATTGTAGGTTTTAACCATGTACAAAAAATATCTGCAAACGAACTCTTAAAACAGAAAATAAAAAAATAGCGAGAGCATAAAACATAAAACAAATATACACATATATTTTCCTCTGGATCCCAAAACTAGGACTACCAGCTTTAATTTTCATTATTTTCCTTTCAATGTTACAACACATATATATACATGTCGAAGCATTCATAAACCTCAATCCATTAACCTTGGATTAGAACATAATCGTAGTTCCCTTGATCAAATCTACAAAAATACTATGGGCATAAAACCACCATGTGAAAACCCATGCACAAAACCATAGGTAGGTCCGCCCACCTAATATAGGGTCAAAAAAAAAAAATCTTGGGCCACTGCCAGGACCCCGTGCAGGGTGGCTACTTCCCCCCTCCAAACCCCCCGGAAGGGGGGGCTATGCCCCCCCTATAACCCCCTTTCTGCACCCGAAGCAAGCATAGGGGGGCTGGCCACCCCCCTCTTACCTCGCTTCCTGCCTAAAACTAGTCGTGGAAAGAATATAACACACACCCAACAAGAAGGGCTTCTAAGTAAGATTATCCTCTAGTGCTAAAAGAGTAGAGAGAATATTATAGTTGGTGCATAATTATGTGTTCGGAACTGTGTGTTAGAAAATTAAAAGGCAAAAATATTTTCTTTTCTTGATAATTACTTGTGATTTCTTTGTATTGTTATTAACTTCTTTTACGTCTTCTTTTATCTTCTTATCATCAAGCAACTACCAAAAAACATAAATGCATGAAGATCAAACAACAAGGACACAAGATATAGGATCTTAGTCAAGGCAAAATCCCTCTTCTAGGGGAAAACCGAAAAAATATTTTATCTTCCTTTAGAACCAAATAAAATGAGACAACCAAGACCCTTAGAAAAATAATAAGACCTCCTCCAATCCACCAAGTTAGCCTTCCAACAAAATCATCTAGTCAACAAAAGTCAACCCTCTTTAATAGTGCTACAATCATTGATTTCAACCCCTCCTACATTAGAATTTCGGCCCCTACTGCAAACCATCAATTTTCGGCCCTTGCTACAACTCAGAACCTCGCACGTGTGGACTAGAAACAAGAGAAAATGATCTTCCTTCCTTCGTTAGGGTTCCTCCTTTCTTCGCTATGGTTTTTCTTCCTTCTCCATTCCTTTATCACTCCTCTTTATTGCCTTAGCACTTCCTTGTGATTGCAAATCTAACTTCTTACTTGGATGCCACAATAGGTCGAGTTGCACTGCTTATATATAGTGGTCGAAGCTCCCTTATGAGTCCGACTTGGTGGAGGAGCTTTCCATCCTCTGAATCAACTAGATCATCATAAGGTGGAGTATATATGTCTGGCTACCTTCTTTCCCAAATCGATCTCCTCAACATTGGAGAATTAGGTTCTTATTCTTTTGATTCATGTTCTTCTATAGAGTTTAATTCATTATCCTACAATTCAAACTCGAATTTTTCTAATTCTTTCTCCCTTGGTAGGACTTCTTGTTTGAAAACATATTTGATTTATCTAAATACCACATCTCGAATATACACAACCTTCTTGGTTTCTAGATTCTAAATTTTATAACCTTTCATAACATATTTATACCTAATAAAGATGCAGTTTTTGGTTTTGTTATCCAACTTACTCCTATTTTCCTTTGGAATGTGTACATAAGCATCACAACCAAATACCTTGAGATTTTTAAGAGAGGGTTTCTTAGCAATGCATACATCGTGTGGAGTCTTTCCATCCAACGTTAATGAGGGTGATCGGTTTATTAGGTAACATTTAATATCCAATCTTTTCCTAACCTGGCACCACTGAGCATGCTCCTTGCTTTTTCCATCAACTTCATGCTCACTCTTTCTACAACTCCATTCTATTAAGGTGTATATGGAATAGCCTTATGGCTTGATTCACATCTGTTCTTATAGAATTCCTTGAATTCATTTCTACATATTTCTCCACCATTATATGACCTTAGCACCTTAATTTATCGTATGTTTGATCCTCCATAAAAGCAATAAACTGATTAAATTCATCAAACACTTCAATGTTCTTCTTGAGGAAATAAATCTAGATGTATTTCTAAATAAGTCATATATAAATGAAACATGGTCCACAGATTTAAGTAGTGATGGAACCAACACAGTGTTGAGAAATGTAACTAGTATCAGTCTTCATAATTGTTGTCTAGCTCGTGATATGATGTAATTCTTATGTATTTGTCAAAAGAAATAAAAAGGAAACTATTATGAAGATCAAAAGAAAATCATTTATATAAGCATGGGTTTCATGCTCAATTTATTTTATTTCTAGTTCTAAGCACCCATTGTGTGCTTCTAGGGTTTGCGTCATGAGTCATTGTCCTTGTCATCTTGTATTAGACCCTTCTTGGGCTTTTTACATCAAAGAAGATTTTTTTCTTGTGTCAAAAGTGTAATTTGTGCTTTGGAAAAAGGTCATGGTTGAAGAAATGTTAGCCTTGGACAAGAATGAGGCTTAGGATCTAATGGAGTTTCCAAATGGAAGAAATCTCATTGGTAGAAAATGGATGTTTAAGAAGTTGAATTAAGAAGGAAAAGTGGAGAAATACATAGCTCAACTAGCAACAAAAGGTTATTCTTGAGTAAAGGGATTTGACTTTGGTGAGATTTTCTCCTATTTCCAAGTTAACTTCTATTAACTTTCTTTGAAATGTTGTTGTTGCTTTTGATTTTGAAGTAGAAAAATGGATATGAAGACAACATTCCCCCATGGGGATTATATGGAAGAATAAATCTACATGAAGTGGCCATAAGGCTTTGCAATGAAAGGAAAGAAAGAGTTAGTATGCAGGTTGGAAAAGTCTCTACATGTGTTAAAACAATCACCAAAAATGTGGTATCAAAAAATTGATACTTATATATTTGGATTTAGCACCACAAGGAGCAAAGTTGATCACTATTTATATTTCAAACTAGTTGGTTGTTGACTTATTTATTTGGTCTTGTACTTCGATGATATGTTGTTGATTGGATAAGGAAATCATCTAGGATGTGAAAAATCAGTCGTTCTCTAAATTTGACATGAAGGATATTGGTGTTGCAAATTTCATTTCAGGCATGGAAATTAAAAAAGATCTCACAAACAAGAAAATATGGTTAAATCAAAGGAAATATGTCAAGACAACATTGTAAAGGTTTAATATTCAAGAATGTAAACCGATAAAGGTCCCTTTTCCTATGGGTGTTAAGTCATCTACATATTTATATCCCAAGACATAGGAAGAGGAAGAAGACGTGTCCCATGTTCCATATGCTTGTGTAATTGGAAGTTTGATGTATTCAAGTTGTACTATACCAAACGTTACACATGCAATGGGAGTTTTGACTAAGCATACGTCAAAACTAGGAAAGGAGCACTAGGAAATAATAAAGTGGATTTTAGGTATTTGCATGTTTTCTGGGTATGGATTGTGCTACCAAGGAAGACCAAGATTGCATAGAGTATTGGACATAAATGAATTTGTTGATACAAACTAGGCTAAATATATAGATTGCAGAAGATTTGCAAGTGGGTGTGTGTTTAACCTATCTAGAGGAGCAATTAGTTAGATGAGAAAGAGATAGTCTGTAGTTGTTCTCTCAACTATAGAAGTTGAATACATGTTAACCACTCATGCAAACAAGGAAGCAATATGGTTACAAAGATTTTGTTCAAATATTGGGTTGGTACAATAGGTTGTAGTGATAAATTCTGACAGTCAAAGAGCAATCTATGTGGGGAAGAACCAAACTTATCATCCTAAAACAAAGCATATTGATGTTCAATATCACTTTGTGAGAGAAATGGTTGAAGACAAGGTGGTGTTAGTGGTGAAGGTGGACATCTTGAAGAATGTTGAAAATGCACTAACAAAGCCTGTAAGCATTGAGAAGTTTTCTTGGTGCAAAGAAACAATAGGCATTACTACCTTGGATCATTGATCCATAAATCTTGTGGCCCCTAGTATGCAATTAAAACAACAAGTGGAACAATGTTGGATAAGTGTTATATTATTTGCAGACAATGTAGTAGGAGTGAGAGCCATAAGGGGGGTTGCAAGGGGCGTAGTATCCGCCATATGAGGCCCCAAAGGGGCTCGCTAAGTGAAAATCATTGATAGTTATTTATCAAGTAATTCTTCTTGATATAGTTTTCAACTTTTGGTGGTTTCATGGCACAAGCTCTTGCGTCCATGGTAATGTAATTTTGATTAAGGAACTACAATTGTATTATAATCCAAGGTCAATGGATTGGGGTTTATGATGTGTTGTAACATTGAAAGAAATGTAATGCAATGAAAAATATGAGGTGCAAGCTCTAAACATTCTTTATGGTTTCTTCAGTTTGGGTTTCCAAAGTAAAATCTCTATATTAAATTTGTGTGCGCGCCATTGCAACTTTTCTACTTTTATTAAGAATGTATTTGTACCAATTAATTGTACAAGGTTAAGACCAATGAGGGTAACCTATCTAAGCTAATTGAACCAATAAAAATAAGAGACAATAAAATAAGAGACAACATTTGATTATAGTGCATCTCTCTCTCTCTCTCTCTACATACACACATATATATCCTTGCATTCTTCCATGTTATTAGTACCTACACCTAATCCAAGTGTATAAAAGATATATTGTGAGATTCAAAGAGATAGATTACACCTCCAACCCCACAAAGGCCAAGGGTACGTGGACCATCAAATTAAATATAATGAGTTTCTTTTTCATTCATGAGTTATGGGGTATTTTTTTTAGAAAGTTAATTATTTGCTACTAGTGTAGATCAATTTTAACCTTGGATTTATCAAACGTTGAGAGTAATAAAATCCATTGAGATATAATTTTTTTATCATTTAAGATGAATATTTTTTAATTATTGTCTCACTCAACTCTAGAGAACTTGACTCTCACTACATGTGAAGATATGATATGTGGAAATACACTTCTGATTATAACATGCACACACGCACACACACAGACATAGATATTATAACATACACACATGTATATGTATATAGAAAGGTAGACAAGGCCTTCCATTCTTTGATGTTATTAGTACCTATACTTAATCCAGATCTAAAGAATATCTTGTGAGATTCAAAGAGATAGATTACACCTTTGGCTCCACACAGACGAAAGGAACCTTGGCAAGGACCATGAAAGTAAACCTATGGATAAGATTAATCAATCTCAAAATTTCCAACCTGCTTTGGCGTTAATGTCATTGGAGTAAGTTTTATGCCTCCATAAAGGTATTCTATTTAATTTTGTAATTGAAAAGGAGACATGTCCATGTGTGTACATGGTTTTTGTCAGTGGCATTTACTCCAAGTGCCATTCATGGAATGCAAGAAAGTGTCCATATGTGTGTGTGTGTGTGTGTGCATGTGTGTGTGTGTGTTGGGTAATACGGGATCACAACCAATAATGTTACGGAATTCACAGCTCTAGAAAGGGTCTTTTGTTAGCTCATCGGTTGGAAGTTTACAGGCTTCAAATAATAGGGGACTCTCATCTGGCGATTCAGGTTGCTCATAGGATGATTAATGGCACCCCTATCTCTAAAGTGATTAAAAGTTGGAGATTGGAATGCTAGACATCAAGAATATGAGATATGCACTACTCTTTCTTATATGTTATCACTTTGCATACTAGGTAATCAAGAAATTAGGTTATGGATTGGTTGGAGAATTGGGGGAATCCAGAGTCCAACCCAGAGTTTGCCACTCAATGGCCTCCTCCTCTAGCCGTGCAAGAATCTTGTATTCTAGAGACCCATATTGATAAGGACAAATCAACCCCGATGGGGGTGACAATTGAATGATCGACAACCCAAGATGTGGGTGTTAACTCTAATACAATGCGACATTAATGTGGGTAAGACATGTTGGGGACGCTTTGTATCACACTCGACAAATAAAGGTTTTGGAAAATCTTATGAATATAATTGTTCTTGCATTGGTCGTGGAACTCATTTGTAGAATTCAGGGGATGAGGGATAAGTTTGTAGAGAGACAAATTCTCTAGGTACTAAAAGTGGCTTACCAGTGAAGCAATTCCCATCTCCTAGCCTTTCCCCTCTCCTAGCGTGAAGTTGGTTTATTTAAGAGTTGTGTGGGAAAATTTAATGCAACATCAACTTTGGTGGTAACACAAAGCACCATGTGGGACCTCGAGACGCATTGTGTTGCTGTGGCAAAGAGGAATTCAGTGAGGATTGGGTGTGAAGCGGATTATGTAGTAGGTATGCCCCCATCGTGACTCTTGGGCTAGCCCACCTCGATTCCTCACGTGTAATTTTTCATGGTGAGTTGGTCAATGTTGTATTGTATAGATTTGAGTTGTTAGGTAGACCCAGGCACGAGCCGGAGTCCTAGTCGTGTCCCTCTAATTCAACCGTATGAACATCATGGATGGGAACGGTGGGTTGATCTGAATTCAAAGGGGTTCCACTTCAAAAGTGAAATGGTTTACTTGGGGAAGGCAGTTCTCCAATGGTTTACTTGGTAGGCTGGAAAACCCATCGGATTTAAATGCAATGGGGTTCCACTTCAAAAGAGAAATGGTGTACTCGGGGAAGGTAGTTCTCCAATGGTTTATTTGGTAGGCTGGAAAACCCTTCGGCTCAAAGGGGAAAATGATACATTCCGTAATAAATTGAATAATGGTCTGTCACATTCATGGCCCCAATTTTGAATTTAGCTGTTCGCCGCGTAATTCCAACCGGTAACCATATTCACGACGTAAACTGCTTGTCCGTGAAAAATAACATTGGAAATACAAATAATTTACCTGCTCATAATTTCAACGGAGAATGATACCCTCATAGAATACACAATAAAAATACTCTTTTGAGTATACCCTCCCCCACTTTGTTGGAAGGCTTTACTTCCACAAAGCGTAAACGCTCTTATATTATTCCATAATTTCCATGTGCATGGTTGTTAGGAAGACCTTTCAAGAGCACGAGGGTACACTCAACTACCATAAAGTGATAGATATTCAAATAGGGTTTCACTGTTAACTGGTTCAAGATTTTATGTTGATAGATATTCAAATAGGGTTTCACTAGTTAACTGGTTCAAGATTTTAGATTTTACACCTATATAGTTAGTTTAGTGTTTACAAGTTTTTTTAGTTGGAAAATGTTTAAAAGATTTATAGTTTAATGGATTAATAATATAGTATTTGATTTAGTCAAAGGATTTTAACTAAAGAGGTTTGATGAACAATTTATTTTCCTAAAAAATCTATAGGTTAGTTGATTAATAATATAACATTTGATTTAGTTAAAAGATCTTAGCTCAAGGGATTTGGTGAGCAATTTGTTTCTCCAACTTGTGTTCAAGTCTTGTGACATATTTGCATCAAACACCTTAGTGACATTTATGAATGGTATATGGTATAATTGTGGCAATTGATCTTTAGAAGTTGACAATTCTCCAAAAAAAATCATAAAATATAGTATTTGACTTAGTTTATTATGTTTAATTATGATTAAATATGGTCAACAATAAAACTTAGGGAATTAATGGATTAATTATAAAGGTATATAAGTTAGTTATAGGAATTGTAAGTTAGTGGATTAATGGTTAGGAGGTGTGTTCGTGAGTAAGTTAATGTTGAGGGGGTAAGTATATTAGTCGTTGAGGTTATTTCGGGTTATTAATTTAAGGACATCAAGTTAGGTATTAAGAGGTTCATTGCATTGTCTCCAAGCCAGTATGGTAGAGATGTTGTAATGTTTAAACATTTTTAGTCGATCAAATTACATAAAAATAAAAATAAAATAAAGTAATTATAATTATCAATAAAACATTTTTGACTCAATCAAATTATATAAAAGTAAAAATAAAGATAAAATGAAATGAAATAAAAAACATAAAATTAATAATTAAACCAATCTAGATCCATCTTAACTCTGGATCTACCAAGTGTCGATGGGGATCAAATCTCTTTTCACTCTAAAAGATCTTTGCATCTCAAGAAATTTGATCGTGCTTGGTACATCTAGAGTTAAGATGGATCTAGGCTGGTAGTAGTGGATTGAGATTAGTTATTAATGGTTCATGTTTAAGTTAGATTTATGAGATCAATGTGTTAGGGATTAAGGGTTTAATGACTTGGTGATTCAACTTTGTGAATGAATTATGCAAATATGAATTAAAGGTTAGGCGTTAGTGGATAAGGAACTAGTGAGATAACAATATTAACACACAAATTATACATGACACATAATAAAAGCTCCTTACATTAATAATATAAATACTAGTGATTGAAAATGAGAGAATGTATTATGTGGTTTCAAGGCAATAGTGCATAACTAAATATCAAAGTAATTTTGTAGCCTCAACTGATTAAAAGTCTTTTATAAAAAGTCTCTTTATAAATATATGTAATTACCAACTCTGAAAGGCAATTTTGTTTTGTAGAAAAGAGTTTTCTAATAAAAAAAATTGTAATTAAGAAGTAAGGAAATGTTTTGTAAGAATTTAGAGAAACTTATAGGAACATGTTGTAATTTGTATTGGGTAATACATTGTGTTTGCCATGAAAAATGAGTGAGAGGAACATGTATGTTTCTTTATTTAGGAAATATAATAGTTTTCTTGTCTGGAAAAGAAATAAAATCTCTTATAAAACAAGTTATTGATATTGTAATCGTTTGTATAGGTTTAATAGCTTGAGTGAGCCTAATGGTCAAGAACTTGTGCTTGTTTGTAAGAAGTCTTATAGATTCGAACCTAGAGTAGAGTAGAGTATGTACACCTCCATAGACTTTAGTGGGAAAATCACGACCCAAAGACAAGTCCCTAGTTCCACAAATAAGAGGGTCCCATACACTAATTTGATGTCTTGAAAATATAATATAAGACGATATTAAATTGTTTAATATAAGACAATATTAGATTGTTTAAATTAATTAATATGCTTAAATAACATTACCATGATTTTTTTTATTAAAATGTAAGTTGTAAAAACATAATACAATCTAAGAAATTCATAAACTCGAAATTTTGATGAAAATAGATTAATTACTTTATATATTATGAATGTTGAGAGATATTTCGATAAAACTAGCTGCTCAATTAATTAGAGGATTCATGAGCACACAACCAACATCAAACATGGAAGGTCCCACTCCTCCTCTTTGGCAGAACATGCGGAAAAGACAAAACATCACATTTGCATTGAAGAGGCGAGGGTCATTGCAAGGATTGATCATTTTCATCTTCGTAAGTTTAGGGAGGCCTTGGAAATTGAAAGGAAGCCTATCAATCTGAATAGAGAGGATGGTTGAAGTATTAACAAATGTTGAATACCTACCTTGTATTCCTATTTTTTTTTAAATATTTATTTATTAATATTATATTATTTTTAATGAGAATTTCACTTATTCCTTTATTTCTTATTTATTTACTATTAATTTTTTTACCATATTATTTTATTTTTTGGATTTAAATAATAAAATTGAGTTAATTCATTATCTTGATTTATATCTATATTTTATTTATTTTATTTTTTCCATTTTCTTATTACTATTTTTATTTTTATTGTTTAGAATAGTTATGTTTGACGTTATTATTTTTATTTTGTATATTTATTTATTTATTTTCATTTTCTTATTACTATTTTTCAGTTTTCTTGTTTAGAATATTTAATTTTGACCTTATTTTTTTTTGTCGGTCAAAGTCTGTATTATATTATCATAGCAAAAACAAAATTTACAGTAGGAGCCACGATGGTTTGATTACATTCAGTCAACCCAGAAGGCATGTATTGCCTGTACAACTTGGGTGCTTGCCAAGGCATTCAAAGCACTTGGTTATTTGCCGCAAAATTACAAAAAAACATATTGAAACTATCATCATGGGGGAGGGTGCAGGGGGCTAGGCAGAGGAGCCGCGAAGAGATGATCCTGATGGTGCATGTGGTAGCTGATGTGATCCACTTGGGTCTCTTGGGCTTGAAGGTGGTATTGTGAGTGCTTTGGTAAATGACACAGACTCTCCAGAGCCTCAAGGGTCTTCGTCTGTAGGTTTTGGACAACATTGATGCAGGCCACTAATTCGTTTCGATCATCGCACCTTTGTTCACGTAAGGTGTCCAGATTGAGCTGGATCTGCTAGAGCTAAGCGAAAATGGCTCCAAGGGTGGCCGGAGCCTCAATCTGGCATGGAGAAAATGCCATGGCCGTTGCTGAATGTTGGCTCTCCGTAGACTTCAAGTGGGAGCTCGGGTCTCCTGGTACCTCGCGGTTGTCCATGCCTCGTCCAAAACCACCACACCGAGCCTGACCACGTTCTCTCGACATACATGCACCCTCCTCTTCCGTTCATTGTGTTAGGATGCAACACCAAGTTGCTCCAATTCCCTTAGCCCGTGAAACCCACGCTCCACCCTACATCCAAGGCTGAGCTTGTCTTTGACCGCGTCTCGAGCCTTGTAGACGAGGGACACACGACCGCCACCAGTCTCCACACTACCATCCAAGGAGGTGAAAAAGCTCCACCACCCACAAATTTGTATTGCAGGAGAGCCAGACTGCTCTGTGAGCCCAAGGCAGAACCACCTAGGGACTGGGCCATAGAGGAATTGTTGTTGCGTAGTCTGAATATTTTGAGCAGGCACCCAGGCTGAAAATATGAATCTCCCATCCAAAGATGTGTCCCCCACTCTAAATTCATCGACACCACCCTCGTTCGCCTCCTGGTGCAACGTGCGCATTCCCGTGCCGTTTCCAGGATGCCTCTCGGCTACCACCCTCTCACCATCACTGCCTGACGGACCTGCCACCCTCCTTGTCTCAGGTCGGTAGAGCTCAAGCCAAGGTTTGAGGGCCAACGGATGCTCTTTTGCACATACCACAACATCGACCTTCACCATCACCTGCAGAAACCAAATTCTCTAAACGACGTCCATCCTGCGCTTAACAATAAACTTACCTATTGTGAGAACGCCTGCCCCGAGGTTATTTACCACTCGCACGTGGGAGGGTGTTGAGTCGGTCGGTGTGTGGCTGGGGACCGGGCAGGCCTTAACTGCTCCCCTCCCACTTGTCCTAGTGATTGGACACCCCCATCGGGGATAATTTTGACCTTATTATTATTGGCCTTCGTTTTGATTAAAATAATAATATTAATAAAATTAATTTAATTCTTTATTTACAACTAATTTCCATCCATTACTTTATTCTAATTAAAAAATGTTTATTAATTAATGATAATTTTTTAGTCAAAACTAGTTTTTATATTATAATGGCTAGAAAACATCTATTTAATCTAATGCCATGATCTTGTTCTTCATCTTGTCTTGAAGATGAACCACATTAGATGGTTCGGAACGTGTCGACTAAAACTTATTTTATGTGATTTTTAATGAAAGATCTCTCAACATTCATAATATGAATCACAAAAGCCTGAATTCAGATATTACTTTATATATTATTTATTTATTATCCAAACAAAATATATATACACTAGTCTAGATCCATCTTAAATTTAGATCTATCAAGTGTCGATAGGGATCAAACCTCTTAAGGTGAAAAACTTGAGGAAATGTTTGCACCTCGATGGATTTGATCTCTCTCAATGCTTGATAGAACCAAATCTAAGATGGATCTCGCCCAGTTTAATTATTAATTATAATTATTATTTTATTTTATTTAATTTTTTATTTTTATTTTTATGTAATTTGACGAGGTCAAAATGTTTTAATTAATAATTATAATTGATAATTTTATTTTTTAATTATCTTTTTTTATGTAATTTCGCTGAGTCAAAATGTTTACGTAGCATATTAATAGGATAGAACAGGACAACATCTCTTCCATACTGGATTAGAGAGCATCTCTCGATGCAATTACACTTAAAAAAAGGTTTTCACCGCAAGAGATTTGATCCCTCTCAACACTTGATAGATCCAAAGTTAAAATTGATCTAGGCTAGTTTATTTTATTTTAATTATTGTTATTTTTATTTGCCTAAGTCAAAGCATTTACATATCATAACATAATAGGACATTACAACATCTCTTACATATTGGGCTAGACAACGCCTATCGACGCAACAATTAAAATAGTATTATACCAACATTATACTTTATAAACACAGTTTTTGTTATTAATATGATAATGATGATGATGATTTCCATCCACTAAGGCCAATATGGTCTATTAGATCTTAATAAGGCAAGAAATTAATCGAATTTTTTAAACATATTATTTCTATGCTTAAAGAGAAGTGAGAGGAGTGTTCCCAGAGTGCCATATTTTTGTTGCCTTAATAAGTCAAGATGGTTGGTAATGTGACAAATATTTTGAAAATTAGATTGGATTTTACTATAAGTTGGGAAATCTAAGAGAAAATGTTTTATTGGCATTTTTGTTATTGATGGTAAAGGAACAACATGGGAAACAAAGTATGTCGTAGTTGATGATTAACATCAAAGTATAGGCTTGATGTGTCATGTTTTTGAAGCAATTGATGTTGCGATGCTTGTGAGTAGAAAGGTAGAGAGGAGAATGTTGAAGGAGTTGTGATGACTAGTATTGAACTAATTTCCTATGCATATGTTGGAATTGAAATGTTCATTAGTATATTGTTGATCACTATTATCGTCGATGGCAAGGTAGGTTGCTTGATGTTTGATGCTTGATTATTTTTATGCTTATGATAGTTGATTGACGTGTGTGAGGAAGCATGATCAACAAGGTATGTTTGATATGTCATGTTTGTAGAGTATGTACAAATTCCTTGTAGATTCAAACTGCTAATTGTAATTTACTAAAATAATAGACTTGAATATACTCTACCAATTGTGGAAACAATAAACGATCACAAAATCACGAAGCATAGAAGAGAAATAATTCAATCAACACATTACACAATGATTTCTTGGGTGAAACCACAACTAAAAAACCTCGCTATATGTATATTGCATTAGTAATAATATATGAGAAGATTACAATGCTTTTCTCAAGCCCGAGTAACCTCTGCACTATCTCTATCTGTCTCATTACTTCCTAGACAAGCCTAGGCCAATACTTAAACCAATTTTCTTCTTGCTCAAGTCCCTATTTCCTTGCGTTGTTTCCTTGGGAATTATCCCCCTATTAATTAGGGAAATCCTCGATTGGAATTGCACAATACATCATGGGCCTTTCTCAGACTGCATGCACCACCTATACAATTTGGATGATTATACCACTGATATTACACCACCCTTCAACTCCAATATGAATTGGGTAACTCATAGATCACACATGCATGAGTTATTTATGGCTCATTGATCAGTTAAATGGTTGATCACAGAGTACACACCCCAATACTTGACCTCCGACTAGTTCCTCCGACAATTGGAACTAGTTAAACTAACTTTAACTCAAATAAATTGAATTAATTAATTTCAACTCAAAATAAAATCAATGAGGGCTCCTATAAATTAGGAGACACTCTACATGACTCAAGTCAGACCCTCAACTCGAATTAACTGAACCAAGTCAAACTAACTTAGTTAACTCGTACAAGCTGTCATGAGATGTGGAATTACAATTTTCTTCTAATTTTATTCAAGGGAAAATTAAATTAGAATCTTTACTGGTGCCATTTTCAACACTCCCTCTTAGCAAGAAATGGATTATAAAATACCCCGATCCTGTCTCTATGGAACTCAAATGTTCCTCTTGATAATGCCTTATTCAATATATACACATCATGTTCCTCTGTAGGAATGTACTCTAGCAACAAGCTCTGCCTCTACACACAATCTATGATATGGTGGTACAATATGTCGATATGCTTGGATCTATCATGAAAAACTGGATTCACCGAGAGTTTGATACAACTCTGGTTTTCATATTAAATCACTATAGGATCCATCTGCTGACCAAATAACCCAATAAGGATCCTCCTCATCTAGATAGCCTCACAAGCTGCTTGACTAATAGCCATGTACTCTACGTCTGTTGAACTGAGTGCAATTGATCTCTGCTTCCTGTTGTGCGAAGAAACTGTTGCTGACTCAATACTGTAGATTCCTCCTTATGTGTTCTTCCTGTCTAATGGAATCCCTGTCCAATATTCACATGTGAAGCCTTAAATATTCACTCCCTCTGTCTGTTTATACCAAATACCAAACTGATTGGTACCTATGAGGTATCTCAACACATGTTTGGATGCCTTCCAATAGATTTGGTGGCTTAACCATTGCTTGACTAATTTGGTTAGCTACATAATACATGTGCAGTCGTGTGTTCACCAAGTACATAAGTGAACCCACAAGCTTCCTATAAATGGTAGCTTCTACCACTTCGCCTGAAGTAGCATCTTCCTTCCTCCAATTCCCTACTAGAGGTGTCTCCATGGGTTTGATGTTCTCCATGTGAAACTTCTTCAGTATCTCATTGGCATACTTTCCCTGAGAGACAAATAGTTCCCCATCTCCCTGCCAAATTTTCAAACCAAGGAAATAATTCATGAGCCCCATGTCTTTCATCTTGAATTCCCTTGCAAAATCCTCTTTGCTAGATTTTATCAACTTCTCATCACCTGCTAGAATTAAATCTTTGAAATATAATACTATAATCAATAATTCAATTTTAACCACAATATGGTAAAGGTTTGCATTTGCTTCACTTTTGGTGAAGCCCAACTTAGTGAAATAGTTGTTGATCCTTGTCTACCAAGAACGTGGTGCTTGTTTCAATCCATAGAATGCTCGCTTGATTCTGCACACATGTGACTCTCTATCAAAGGTCTCAAATCCTTCTGGATGCTCTATGTACACCTCTTACTCAATCATTCCGTTGAGGAATGATGTCTTCACATCCATATGATGTATCTTCCATCTCATCTTGCGGTGAAAGTGCTAGAATAGATCTGATTGAAGAGTACCTTGCTACTAGAGAAAAGGTCTCCTCCTAATCAATTCCGTCCACCCGAGAGAACCCCTTGGCCACAAATTTGGCCTTGTGTTTGTCGACACTCACATATGTTGCTTGCTTCACTTTGTAGATCCACCTGGATCCGACAACCGACTTGTCCTCTTGCCTTGAGACAACTTCCCATGCATTGTTCTTGATAATGGAATCATATTCCTCTACCAAGGAATAAACGTATGCTGGTTGTTGCACTACTTCCTTGAATGAGGATCGCTCAGTTTCTACACTCTCGCTCATCAAAGCCATGTAGCTAGTGTATTGACCTGGTGACTCCTCTACCTGCACTATGATGTGGGTGCTCCCACATTCTCTCTAGCATCATGCATCAATATTTTAGCCTCTATGGTGCACTTCCTTCCATCTCTAGATGTCTTTGCATGAGTGGGTAATTTCACTCTCCTCTCCTATGCTTGTGGCTACTCCACAACATCCCGAGGTTCTTACTTTGGAGCTAAAAGTTGCTCATTTTCATGCAACTGAAGCTCCCTCTCAAGGGAACATCTCATGGAATTCTCTTCATCTAAGTTCACGTCTCTACAAACAAATTTCATCCTGTGGGATGGCAGGTACACCCGATAGTTGTGAGGTGTATCATTTTACCCCACAAATATGCCCAACGCAACTGTGATTCTATATTTTTCCTTGCGTCCTTGGAAACATGATAGTAAATTGATGAACCAAAGATCCTGAAGTGTGCCACATATGGTTTCTTACCTGAAAAAAGCTTATTCTGATGTACTCTGTTAGGGTCCTATAAATTATAGGATCTCAAGGTGATTGAGTATTTTATAGTTGCAATTTCATATTTTACATGATTTTCAATATTCAAATGATTTCCAAAAAAAAAATGAAAAAGAAAAAGAAAAGAGGGCATGTCAAAAAAGAAAAAGTTGAAAAGAAAGAAAGAAAAGAAGAAGAAAACCCACAAAAAAATAGCACTGAAAGTGCTGCAAGTCAAAATGCCACTACTGATAAGTTAGTTTGTTCAATTCATACAGTTTAAGCATGATTGAACAAGTTTGAATTTCTGTTAAATAGGTTAGTGAATAAAGACTTACCAAACAGTTTAACATTGGTAAGTCAGTAGCTAGGTAGAAATGAAATTGATTCAACTGTCTAAACCAGAATCAATAGGTAAAATAAGGGATAAAATAGAATAGATTTTCATAAAAAAAGAGAGATAATCTGGTCTACTATTTCAAATGCACCCTTCAAAAGAAAAAGGTGAAAAAAATGTTAGATTAGAAGGAAGGGTAGGTAGAGAAAGAGAAGGTGATTTAGGGAAAAAATATGAAAAACTCTTTCCTAAGTTGTAGAGCAAATATATTTTTGTATGTTGGAGAAAACGTAAGGGATGAAAGTTTATCCTAAAGTTTGAAGACTTGATTTATTCAAAGGTTTTTGGGCATTATGTTCATTTTCCTAAGTTTTATACATTCATAAATTCAACCCATATTCCATTTATTCCCCGACCCCACCACTCATCTCGTCACATCACATTATTCTCTCGACACCTGTCCCTTCATCTCACCTCATCCATTTTAATCCGACGGTTGTAATTTCTCTTTAGCCCCCCCACATCATCTGAACTTTATTGTTGTGGGGGGGGGTGGGGGGTGGGGTTTCCAAATTTAGTGGTATTGAAACTGGACCCACCTCATACATGGCAGGCGCAGACTATTTCGCACCCCCCCTCACCGAAGCCGCTTACCGCGCGCTACCCCCTCCGAAAGTTGTTTTCTCCGCTACCATAAACCACCCTCCCGACTGTTATCCTTCCTCCTATAACATCGCGCCACCTCATCCACCCGTTTCCCATCCAATCAGCTTCGCTCCCGCCTAAATAAATCCGTTGGATAATTAATGTGTTTAATCGTTAATCAACGGACCCATGCCACAGACAACAGGAAAACCAAAAAAACTATAAAATCAATCCATCCCACCTGTTTCAAACTTTACTGTTATCATCTCCACCACAATTTTTATTTTATTTTATAGGTCAAGCACATCAAATTCCAGTGTTTCCTCTAGGTTTTCCTCACTTCAATTCCGCCTCTGCAATCTGCTAACCTACATCACCAACTAAGTTGATCAGCTCCGCAGTTTAAATCAACCATGCCTCCCAAGAAGAAAGGTCGGGAACCCCCCTTCAATCCCATGATTCACCCTCCAATCGACCTTGATCATGTTAGCCTAGTAGATAAGGATTTTAAGATTCACGAGACACTTTATGAGTTTGACCTCTTTGACGTTTATTGTTGGTTAGAGGACAAACTAATAGACAGTGTTGATGATATTTTCCTATGGGACACCAACCTACCTTACTACATCTTCCATAAAACCCACAATGCCCCTGAGTTTATTAGAAGATGTTGTCCCTGCAACATTCCTAACCATAGAGTTGTAATTTCTCCTACCGGTGAAGTTTTGTTCACAATCAATGTGCAATCCATCATCCAAATAATGCAAGGACCTTCAGCAGAAAACACTACCCCATTTTCCCGAGAAGCCCTCATAGAAATGTACCAAAAGATAGATTTTGATAAGAGAGCCTCAACCCATGAGATATTCCTAACTGAAAATACTCCTTTTCCTAAGAAAAATCCCCCATATCCCTCATCTTTACTCCCTGAAAGAACCAAGCAAATAACCATAGTCGTTCCAAGCCCTTAGTCATGTTTGATTTTAGGCAATTCTTGGCTAATAACATCCATGACCAATTTATAAAATTTCATATTGAAGGAATATTTAAATATACTTCTGTCATTGTCTACATGTTCTTATCTTTTCAGGCATAAAAGTTTCAGTTTGCAATGAAGAAGATGGATGAAGACGAACACCCATAGTCTGTCATTTTTTGGACCACCTTACTGATGAAGGAGCAAGAAGAATTCAGTTATAAGCAGTTTATTGAGCTATTTCTACATCTTGCCATGAATATTCTAAATGGCACAGTTGAGCCCAGAATAAGTGAAGAGATTAAAAGAACAATGCAACTTTCATATAAGGTCAGAATAATAGATTGGTATTTATACCAAAATTATATAGAGCTGAGAGTATATGGGTGTGAATTTCCTCCCTATAAACTACCAAAATTCATCCTAATGAGGATTTTTGCCCTGGAATATATCAGACAAATGCTGAATGCCGATGAAGTGCATTTTGTCTCAGCGAAAAATAAATCTCAGTTCAGGATAAAGTCTGAGATAGGGCCATTTATATGCAACAGCAGGGCAACAGGAGAGAAAGCAGACAAGAGACTGAAAGAAATGAAGTTTGCTCCTAGCTTCACATGGTATTATGATATTCTTGGGGTCATTTCTAAAATGAGGGTGGAGAATAAGTCTACACCCTAAACTCATACACAAAGGAAAACATAGAACAATTCAGAAACCAGACAAAGTGGGTAGAGAATACTTTGCAGGAGGCAGAGGAGCAGGCCATATATACTTTAGGTTTACAAACACCTGTACCACAACAAAAACAAAGCAAAGAAGACAAACAAGAAGCAACAGGGAAGAGGCAAAGAGAAGACCAGTAACATTTAGTGACTAATACTCCCAATAAAGAGTTCAAGATGAAGTATAGGAAAAGGGCCAGAATACATATGGACATTGATGAAGGTAAAGAAACAGAGCAAGAGAATATTATCAATATCCTAGATACTCCAGGATCATCTCCAGTGGGAGGACAACCCATCACTTCTCCTACTACCTCAACTTCTATCTTAATTCAGCAGTAGACCCTCCAAACATCTACATCTAGTGATGCAACAGGAGAAAGGGAGAAAACGGTGTTTGATACCTTAAGGGAGATCAAACTTAGGATTGAATCCCAAAGAACAACACTTACACCCAATTTTATAAGAAAACCTCTAGCTCACAGAGCAGATTTTTATCTGCCTTTGATTCAGAGAAGGGTAGAATGCACATGGCATTTCTAGAAGTTCAAATTTCAAAACCCAAGATGGCAACAGACTACAAGCAGAGTTCTTTTGAATTCAACAACAAATACATTCATCACATAAGACCAAATGGAAATGAACAAACAGATAGGTGAAATGATCTCTTCCACCTTAACAAACACAACTATGAATTTGTCTAAGCTGCAGGTCTCCTTAGCAAATATACAATCTCAAATCAAGATGGAAAAGATCTCTTCTATGTCCAAGGATACAAGGATAAAATACTTGGAAGATCTGGTTGTAAAGATAGGATATGATCCCTCAAATCTGCAGGTTGTGGAGAATATAATTAAGAATAAAAATGCAGATATAGTAGCCTTGAAGAAGCAGCTGAAAATTTTAGCTATAGAGGACCCTCTTACAAAAGAGAGAGAAGATATAGAGACCCAGAAATATGATATGATGAAACTCATCATGGATTAGACTGCACAGTTAAAAAAGATGGAGGTTGAAATGGAAAAAATGGTCAAGGAAAAAGAGCAGGCTGCCAAAACTTCAATTATTCCTTTAGAGGTTGTACCCCTTACAACTTTTCCTGCATCAAAAACTTCAACAACCTGTACAGGAGTTGTTGTAGATCATCTTGATAAATCAGTGGAGAACAGGTCATTGCAGGCAGAGGAAATCAAAATATTGCAGGCTCAATAAAATATTTTACAAGATCAGATGGTAAAGACAAATATTTCTCTCTCAACAAAATCACAGAGAAATCAGAAGCAGATAGAGAGTTTACATAAATCTATAAAGGAACCATCTACTGGAAACACCTTGGGGCAAATCAAAGAAATCATATGGACCAACATCATTGAGTCCATGAATGAAATCTGGCCATATATCCAGGTCATTTTTGAGCAAAAGGACCTGATTGAGAAGGCCAATAAGGCCATCTGATATAAATAAGGATTTGGGAGACATGCCTGATACAACTAACAATATCATTAAGTTTTTGAATGCCAAAAACATATATGAGCTTGATGATCTGGGAGTACATTATAGGACTGAAACGATTCTGTAGGTGAAGAAATTCCTTACTCTAAGAAATTTGGTGCAACAACTTGAGGAAAATTGTAATGGATTGGAAATTTCAGTCAACAGGTTCTTCAATAGAATTGAGCCATTGAGCAAAAGGGGCCTCCCTTCTCTGTTTTTCATCAATGACAAACTTATGGCTAGAGATTATTATATGAAGAAACTCAAGGAAATATCACAAGATACAACAAAGTTTTCAAATATTAAAGTTGCAATGATAGGGAGAGAGTTCATGGAAGCAGTGAGTAATGATATTTCCATACAACATGAGATAAAGCACATTTTCGTGGTCAAACCCACATTTTCTAAATACACAAAGGTTGATGAAATATATCAGAAAACAAACAAAATACTTCTTCCTGATGAGGATTGATGGGAAAAGCCGTGCGAATACCAGGATGAGTGAAGAACAACTATAGCCAACATCTACAACGAGCACAATGGCCAGGACATCAACTGTTAGATCGTGCAACCAATGGTTAGAACGTGCAACAACTGCTTCTTAGACAGAATTTCTAGATGTCAAGAAATCTTTTAACGACTCCACCTTTTTGGAGCACATTTGTTTAATACAATTATGTTGTAATTAATAAGAATATTTCCTATTTTGATACAGAATCCTTCATAGGATTAGTTTAAATACTTCATGCATTCGAGGTATCAGGGGTTGGAATCTGATCATTGTAATCCTTTCTATTGAGCATTGTACTTTTTGAGCTGCTGATACATCAATAAAGAAGACCATTCACATGATACTTGTGCTATATGTTACTGGTTATGTTTTTCCTTTTGTGATATTTGTTTCCACTGTGTTTCTTTACTATATGTTAATTTAATCTAATTGTAAAACAAAAAGTGAAGAAGTAAGATTTGTTATTTGAACACCTTATTTTTGGCCGTGTTTGCAATATTTATGTTTTCTTTTGAAGTCTGATTGAGAAATTCTTGAATGCAATCTTTTCAATCACTACTGAAATCACTTATGCTTCATTTCATGATTCATCTAGAATTAAAGATCCAGTAACTATAACTAACTTTCCCTGTGATTACTCTTTAAAAAAAATTGATGCAACATCTATCTTTTATTTGACTCCATAGCCCAATGGAAAATAATTAACTTAGAAAGATCACTTAACCAACCAACCAACCAACCAAACAAACAAACAAACACTTCAAAAATTTCATACCTAGCCTAATATCACTTAAGGAAACACAACTAAATTATACAGAGAGAGCCCTCTCTCAAGCTGGAAGGGCTAGATCCCAGATTTAAAAGTGGTTTGATGTTGTCCTATATAATTATTCTTGCCAATCTTAAAATTATACAATAATAAGATACTCATACCGAGAATCTAATGAGTATTCATGTTCTGCACATAACTTGTTGTGTTGCATGCTTCAACCCACAATTGCAATGGTAGGCCTTGATCATGCAACATCACTCGTGCATCTCCCAAAATACTTATGTTATTCCTTTTAGCAACTCCATTATGTTTTGGGTTATGGGGTGTTATTAAATCCCTTCGAATGCCTTCTCATGCACATAAGTTCTTGAACTCATTGGATACATATTCTCCATCGTTATCACCCTTGAGAGGCGTCACTTTCATGCCTATGTCTTTCTCAACAAGTGCTTTAAATTCACAAAATTTTGAGAACGTCTGGTCTTTCTTCTGCATGAATAATATCCAACATTTACATGATAAATCATCTACATATATCACTTAATACCCGTGCTTGGACATGGAGGTTGTCGAGAATGGTCCACACACATCTGAGTGAACTATTTCAAGGATCGATTGCGCTCGACTGTCCTTATCATGAAAGGTGGCTTTGGTGTACTTCCCTAATGTACACCCTTTGAATGTATCACACTGCTCTAGTGCACCCTTGGGAAGTCTTATAGAAATCTACTGCATGATCTTCAAAGATCCATGGTGAAAATATCCAAGTCACCTATGCCATAGCTCATCGATGTCTCAACTCCCCACCTTCTCTGCTTTCCTGCTCAAAGCAAAAAAATATTCTACATCCAATTTGTAGAGGTTCTTCACCCAAACCTTTATCCACTTCACTTGTCTCATGGCTATGTGACAAAGGAAAGCCTTCATTTTTCTAAATATCACATTGTAGCCTCGGTCTTCGAACATATAAAAAGAAACTAAATTATTATTCAAACCCAGAACATAAAATACATATTTCAATGTAAGAGGAGAACCAAACTCCCTCTGAAAATTAACAGTACCGATTTCAGTTGTGTTGTATCTTCCATCATCTCCCATTTCGATGTGCATCTGGAGGTCCTTCTCCTCCAAGTCTATGAAGAATTTTTTATTTTCGGTCATATTGAATGAGGCTCGACTATCCAAGTACCACACATTACCCATCACCGATGTCACCATGCATGCAATGAGGGTGAAATTCAACTCAAATTGTTAAGTAAGAGCTTCACATTCTACCCCTCCTGAGGTATTCTTGTCGACCTTCTTGTGCAGACACTTTGTGGCATAGTGTCCCAGCTCATGACAATGAAAACATTTAATCTTCGACAAGTTCTTCTTCTTTCCTTCCTAGCCATAATATCCTTTGGATTGCGATTTCTTACCTTTCCTTTGTTGAGATTTTGGGGTGTTGGGGTAGCATCGGATGTGCTATAGCTCCCAAAATTTGTGGAGAGACTAGAGTCCATAAGATCTTTAAGACCCAAAAAGTGTTTTGGGAAATTCCATCTTATTTAAGAGATATTTAAGTAATTAAGATTTTTAATTAAGGGCCCTAAGTCTAACTTAGGAAAATTAAAAGATTAAAGGTAATTAAATTAAGCATGTGATGAGAATGACTTAAGTGATGCAGATCAAGCATCTTCTAATCTTAGTCGTCAATCCAAGAGCACTGAAGCTAATCTGGAATGCTAGGGCATAGTTTTCTAAGAATTTCAGAAGTATTTCAGCTGTAACGAGGGGCAGTATTGGCGAGGGGGATGGTGTAGTCCCAGGCCAAGAGTACAACGAGGGCAAAGAAACAGTAGACCAAGGCAGTGTAGAGGCAGCAGCTACGCAGAGTAGGTGAGAGCCCAACAGGGGCAACACAGAGGCAGCAAGAGGCCAGGAGGGCTGACGCAGGCCCAACTAGGGCAGCGTAACCCAGTTTGGGGTGACATAGGCCCTTCCTGAGCAGCAAAGAGGCTGACGCAGGGCAGCAGGGCTGACGCAGAGGGCTTCAAAGCAACGCTGGGGTTTCTAGAGGTCGGAAAAGGATGAATTCTATAAATCCCATTTGAGGGTGTGAATCAATCAGATTTTCTGTCTCCAGAATAGAGGTATTGCTGTAAATTTATTTCTCTATCGGGTTAACCAGTTTGGTGCCCAGATCTGTTGTACTTAGAATCTTCTTAATAATAAAAACCCTCCATAAGCTAGCAGCAACAGTTTTCCCGCATTAGGTTTTTTCGGGGATAGTTGTCCATAAAATCTTTGTGTGTCACTTTGTTATTGAGCATGTTATTCAGTTTAGATCTATATGTTAATGTTGAAGATTTCATATTAATAACTTATGTAAGTAGGAGAAGTAAATTAAGGATTTAACAGTAGGGTTTCTGTTTAAGTAAATTTAGAAAATTTCACATCCTTTTCTTTGCATTTCCATCCAAGGCAAATTTCTCCTCATCATTATGCTTGGACCACTTCAGACCACAAACACTACTACTCTGGTAGCTTTTCCCTCCCATTTACCAAATCCTGGTAGTTGTGCCAGCTCTTGGGAAGGCCTAGAAGTACTAGGATGACCAAATCATCTTCAACAACTATAACACCAAAACTCCCAATCTCATCATGACATTGGGTGAACTTGCATAAGTACTGTGGTATTGTGTCGCCCTTTTCCATTTTGATTTTTCGAAGCTTGTCCTTCAGTGCCAGCTTCCAGTGGGAAATGTTGTTCTGAAACAAGTCTTTCAAGGCCTTCCATATTGCATATAGAGTCTCCTTCCCGTGGAGGTTCGAGACAATATGATATTGAACTCCTTCCAGTAAGATCCTTCTTGCCTTGGCTACATTCTTCTTCCATTCTACTATAGTTTATGCATCTGCAGCTGCTGGTTTTGAAACATTTCTATCAATGTATTCCTTCAATCCATATCTTCCATTATTTCTTCCATTTGTTCCTTCCAAGTAATGTAATTTGAGATACCCTCGAGGGCATACTCGAGTCTCAGACCATAGAAATCCATCTTGATCCTGCTGCTAGGTCTGGAGAATAGATCTGCAAAACTCGTTCCTCCTACAAGGACATACTCATATTCTTCTCTTCTACAATGATTTAAGCTCTGATACCATGTAGAAATTCCTTGTCAATTCAAATTTCTAATTGTAATTTTCTAAAATGATAGACTTGAATCTACTTAACCAATTGCGGAAACAATAAACGATCATGATATCATGAAGCATACAAGAGAAAGAATTCCATCAACACATTATACAATTATTTCTTGGGGAAAGCCACAACTAAAAAACCCCACTATCTATATATTTCATTAGTCATAAAATATGAGAAGATTACAATGCTTTTCTCAAGTTCGAGAAACCTCTGCACTCTCTCTATTTGTCTCACTGCTTCCTAGACAAGCCTAAGCCAATACTTACCCAATTTTATGCTTTCCCAAGTCCCTATTTCCTTGCACTATTTCCTTGGTAATTATCCCCCTATTAATTAGGGAAATCCTCAATTGGAATTGCACAATACATCATAGGCCTTGCTATGATTGAATGCACCACTTATACAATTTGGATGTTTATACAACTAATTGTACACTACCCTTGAACTCCATTCTCAATTGGGTAACTTGTAGATCAGAGATGCATGAGTTATTTATGGTTGATTTATCAGATAACTAGTTGATCACATAGTACACACCGCACTACTTGACCTCCCACTACTTCCTCCAACAACTGGAACTAGTTAAACTGACTTTAACTCAGATAAACTGAATTAATTAATTACAACTCAAAATAAACTCAACCAAGGCTCCTATAATGTAGGAGACACTATACATGACTCAAGTTAGACCCTCAACTCAAATTAGTTGAACCAACTAAGTCAATTGAAACATAGACGTAAAAATGGATACTGTGGAGATTCTGAATTCCCCATCTCATAAGTCAAACTAATTTATTTAACTCGTACAAGATGTCATGAGATGTGGATTACAATTATATTCTAATTTAATTAAAGAGAAAATTAAATTAGAATTTTTCTTGGTGCCATTTTCAATAGAGTAGATTTGTATGCTTGATATGTTGAAAGGCATGTTGCAAAGACTATTGATTATGAGTAGGTGTTGTCACCATATGGTGTGATGTTATGGCTATTTTGTAATATTGTGATTGTAGGCTTGTTTTTCTTGTGATGCCAAATGATGCATGTTGAGGTTTTCTTGGTCAAATGTTGCAAATGTTGGCGTTGTGATGCAAAGAGTGAAGGAAAAAGGCAACAAATTATGATGCCTTAGTTAATGTATGCACAAATGAAAAAGGATTGTTGATGGCATGCTTATGTTGATCCAAGTATTGGAGGTGAAGGAGAAAAACATGTTGAAGCTTTTTTTCATATGGGGTGTCATTGATAGCATGGTTGTCTTGGAGCTCTTATGTTACATATCCTTATTGGTCACATATGCTTATTGGTTTTTGATGACAAGATGTAGCAGAAATTGTTGTGATGCAAGCCAAATACATGATGCAAGACAAAGACAAAGATAAAGACAAATGAAAAGACAAAGGAAAATACAAAGGCATGAATAATATTGTGGTGCAAAGCTATGGAAACGACAAATGTGTGCAAAAAAGAGTTGCAAAGATGTTGACTTGCATATGTTAGAAATTTGGTTGTTGTAATCTTTGAAGGTGGATTATATTAATGCATGTTATTTGAATATGTTGAAATTTATTTTATTGACACAAAGAATATGAATGCATGTCATTTAGATATGGTGAAATCCTTTTTATGTATTTCAATATTCAAGAGTTGAAATATTTTTGGAATTGAAGTGGCACACTTGGAATGCAAAGAGACGAGTTTTTTCATTTCATATTCATGTGTGTGGAATACTAACAATCATCAAATTTCATTTATAAAATTGTGTGAATTTTGAGAGCCGGATGGTTAGAGAGTTTGAGAATGTAAGAGTTGATTTGAGTTGTTCATTATCTGGCACATGTAGAGCAGAAGTGAAAAAAAATTGTGAAGAAGAAGAAGCGGGGACATGAATGTAGGTATGCAAATTTATGTATGAGGGGATTGTAGTGTCGTTTCAAATTGTAGCTTGATAAATTAAATTTTGGAGCCTATTGAGGTAGGAGCCTTTATGGGTTGTAGCTAGCATAAAACTTATGGGAGTTGGAGCTTCCTTGCATGTTGTATCTTGTAGAAAAATTGAAGTGGAAACCTCTTGTATGTTGGAGCCTACAAAAAATTAGATGAGATAAGGGATTAGGATCTTGCCTTTGCATCACAATAATAAAAAAGATGTGGTTTTCTCCCTTTATGGGTTCCCACTTATCTCGTGTCACTATGTGTTGTTGTTATGTGTTTATGTGGTGTTTTTAATTACTTATTACTTGTTTTTCACATATTAAATTTGTTGTTAATTATGTGTTAAGTTGATCTTTTAATAGTTATGTTAATCAGTTAAAACAAAACCAATTTATGTCCATGAAAGTAGTAAAAATATTTACCCCCCCTCTTAGTTTAGTCAAGTTCCCATCAATTGGTATCAGATTCGGTTCCTTCTGTGACAACCTAACAGCTGGAAGGTAGACCTGGTTGAATATAGATTATCAAATTATACATGTACTCAGTGCAACAAAATTTCATGAATGGGGAGATAAGGTAAAATTAGAACTGACAACTTATGGACCAGGTGTATGGAAGCTTATATGTGACAGATATAGTAAATATGATTCTCCCTCTACTCAAGAATAATAGTGGAATGCTAATGCAAAATGTGCCATGTATAACAATCTTCATAATATGGATCTTGAGGCAATGATAAATTTAAATTCTACAAAATAAATTTGGGAAAGGTTACAACTCATGCATGAAGGAGACACTAGTAGCAACATTGTATAAAAAGAGAAAAAAAAAAGAGAAGGAAGAAAAAATCCTTTCAGAAATAAAATGTTCAATCAAATGAGACATGTTCTGCTAATGTAAATACAACTAATTGTCATGAAGAAAAGTTAGCTGAAGAACCAACCAAGCTTGAATTAGCCTTGGCTAAAATAGAAAGATTGAGGAATGGGAGCAGAGACTATAAGAAACTATTTCAACCATGTGATGAAAAAGAACATACTTTCAAGGAGGAAATTATTAGCCTAAGGAAACAACTTGAAGAAGTAAGAAGAATAGAAGAGTTAATGAGCAATCGATTGAAGGAAAAAGACCTATAGTGTTAAATATTATAGGTTGAGACTTATTAATCTAGAAGTGAAGTAGATGAAAAGAACAGATTGCGTAAAAAACTACAAGAGGAAGTTGTTTCCATGAAGAGATCAAAAAAGGAATTCATAGAGGATAATGAAGCAACCCTAAAAATATTTGTAGGAGAAGGGATAAGCAACATGAGTAGTAAAGAAGAAAATAAAAACAAGCAATAATATCAAAAGCCAAATAATGAGATGAAGAAAGGATCCTCTACAAGAAGGTCATTTTCTCCTGGAAATGAGTTGAGAAAATTTGGAAGATCCCAAAGGAGATTCTTTTCTCCCTTGAAATATATCATGTGTTTTTCTTGCCATGGACCTGGACATGTAACAACAAATTGAAAGAGAAAAAAAATCAAGACGGATCAACATAAGGTGTAGCAAGCAAGAAGGTATCCTTAAGAAAAAAAATCAAAGAAAGTTCTCTACAAGAATACAATTAGTAACCAAGTGCAAAAACTCTTCTATGGCTACTATTTTTTATGAAATTAATTTGGACATAAAGTTATTGAATTTAAAATGTTTGCGAAGAAAAATATGAGCACAAAAAGAGACACATCATTTCCGTGATTTCTTGGTCAAACAAGGTGTTATTTATGTAGCAACCTTGGACACAAAGCAAAATATTAAAAACTTCCATATATATTAAAGAGTTATAGACAAAATATGGAAGCCACTGCAAGCAGACCAAACAATGAAGGAAATGCAAACAATAAAAAGCAGTCCCATAAGTTACGGAAGAGGAAGAAAAAGGGGCAACATGTAATTTCAATGACATAATGAAGTCATCATGGTCTTAGGGGAGCTTCTGATGAAAGCAATGAAGAAATTCTTAATGTTATTATTAAAGGAGCAAAAATCATGAAACAAACATCTCATGGGGAGAGAAACTTCAAATAGTTTCTTGACAATATATTGTATATATTAGAATGCTTTTGCAATAAATCTTTAATGAAAAGAATAAGAAATCAACATATGGTTGTTGACATGAGAGTATTGCATTTGCACTGATATGTGTGAGAATTTGGGCTTGAAGCAAAAACTAATGGTAACTTTAAGACTGCGATGATACCCTCCTATACGTAAAACAAGCAAGAACCATATAGGAAGGTTGGAACATGCTGATTTTTTGACCACTTTTGAGAGCCCTAGAATTCTTGCCAGTATACACTCCTTGAAGCATATTCCTTAGATATATGGTTGAAGCATAATGAATTCTAGTAATACTAGTATACAAATCCTAACACATTTCGAAACAAAGTTGCTTAGGCCAAGCTAGCCATTGGCTCACGTGGCCCTCCACCATTGGTAAAAAGTCAACCAATCAAAATCCACCATAAATCGACCAACTAGAAGGAGACACTTGGCACACAACCATTGGCCAAGAAAAATATAAGAAATTTCCCAATCCCCTGCCTAGTCAGCGTACAGACTGTTGACTGGGTGTACATGCAACCCAACTTTTAAAAAATTTAGTTGTTTGAGAAAATGGCAGAACACGATATGGTGAGCATACACTATCGATTTTGAGTGAAACAAGTTGCGTTGGGTTCATGGCGATGAGATATTTGTTTTGGAACTAGTTTCAAGCACTTTTGAACACTTTTAATTTTGATAATTTTACTGATCCACTGGATCAACATCCCATCAAAAAACCCCACAAGATATTTGCTCCAGATCTTCGCAATATGAATGCATCTGAAAGATATCGTATTGACCACATGCCCAATTTCATTGAATTATGCACATACATTTATGCAAATGCGATTGATGTCCAAAGAAACATTTTCAAATATATTTTCATTTCTACTCCTCCAAATGCCCCAAAATATGTAAAGAGGAAGAGTATGATATTCCTTGAAACCCAAAATCCAGTCCTGCAAATAAGCTTCCATAGATATAGAATTCTAATTAGCAAATATGTTTGATATGTTCAACCCTCCAATCTAAATGGAGACTGCAAATGGACACTTAAGAAAAAGGTAAGCCACGTAATTGAGATCCGCCTTACAAAATATACATCCACGTGGTCCAATGAAACATCTCTGACATAAATTATCCCATGTTAATAACTTATTTTGGCAGACTAGTCACCTGAATCATTTGAGCTTAAGGAGAAGGTTTCAATCCTAAATTTTTCTGAACCACCATCTTTCCTCATATTGCTTATGAGAAAGTGTAATATACATGTATGCCTCCTTAACAATGATGTGACCCTGCATAGATTTACCATCCCACGTGAAGATGTCTTCCTTTTCTATTAGTGTGATACTGGCTAGGTATAATTTGTTCACATACCTATCCCAGGTCACAGCCAAATCATTATATAAACCCAAATCCATGGAGCATATCCAATAAGGATATAGAAAAATAAGGTCAAATGTAAACTAAATCTGATTTAAAAATAAATACCCAAATTATGGTTGTACCTAATAAGAGGGATAGGTAATGTATGATTACTAGAATAACCTCTAATAGGATCCAAACCTATCTCCACCAAAGTTCCTGATCCAATTTCCCATCTCAAATTCCCATTCAACCATTGTTTGAATTTCATTAAATTGTTCCATATATACGAGACTAAGCAAGGAGCTCATGCCCCATATTTTATCCACTCCATTATAGATTGTTTTCTTAAGTATTTTTCCTTTATAATTTTTTTCCAAATGCCATTGTACCATTTAATGCACGCTACAAACATTTCACCCGCAAAGCCCATCCAAACTTTTCAATTCTAGAAATCCATATTTAGACTCTACCATTTTAGAGGAAATATTTAGGAAATTATCATTTAAATATAACAAATGTGTCTATAAAAGGACAAAAACATGGGAAATTTTTAAACTCATGTGCTAACAAATAGAAACAATGGTGAGAAAACGATGTGCATATAAGCTATATTTGTCCTAAATCATTGGGTAAATGAAAAAAAGGATCAAAACTCAATACAAACAAAGGTTATTTTTAAGAGACAAGATAAAAATTGTGCCATGCATTTTTTAAGCATATTTTGAGTCAACGATTTTAGAGGAAGGATCTAAGGAATTATCATTTAAACATAACAATTTTTTTATAGAATAAGAAACATGAGAAATTTTGAAACATTTATGCCGTAAGAAATAAAGACAATGATGAGATAAGAATGCGCATATAGGCCATATTGGTTCCAAACCACTTGCAAAATAAGAAAAAACTTGATACTTATTACAAATAATAGTTAATAGTAAGACAAATACCAAGCAAGCCTAGTTTTAAATATATACCATATTCTTGTATTGCATTGTAACATGAAATAACGGATGTTCTTCATTAATATTTAAATGTACGTAAGGTTATCTATTAGATGCAATTAATGACCAAGGATGTACAATCCAAGAAAGAATATTGCTAAAACACTTGGCACTTGCATATAGCTAAATATAATAAGATATATTACCCTACTTTTTGACCAAATCCTAAACTTAGGACAATGGACATTCTTGTCACATGTAGCAACTTGAGATAATAAAATAAGAATCAAAAGCCTTTCCAAACTCCTTGGTTGTATTATTGCTTTGGGTGGTAATTTTGTTTGTGAGAATGAGTTCATAGCCCTTAAGTCAAAATATTTTTGATTTAATTTCTTGGAACATAAAATGCAGCCATGATTCCAATATTGCCTATCGGAGAATATGTACTAACATTTAATGAAATTGTGGTCTACATTTCTTATAACTAATAAATCCATTAGTAATAAGGTAACTTGATCTCCTCAAATAATCAACCATTAACGTGTTGTGTATACATTGAACAAAGCACTAGTTACATTATCATCGCAAGAAGTGAACCATATCAATGTGTGAATTATATCCGAAATAACAATAAAGCCAATTTTATGAGATTTCTCTAAAAGTAACATGATATTATGGATTTAGTAATGCAACATTGTGAATGCCATCGGTTGAAAAATACCACTAAATTGAATGCACAAACAATAATACCACTTGTAATACCCCACTAAAACCCCACTAAAAGAGATTTATTATCAATGTGGAATATTCTATTAACCCAGTTGATTTACCAATAATTTCATCAAAGAAAAGGAAATAAGGGTTATAATACTGCACAACATTATTATTATTAGTGATTAATGTAATAAGATAACAAACCCCACAACACATTCACTTATATAATATTTAAAGAGAATGGAAAATGTGATACCATATCCAAATCCAACATCTCAAATAACGATTACACAATTTGTAGACAAACTCACTAATTACATATTTTCATAACACATTTATGATTGAACCTCTGTAAATAACACATACCAAAATAAATCCAAAAACCTTATGCTTAGTGCTAAGAATGATGAGCTTGTTGGGTATGTGTTATATTTTTACATATGGTGTAGTGGGAGTGGGGGCCACAAGGGGTGATAACCCTTATATGGGGCCTTAGAGGGGCCCACCAAGAAAAAAATCATCGATAAGTTTTTATTGAGTGGTTTTTCTTACTATGGTTTTCACCTTTTTGTGCTTTCTTGGCACACGATTTTTTGTTCCATGGTAATGCCATTTTGATTGAAGAACTATTGTTGTATTTTAATACAAGGTTAATGGATTAGAGGTCTATATTGTATTATAACATTGTAAAGAAAAATAGGTGTTAACTCTGAATATTATTTATGATTTTCCCAATTTGGGTTTCCAAGGTAAAATCTTTGTGTTAAATTTGTGTGTGTTCCATTGCATATTTACTTTTTTTATTAAGAATATGATTGCAAAAATTAACTATACAAGGTTAAAATACACTTTTAGTACCAAATCAATTTGGCTTTAAGGGGATACCTTTGTGGCTATGGATTTTGGCTAAATTCTATGGAAATTATTGTTATAGTGGGAGATATCTTGAATCAATTCTTGTGGTGAAAGGAAATGGTGAGTAATTCAGATAGACATTGAGAAATTCAATGGATAGAATTTTGAGTTTTGGAAGCTCAAAAAGGAAGATATTTTTTGTGGACAAAGATCAGTGGATCATTGTGAATCCAAGTACTTCACCAATGGGAATATTGATAAAATATTGGATAAAGTTGGATAAGAAGGAAAACAACACAATATAGTTATGTATCTTGGATTCATTATCATTGAATGTTTCAGGAGAATCTACGATAAAGGAATTATGGAACAAGTTATGGGCTTTGCATTAGTCTAAGTCCCTAGTGAACACATTGTTCCTATAAAAGAAGTTGTATAACATGAGGATGAAGGAAAAAGACTCAATGATAGAACATCTAAATGCATTCAATACTATGGTAAATCAATTAATATAGATTTATATTAAGATTTCATGTTAAGATATTATGTATCAATGCGTTGTGCTCTTTACCAGACTTGTGGGAGAGTCTGGTTGTTATCATAGGTAGTAATGAACTAGTTTCACTTTCAATGAAATAATTATATCCTTGTTGTCAAAGGGATGGGATGAAAAACATAGAAATTCAAAGAAAAAATTCCTTATCTATAAGGGGATGCTCCCATGAAATAAATAAATATATTTCCTTAAGTGGGAGATCCAAATATCTAGGAAAATTCATAAAGATATATTGGTTATGTGGAAAAGAAAGGCATTACTAGAAACATTGTAGATCAAAAGTGTTGAGAAAGGGAAGGGATTTGATGATTCTCCTTCTACAAAAAAAACATCCTCAAAAAAAGGAAGGCATGTGTAATTGGCTTCTTCAAGCACAAATGTAGATCATGGGGCATGGTTGGTCGACTGAGGTGTGTATTTTCATATGACTTCTCACAAGGAGTGGTTTTATAAGTATAAAAGGTATGATGGTTGTGATGTTTTCCTAAGAGATGAATTCATATCCAAAATCATAGGATAAGGAAAATTGAACTTGAAGCTCATGGATGGAAGGATTAGAACATTCCCAATTTTTCTACACACCCTAGTATTGGCCATAAATTTGATTTATGTAAGCGAGATGAGTGATGTAGGTGTAAAAACATTGTTTAAAAATGAAACCTACAAGATGGTTCAAGGGGAAATGGTATTGTTGATGGCAGTTCAAATTAGAACCATGTATAAGCTACTATGAAGCACTATTAGTGATAGGTGCAATAGTTCTGTTATTCCAAAGAGTAGAGCTGTAGAAGTAAAAAGTCCTACAATCTCTAGAGAAAAGACTACGCTATGGAATCAAATATTAGAACATGTTGGAGAGAAGGGCCTTTAAGTGCTACACAGTAAAGGTATGGTTGAAGGTATGTTTAATTGGTCTCTATATTTTTATTTGTAAAAATTTCTTATATGGGAAGTAGAATCAAGTAATATTTTCCTCTAGTGCTACGAGAGGAAATAGAATATTATAGTTGGTGCATAATGATGTGTTTGGAACTGTGTGTTAGAAAATTAAAATGCATAAATATTTTCTTTTCTTGATAATTACTTGTGATTTCTTAGTATTCTTATTAACTTCTTTTATGTCTTCCTTTATCTTCTTATCCTCAAGCAAATGCAAAAAAACATAAATGCATGAAGATCAAAACAACAAGGACACAAGACATAGGCTCTTAGCTAGGGAAAAATCCCTCTTCTAAGGGAAAACCCAAAAATTCTCTTCTCTTTCTTTAGAACCAAATCTAATGATACAACCAATACCCTTAGACCAACAATAAAACCTCCTCCAATCCACCAAGTTAGCCTTCCAACAAAATCCTCTAGCCAACATAAGTCAACCCTCTTCAATACTGCTACAATCATTGATTTCAACCTTCCTACATGAGAATTTCAGCCCATATTGCAGACTTGCAATTTCCTACCCCTACTGCAACTTAGAATCTCACACATGTGGAATAGAAATAAGAGAAAATGATCTTCTTTCCTTCGCTAGGGTTCATCATTTAATCGCTAGGGGTTTTCTTCCTTCTCCAAGCCTTTCTCACTCCTCTTTTTTGCCTTCACACTTCCTTGTGATTGCAGATCAAATTTCTTACTTGGATGCCACAATAGGTTGAGTTGTACTACTTATATATAGTGGTTGAAGCTTCCATATGAGGCTGACTTGGTGGAGGAGGCACAAATTACAGTTTTGTCACAAAAATAAATTTCTTCTTTGATAGAATAAGCCCAAGAAAGGTCTAATACAAGATGAAAAGGACAAAGACTCATGACACAAACCCAAGAAGCACACAATGGGTGCTTAGAGCTAGAAATAAAATAAATTGAGCATGAAATCCATGCTTATAAAAATAGTTTTATATTGATCTTTACAATAATTTCCTTTTTCTTTCTTTTGACAAATACATAAGAATTACATCATGTCATGAGCTAGACAACAATTATGAAGACCGATACTAGTTATATTTCTCAACACTATGTTGGTTCCATCACTACATAAAGTTTTGTATCATGTATCATTTATATATGACTTATTGAGAAATACATAGATTTACTTCCTTAAGAAGAATGTTGAAGTGTTTGATCAATTTAAAGAGTTTAATGCTTTTATGGAGGATTAAACATAGAATATAATTAAGGTGCTAAGGACATATAATGGTGGAGAATTATGCAAAAATGAATTCAAAGAATTCTATAAGAAGTGATGTGAATCAAGCCATAAGACTACTCCATATACACCTTAATAGAATGGAGTTGTAGAAAAGATGAAGTTGAAGTTTATGAAAAAAGAAACGAGCATGCTTAGTGGGGCAAAGTTAGGACAAGATTTATGGGTAGAGGCATTGGATATTACATGTGACCTAATAAATCGATCACCCTAATCAACGTTGGATGGAAAGATTCCACATGATGTATGCACTGCTAAGAAACCCTCTCTTAAAAATATCAAGGTATTTGGTTGTGATGCTTATGTACATGTTCCAAAGGGAAATAGGAGTAAGCTAGATAAAAAAGCCAAAAATTGTATCTTTATTAGGTATAAATATGTTATACAAGGTTATAAAATTTAGAATCTAGAAACCAAGAAGGTTGTGTATAGTCAAGATGTGGTTTTTAGATAAATCAAATATGTTTTCAAACAATAAGTCCTACTAAGGGAAAAAGAACTAGAAAAATAGAGTTTGAATTTAAGGATACTGAAATAAACTCTATAGAAGAACATGAATCAAAAGAAGAAGAACTTAATTCTCCAATGTTGAGGAGATCGATTTGGGAAATAAGGTAGAAAAACATATATAGTCCACCTTATGATGATCCTAGAACTATTAAGTATGTATTAGATTCAGAGGATGTCAATCTCTGGAAAAAGTTCATTGTTGAAGAAATGGTAGCCTTGTACAAGAATGAGGCTTAGGATCTAATGGAGTTTCCAAAAGGAAGAAATCCCATTAGTAGAAAATGGGTGTTTAAGTATAAGTTGAATTAAGAAGGAAAAGTGGATAAATACATAGCTCGACTAGTAGAAAATATTATTCTTGAGTAAAGGGATTTGACTTTGGTGATATTTTTTATCCTATTTACAAGCTAACTTCTACTAAATTTCTTTGATATGTTGTTGTTGCTTTTGATTTTGAAGTATAAAAATAGACATAAAGACAACATTCCCTCATGGGGTGTTATGCAACCATCTCACAAAATAGAAGAAAAGATAGATCAATGACTTAGAAATCAGCCTCTTCGAGGGGGCAACCTCCTTTACATTACATAAATGAACAATTATTGGATGATTCAAATGAAAAAAACCTACTTTATATATATAGGAGTCTAAGGGGTCCCAATATAATCATAGCCTACACAATAATAATAATTTAAGGGCACACCAATAACGATAGTGGGCTTGTACGAGGCACAATAATAACACTATGGGGACTACATGGGCACAACAATAACAATGAGGGGGCTACATTAATAATAAAAATAAGGGGATACACTAGTACTATAGGGTCCTAACATGCCCCTCTCCTCCAAAAAAGTGTTGTCCTCAACGATTGAGTAGTTCTAGATTCTTCTGTATAAAATTATCATCCTCTCATGTGGAATCTTTAGTGGGCATGTTCTTCTAGTTGATGAGATACTATGAAATTGATCGATTGCGTAGTTTTCGAGTTCTTGTTTCCATGAGTTCTTCAGGTTCCAATATGATTTTTCCTTCCTCATCAATTTATGGCAATATTTTTTGAAGTGGGAGTTTTTCACCTATAACCTTCTTTAAGCATGAAACATGGAAAATTTGGTGCACTCGGGAAGATGCCAGAAGCTCCAATTTGTATGCCATAGCACCAATATTTCGCAACACCTTGTAAGGACCATATTACTTTGGCGATAATTTATTATCCTTCTTAGCTTTCTTGAGAGACATTTGCTTGTATAGTTGTAGTCGTAAAAATACCCATTCACCTACATCAAAACTACTTTCACTGCGATGTTGATCTCCTTGTTGTTTCATTCGATTATGCACCAAAGTTAGGTTATCCTTTAAGAGTTGGAGAACTTGTCATTGATGCTCAATGTGATCTTCCACTGCTTGAACCTTAGAATTTTCTCTTAAAGATGATGTGATGGACAGTGGATGATATCCATAAAGTGCCATAAATGGGGTCATTTTTGCTACAATGTGGAAGGAAGTGTTATACCACCATTCAGCCAGAGGTAACCACTTGACCCATTATGTTTGTTTATCAGATACAAAGCAATGGAGATATCCTTCCAAACATTTGTTCACTATCTCAGTTTTCCCATCAGATTCAGGATGATAAAATGAGCTATGAGCTAGTTGTGTACTAGACAAGAAAATAATTTCGTACAAAAATTTCCAGTGAAAATGGGATCTCTGTCACTTACAATAATCTTCGGGTTTCCATGTAGATTTTGAATTGTTTCCATAAATGCAGTAAAAATTGTACTAGTTCTAAATGGATGAGAGAGTGCACAAAAGTGTGCATACTTGGTAAGTCTATCAACTACCACCATGATGACACTCTTTCCTTCGGACTTGCGTAAACCTGTGATAAAATCCATTGAAACCTCCTCTCGACGTTAACATGGAATGTGTTATCACTCAGTAATTTCTCCAGGTTCAAAAGAAACAGTCCGAGGTAACCACAAACCAACTTTAGGTACAGAATCTAGCCAATTTGTACCCAGAGAGGGCTCTCTCTGTGTAATTTAGCTTTGTTTTAGAAGATATCAGGCTAGTTATAAAGTCCAGGGGTTTTGATTGAGTTTGGGTGGTGGAATTCAATAGTTGAGGGCAAGATTGAGTAGTTTAGTCCATTGGGCTAATGGAGTCAAAAAGGATAACTTAACTGGATTAAGTCTCTTAGCAAAAGATGGTTTCACAGGGCAAGATAATCACACAAAGAACAATTATAAATCTTAAATTGAATGTAACGGAATATAAACGGAGGAAAGGCAATTAAGAATCTTTCAACACATTTATAAGAGGGAAATTGAGTGATTATTAATAAAGAGCAATTAAGTATTCTTTATTAAATAATCAAATGCTTAAACCAGAAAAATAGGAGCAATTAAGAATTCACTGTTTAAACCAATTTAGAAGAAAACATTTAGAACAATAATGATTAAAATCAGATTACACTTAAGCACTTTTTGATTTATTCTTTTTCATTAATCATTCAGAAATGAAACGCAGATGATATAGTAAACAAATATAAAGACTTCAACACACAAGAGATAGATGACTTATTGATCCGTAGTTTGACACATGAATCCTGTAAAAAGTCTTTCGCATCAATTCCTCATCCAGCCAGCTTCACAAAATTTCTCCAACAACACTTTATTCCAAATAGTCAATGTTACAGCAAAGTCTAAAAAATCCACACAAAATACTTCCAAGAGTGAAGTATTTATACAAATTCTAAACTAAAATATCTTGAAAAAATATCAAGATTAGTTCACAAATCTCTCCAACTATTTTACATAAATAGAACTTAAGTAAAGGACACTCAAACTAATGCATCTATTTGGCACTATTTTTTATGTATAGGTGATGAAAAAGAGGAGAATTCGAATTTGATCCAACTCTTAGTTGATGATGAGGCATCCAAGTCACTAACTGCTTCCTTTCTTTGTGCATTCTGCTCCAACAATTCTGCAAACTTGGGGTCCAATGATATATTTTTATTTCTAAATCCGTAATAGATATGTAAAAAGTGAAAGAGGTTATTTTATATAAATATGTTGGTGAGATAAACCTCTTTCATTTTCCTAAAATTCATCTCCAGATGTGCACAATAGGCTCTGCAAAAAGATATGTAAAACAGAGTTTTACAGAATCTAAAAAATAGCCTTTAAAGATGTGCATGTATCTCTGATTCTGAAATCACTGTGCAAAAAGTGAGATACATTTTTGTAGATAGTTCCCTTAGGAACAAAAACCTCCTTCAGTTTTGTATGATGTATTTCGGATTGGCCACAATATTCTCTGTAAAATTATGACTTAACTGGAATTTTCTGCAAAGAGTGCTTTCCAACATTGTTTAATATTTCCAAAACCATAATAGCTGTTAGAAAAGTGAGAGAGGTTTTTGTAGATGGTCCTCTCAAGAACATAAACCTTCTTCAGTTTTGCAAAACTCATTTTGTATTGATCATAATAGTTTCTGCAAAACAATGACTAAAGCATGAAATTTCTGCAAAAATGTTCCTTCTTGTTGTGTTTTTCATCTTTTCACATTTTTGTTCTTTTAACTGTTTTAATTTCACTTTAGATAAAATTCAATGTTGGTGAAAGTATTTTCATATTTTTTTACCATTTTACTACCTCTGTAATTACTTTTACTGTTCACCTTTGACTGCTCTGTAACTTCATTTTAACTTTCACTCTGACTTTTACCTGATACACTTTAACCACTGATACTCTTTAACTGTTATGCTTTCTAACCTCTGTTTATCCTTTTATCCTCCTTTATCATGACTTACTATAGTACACATGTAAGGATAATTTTACAAAAGTTCAAACATTTATTTCCACCATTTAGCTTCCGGTATTCTGGTTCTTTGCAGCGACAAAAAGTTCAAAGAGGATTTTCACTGAGAACAAGGTTTTTAATTTGGAAATCCCTATCTACTAGAGGTAGATAGTCTAAATCTCTGTGAGGAGCATTCATGGGTGCGACATTCAAAGCCACGGGAATTTTTATTTTTGGTTCTTGTGGATTCAGAAATGAATTCGGGGGTTTTTATGAAAAACGAACACAATCACAGGTTCGGGAATGCAAATGTAGTTTTGGGAACTGTTCTGAACTCTGTTTCAGTTTTCTCATGTAGAATTTAAAACAAAACCAAGTTTTTTACAGAGTTTAATGGGAATTTAGGTAAATACCTGTTTTCCAGGAAATAAACGGTGATGAAAACAGGCGCTGGTAATGATGGATGAATTTTGGATACTCGAATGCAATCTTGTTCAGCAAAGTAGCGGTTGGAAAAGTTTGACAGTTGATTTCGAAAATCGTTGCATGAGACAATGAAAATGACGCGGGTATGTTTGTTTTATTCACAAAATCAAAGGTTGGTGGGTTTTTAATGGATGAAGTCAGCAAGTACGGAGGCTTCATTAGGGGAGGCGGTAAGCGGTTTCTATCGCACTACTTTTGAGGGAGGGCGGTTTTCAGCAGAGGGCGAGCAATTCCATACGATGAACGACGCGTGGCATTGTATGATCTAGAAAAGCACTTGGCCATCGCGCATTATCGTTCGAACGTGGATGACTAGTGATATGGATAATAACCGTTGATCTCAGATTGATTGATCGAACGGTTGTCGAGAAAGGGAGATGACAGGAAGTTAATAGGGCGGGCCCGACGTAATTTATTATGAATTAATCGCATCGGGAGAAATTTGATTGGCAGATTAAGTTGTTAATTAACCTGGAGGGTTAATTAATCCTTTTATAAAACACGAAATAGTGATCGGGAAAGGTTTTAAACTGGGATTTAACCAAGGTTAAGATTTACAGTTAAGGGATGTGTATCGAGAATTTTAACAAGGGTCATAGCTTTAACCTTGGGTAAAGGGAGTCGAGGAAGAAAAATACACAGGAGAAGGGTTACTTTGAAGTTTGATTTAAACCAAACTTCGTTATTTTAAAACACGTAATAAAACATGTTTTAACTGTTTTTTCTTCAATGTATTTCTATTATATGGTAATTAAATCAAAGTAATCTAATTACCATAAGGGGCGGGATTAATATAAAGATATATTTTAGCCAAAAGGGAGTATAATGAGGATGTTTTATTTAAACATGTGGGGATTAAATACTTTGACTAAAATTATAATAAATGAGTTTTTGGGTATTTTATAAAAAAGGAGTTATATATAATAGGAAAAGGTCATTCTTATAGGGATTTAAATAATAAAGTAGAAATTAATATGGAAAATGAAATGAAGCGCTAAGTGTAAAGCATTAGGTTAATGTCTTTAACTTATGCTTTTATGAAATAGGGTTTTTATGAAATATTGCATGATTTTCCTAAGTAAAATGAGATTTTACTTAGGAAAAGATTTTATATAAATGAGTGAATGTCATGATGAATGGTTTTAAGTGCTTAGGCTTTTCCAATTATTGGGCCGAGGGTCCAGTCCCTCCAAAAGTCAAGGAAATGCCTTGAGCCCCTCAAATTTTCAAATACCTTAGAACTTAGGGGAGATTAGTGAAATTTTTAGGGGAAGATGAGAAGGGAAGTTAATAATTTGACTTTGTTTTGCTTGAAATCCTTCCAGTGTATTGTCTGCCTTTGCACTTGTGATGAAAGTAAAATATTTAACACATCTAAAGCCATTATTCATCACATGTAATTCTACAACATCATCTACCTACCCTACCTACTTTACCCTACCATTTTTTCTTCTTTATTAGGGTGCACTTAGACTGGCAAACGCTTATCACACTTTTTCTTTTACATATGGAAATCTATCTAATTCTAACCTTATTACATCCAAGGGCTCAGATTAAATTGTTGAGCTCCTTTTACTTACTCTACCTATCTACTTATCTGCCAAGATTAAACAGTTTGGTCAGATTTTATTCTCTACCTCTAAAACATTAAATTGAAAGATGAACTAGCCAAGCTTAAACTGTTTGACTGTTCATAAATTGTGGCATAAGATACAAGTTGCACACAATTTGTTTATTATACAAGAGCAAAAAGGTAGTGGCATTTAGACTTGCACACTTTCCTTGGCCTTTCTTTTGGTGGGGTTCATTTGCTTTCACTTTTTTGGCCATTTTATTCTTTTCACCCTTTGATTTTTCTTTTAGGGTATACCCTCTTTACATTTTTTAAATTTTTTGATTTTTTGAGAATATGGAAAACCTTTACAACAAGAAAATGTATGAACATATTGCATAGCTCATCAAGTCAATCATGAAATATGACACCTATTGGTATAGGAGTCTAACAGAATGGATAAAGGTTGTAGCAGACCCAGGGTCTTAATTGTCTCAACTTTATTTTGTTGGCAGACCAAACATTCCTCCACAAAATTTTGAATATCATATTTAAGACCATCCCAAAATAAATCTTTCTGGACCCTGTGGTAAGTTTTTAAAAATCCCAAGTGTCCTCCTAAGGGAGAGGTGTGCAATTCCAAAAGAATATTTTGTTTTAGTTGGGAATTATTACAAATATATAAGCGATCTTTGTACCATAATGAATCATTTTTCCAGCTAAATGTATTAGATGCATTGGGATCTTACTGTAATTTTTGAATGAGTGTCCACAATTATTCGTCATTTTTCCACTCCTCACTTGCTTCGGTTATCCAATCTGGTTGAGTAATAGAAATGACACAAATCAATGCTTCCACATCCTCATCATTTCTTGAGAGTGCATTTGCAACAAAATTTAGTTTCCCTTTTTTGTAGACGTTTTCAAAGTCATAACCCAACATCTTTTTGACCCATTTTTTCTGCTCTTCTGAAGATAGTATTTGTTCCAAAAAGTATATAAGTATTGAATTGTCTTCCCATTAGGTAAGGTCGCCATTTCTTTAGTGCATGTAGTATTGCCAACATTTCCTTCTCATAAATAGATTTCTGTAAATACTTTCCTTTGATTGGTTGACTTTCAAAAGAAATGGGTCTTCCTTCTTGCATTCAAACATGACCAATTCCATTACTTGAGGCATCACACTCCATAATAAATGTTTTTGTGAAGTCTGACGTAGCTAAGACCGATGCTTGGCACATTTCCTCTTTAAGATGTTCAAAGGCCTTAGTTTCTTCTGGATTCCAAGAAAATGACTCTTTCTTGAATAATGTTGTTAGACGTGCTGCTAATCTCCCATAATTCTTAACAAACTTGCAATAATACCCAATTAACCAGAGAAATCCTTGCAGATGCTTTAGGGTTGTGGGGATTTTCCATTTATTAATGGATTTAATTTTGTTAGGGTCTACCTTAACACCCTCATGAGATACAATATGACCCAGATATTCCAGCTCCTGTACTCCAAAGAAACATTTGGAGGTTTTTGCATATAATTTTTCCTCCTCAAATGGTTTGAGCACCCTATCAACATGTTGAACATGATCCTTCCAAGAATTTATGTAGATTAGTATATCATCAAAAAATACTAACACAATTTTCTAACGAATGGTTTGAAAATTGAATTCATCAACCCTTGAAATATAGAAGGTCCATTGGTAAGGCCAAAAGGCATGACCAAAAATTCATAATGAACCTCATGAGTTCCAAATGTTGTTTTCATAATATCTTCGGTCTTCATTCTAATTTGATGATAACCTAAACGGAGATCCAACTTGGTGAAGTAAATTGCCCCATGTAATTCATCCAATAATTCATCAATGACTGGAATGAGAAATTTATCTCTAATAGTGAGCTTGTTGAGCTCCCTATAATTTATAATTTGGACACATGAGCCATGATCCATCCTTCTTGTGCACTAATACTACTGGAGCAGAGAAATAACTTTGACTAGCTTGAATTATACCAGCCTCTACCATTTCTGCAATCATACATTCAATTTCACTCTTTTAGGCATAGGGATATCTATAAGGCCTGATGTTTGCAGGAGCACTTCCTGGAATAAAATGAATAGAATGATCATGATCATGAATAGGTGGGAGTCTCAAAAATCTTGGAATGATTTTCCAATACTTTTTTATGATCTAGAGAAATAGAGGATTTCGATGTTTGAACCTGTAGTGAGCATAATTGTGCAATTACGCCTTGTTGTTCTTTCTTCAGAATATTTGTCATGACATTTGAGATGATTATATTTCTTGGTTTCCCTACGATATCCCATAATTCAACTTCCTTTCCTTCCCAAAAAAATTTCAAGAAAAGTTCTTGAAAATTAAAAGCTATAGTCCCCAAAATTGTAACCATTGGATTCCTAGTACAACATCAACACCACCCATTGGAATGGAAAGCATTGGACTATTCAATACATATTCCCCCATGGTTAGCTTGATATTACGACATTTCCAGAGAAATTTATAGTTCCTCCATTTGCAACCATCACTTGAAATTTTGGTGCTCGATATAGGAAGAAATTCAATTCCTTGGCTATCTTAAAATGAATAAAATTATGTGTATTACCTGAATCAATCAACACTATTACCTTTTTTTTCTTGATATATCCTTCTATCTTGAGAGTTGAAGGAGTGGTAATTCCTTCCAATGCATTACAATAAATGATTGGATTCATTTCTTCCTCCTCTAGAGTTGGTTCCTAGTGTATATCCTCCTCTTTTGATGTTTCTTGTTCATTGTCTTCCTCCTCTTCACAATCTATGTAAAATAATTTCCTCTCGGCGCACTTATGAACTTTATTGTATTTTCTATCGCAAATATAACAAAGCCCCTTTTCTCTTTTTTCCTCCAATTGTTGTGGTGTCAAAGTTGTAGGTCGTGGAAGGCTAGGAGCAACAACATTTCCATCTTTATAGTTGTGATTGGTAGACTTCCTTGTTTCCATAATTTTGCTTTAAACTTTTCTTGCCACCCTGAATTCCTTCTCCAATGAATCAGGTTCTCAAAGGAAAACGTCATGTTGAATGTTATCCTTTAATTTCCCTATGAAGACATCAATCTTATGCTTCTTTGGAATATATGCTACCCTGATATTCAATTTTTGAAAGTCCTCAATGTGCTCTTCCATTGAACCCTTTTGTTTGAGATTTATCTATTGGATAAAGAAGGTGTTTCTCTTTGTATCCTCATAATGTGTTATCATTTCCTCCATAAAAAATAACCAAGTGACAAGTGGTTTGCGAGAACAAAGCCACCAATACCATGCAAATTGATTGGATTCTAAATATAAAATTGCAATGTGTACCTTTTGTGTGTTTTGCACATCATGGAGATCAAAATATTGCTCCATCTGTAGTATCCATGTTACCAGATCCTTGCCATCAAACTTCCTCATATCAATATTTGGAATATGGTGGTTCTTAAATCCAACATTAGAGTCTATGAAATTATGATTAACATTTCTTTTTTTCTCATCATGAGTTTCATCTACTACATTTTCACCACTAGGAATAATTTCTTGTAGCAACTTTGTCAAACCTTCCTTCAAACCTTCCATGTCTACTTTTAGAGCATTCTTCATGTCTTTCATGTTTGTTTTTAGACCGTTATTCATGTCTTCCATATTTCCTTTTAGTTTTTCTTCTATACCATCGATCTCATATTCCACACCATTCTTCAATCCGTTCATGTCTTTTCTAAAACCATCCATCTTAACTTCCATTTAATTTTTGGTTACTCTTTGTGAGAGTGAAATTTGTTGCACTTGGTCTCATAATTTTCATATATCATGTTGCACTTTTTATTCTTCATGCGTCATATTAAAGATTTATGAGGGCTTAATGGGTGTGGAATTATTTTTGGGAGGAATTTAGACCCAATACTGATATCTATGCTTCAATATGCCCTTGGAATCACTTCAAACTGATATTTCAAACAAAATTTATGCAATTTAAAAAAAAAGATACACACCTTTTTCTTGCTTTTGAGGAGCTCGATATTGAAACTGATGTATCTCTGTGATTTCAGATCCCCAAGATTTGAGCTTTAGTCATGTAGTAGCCCTCTGAGCCTTCTTTCCAATTCCATAGGTCAGACCTAATTTGGATTCTTCAAGTTAAATTTATGCCCAATCTCCCACAATGACCTAATTATGGACTGGTTTAGTAGAGCAAACTTGTACGACGTGCCACATGTCACTATTTTTGACCTTTGAATCTCCTTGAGATGAAATTATGGAGCCTGCAAAAAACCCAATTTCCATAGATAATATATATATAAATATAGAGAACCAAGATCTGAAATTGTTACACAAAGTTCATCAAGATTTCAACTCCACGTGATAAAAATTTCAGCTTCTGAAGCCTCGTATAAAAAAAGTTATAGCGAAAATTCCAAGATGACCTGTTTGAAGACGCGAAATCCTAGAATCCCAAGCTCTGATACCAAATGTTATGAAACCATCTCACAAAATATAAGAAAATTTAGATCAATGACTTAGAAATCAACCTCTTCGAGGGGGCAAATCCCTTTACATTACATAAATGAACAATTCTTGGATGATTCAAATGAAAAAAACCTACTTTCTATATAGAGGAGTCTAAGGGGTCCCAATATAATTAGAGCCTACATAAAAATAATAATTTAAGGGAACAACAATAACAATAGTGGGCTTCTATGGGGCACACTAGTAACACTATGGGGACTACATGGGCACCACAATAACATTAAGGTGGCTACACTAATAATAAAAATAATGGGCTACACTTATATTATGGGGACCTAACATGGGGATTACATGGAAGAATAAGTCTACATGAAGTAGCCATAAGGCTTTGCAATGAAAGGAAATAAAGACTTAGTATGCAGGTTGGAAAAGTCCCTACATGGGCTAAAACAATCACCAAAGATGTGGTATCAAAAAATTTATACTTATATATTTGGATTTAGCTCCACAAGGAGCAAAGTTGATCATTATTTATATTTCACACTAGTTGGTTGCTGAGTTATTTATTTTTTCTTATACCTGGATGATATGTTGTGTATTGGAAATGAAAAGGAAATCATATAGGATGGGAAAACTTAGTCGTTCTCTAAATTTGACATAAAGGATCTTGGTGTTGCGAATTTCATTTTGGGCATGGAAATTAAAAAATATCTGAAAAACAAGAAAACATGGTTAAATCAAAGGAAATATATCAAGACAACATTGCAGAGGTTTAATATGCAAGAATTTAAATCGGTAAAGGTACATTTTCCTATGGGTGTAAAGTTATCTACATATTAGTGTCCCAAGACACAGGAATAGGAAGAAGTCATGTCCCATGTTCCATATGCTTTGTAGTTGGAAGTTTGATGTATGCGACAAGTTGTACTATACCAAACATTACACATGCAATGGGAGTTTTTACTAAGCATATGTCAAAACTAGGGATGGAGCATTGGGAAACAATAAAGAGGGTTTTAGGTATTTGCATGTTTTCTAGGTATCGATTGTGCTACCAAGGAAGACCAATATTGGATAAAGTATTGGAAATAAATGAATTTGTTGATACAAACTAGGCTGAAGATCTTGATTGTAGAGGATTTGAAAGTGGGTATGTGTTTAACCTATTTGGAGGAGCAATAAGTTGGATGAGAAATAGATAGTTTGTAGTGGCACTCTCAACAATAGAAGTTGAATACATGTCAACCACTCATGAAAGAATGGAAGCAATATGGTTACAAATATTGTGTTCAGGTATTGGGTTGGTACAACAAGTTGTAAGGATAAATTCTGATAGTCAAAGAGCAATATTCATGGGGAAGAACCAAACTTGTCATCCTAAAACAAAGTATATTGATGTTCAATACCACTTTGTGAGATACATGGTTGAAGATAAGAAGGTGTTAGTAGTGAAGGTGGACATCTTGAAGAATGTTACAAATTCACTAACAAATTCTATAAGCATTGAAAAGTTTTATTGGTGCAAAAAAATAATGGGAATTACTACCATGGATAATTGATATGTAAATCTTGTGCCCCCTAGTATGCAATGAAAACAACAAGTGGAACAACGTTGGGTAAGTGTGATATTATTTGCACATAGTGTAGTAGGAGTGGGAGACACAAGGGGGGTTGAAAGGGGCGTAGTATAACCCATGTGAGGCCCCAAAAGGTCTCGCTAATTGAAAACCATTGATAGTTTTTTATCAAGCAATTCTTCTTGATATGGTTCTCAACTTTTGGTGGTTTCATGTCACAAATTCTTGTGTCCATGGTAATGTAATTTTGATTAAGGAACTAAAATTATATTTTAATCCAAGGTCAATGGATTGGGGCTTATGATGTATTGTAACATTGAAATAAATGTAATGCAATGAAAAATAGGAGGTGTAAGCTCTAAACATTCTTTATAGTTTCTTCAGTTTGGGTTTCCAAGGTAAAATATCTATGTTAAATTTGTGTGTGTGTCATTGCATCTTTTCTATTTTTCTTAAGAATGCATTTTTAGCAATTAATTGTACAAGGTTAAGACTAATGAGGGTAACCTTTTTTTTTCCAAGGAAAAAATCTACAACTTTCTATTAATAAATAAAAAAGTTACATTTTGCAGATGAAATTAAGCATTCAAGACGCCCAGAGGGCCCATGTGCTCAAGCACACATCGTAGCGAGGCTACCCGAATATATTTAATAAATTACAGATTGCCAACAGGGTTGGGATTTTCACGCTTGCCTTTTCTCTTTTGAACAATGTGCCAAATCCCCGAATGCAGGGAAGAAGGAACCAAAACCAACTCATTGTTCCCTGTGGTACTTTTGTTGTTGGAATCTGATCTTTCAGACACATGCAATATTTTATTTGCACCTGAGCTTACAACTGATCGATCTTCAGTTGGCATAGTATCCACTGTGGTGTGTTCCGGTTGAACCATCGTGTTAATGTAATATCCCTTTTCAGGGATATCTCTAAAACACAAGAAAACTCCAACCAGAGATGGACTGGGAGGGAATTTACCAAATATTTCACCTCTGAAAAAAGGGTGAGATCTGGAGGCTATCTAGCCCTTTCCAAACTCTATCTAAGAGTATGGGGAAAACACACCAAGAGGTATAGAAACTGGACTGCTCAAGGAGAAAAATAACAGTAGTGCAAGCATTCAATAGCATATATATAGAACATGTAACAGAAACTCAAGAAATGCAAAGAGAATGCTGAGCCATTTTATTATACTGAGAAATATAAGTGAGTACAATAGGTGATCTGAGTGATGGCACCTAAACCTGCACAAGGCAAGTTAAGAAATACTCTCAGAATGCTGCTGGAATGGTTGTTCACTGATATGTGTCCAAGCTACTGGAAAACTACCGTGTAGCTACTAATTCTGGAACAAAATAAGTATATGGGCTGCTCCCCTACTCGGAATAAGCTGAAACTCTAGAATAAGCCTCTGCTCACCAAACCCAGAAAAGCCCAGAAAGCAATTCTAAAGTGGTCGACCACCGAAAATCACCCCCTTGAGGATCTACGCTATCCTCCAAGGCTCTGCGCTGAGGCTGAATGGAAACCACCAAAATACTGTCGTAGACTCTGCCAAAATCCTCCCATAGGCAAGGGCTGACCCCTTGCTCAATCTCCAAACTCGAAACCTCCAAGAAATGGACTGCGTCCTCCCTCTCAAGGCTGCACAGTCTATGGATGCACTGCTCCTCCACAAATCTGAACACCAATCCTCCTACAAAATACAGATGGGACAACCTCACCTGAGCAGGCACTCGAATTCCCCCGGGGCTGAGGGTGAGATCTCTAACGTAGACACTCAACGCACTAAACAGTGCTGCAGACAGGCTAAACAACCAACGTGCTCAAAGTCGTAATGACCAACTCAATATCATAAACATCCAATCATGACCAAAATGAGGTAGCCTCTACTCTATTTATCTTGGGTGAGCCTCCTTCTCTCCCTGGGCCCCACCATGCTACGTTGCATTTCTTTGGCCCACGCTGCCAATTCAACTGCAATGGCTGGGCCTACGCTATCTAAGTGTGCCACCCCCCTACGTTGTCACTTGGCCCCCTTGGCCCACCTTGACCACAATGTTATATCTCCTTAGTGACTTTAGGGAGTGCGTTTTATCCTAAGTGGGTCATATTCTCCTTTTCACCCACTTTATTTATATTTTAACTTTATAAAGGAAAAATTAGTCAAAATTAATATTTCCAATTAGCTGATGCTAATTGGGAATATTACAGTCCTCCCCTCCCAAATGTTGCTTGTCCTCAAGCAACTGCAAGGATAGAACTGGAAGGCTTCCACTCAAGGCATGGAGTCTGAAATATATTGAGGAACATCTCCCTCATGTGGATCCTCCATCCCCAAGCAATCATCCAAACAAAATGAGCAACCTCCCAACAAGGCAACTCCTGAAAATCTTCTTCCACCTCAAGCTCTGGAAATGAAGGTGGGCTGAAAATATGAACATGGCAAGCATTTTAGCCTACCTCAATCTATCCTCCTCTCCACTTATGATAAGTGTAGAGTATGTGCTGATCCTGGGCTGCAAAAGTATTGCCCTCAAATGGCAAGGTGAAGAGCAATCCTCCAAAGAATTATCCTCCAACAATGAAGAACGTGCTGGCCCAAAACAATCCATCCATGATGAATAGGACAAGATCATCATAGAGTGTCCCAATGAGAAGTTTGCTGCAAGTTATACATGATAGTGCATGACATAAACAATATCTCAATAGGATGCAGCGCAGTTTCACCCATTGCAACTTCAGAAAATTAGATGGCAAGCAATGTACAAGATTCATCACATCTACTAAAAGATAGTAAATGGCTGAATGTAACAGCAATACATGATCAAGCACTTGCCCATGGCTGTACATTGGATGAATATCAACCTCATGGCCCACCTCAAAAGGAAACAAACATGTGGTTGTGGTGGATATATCTCCTCCCATGCCCCCATTAGAACATGTAGTGCAGAAAATGTGGGAATTCTCCCCACCCAAGGACACATCCATCTCATGTGTCACTCTCATAATCATGCTCCCTTGACAAATATAATATATATCAACATATGAAGTCATGATCAGAAATGATATGAAGAAAATGCTGAAGGTTTCAAGTGATGCTAAAAGGTACCAACAACTTCTCAAACAAGTGCATCGCAGTTTTACAAGTTGCTGCTTGATAAAAGTACATGGAAAAATGTTTTCTTACATGGTTAATCATGCATGTCTTCATATGACACATGTTAGAGTGCACAAGCTGAACATACATGTGATGATAAAACATTTTCCCAAGGCCACAAAAGAGATGGCTGCCTCCATCATGTAGATTGGCTCAATATAACTCATGGAGCAATGTGACAAGCTTTCCCTCTTGTGAAGCAATGCACTGCATAAGATTGGTAAGAGTGTGCAAATCAATGAATGTATAAACAAACTCCTCACCATATGTTGGAAGTAAGATGGAACATGGGTCCATAAATGAGTTCTCCACAGTGTTTTGGCATGCTATGAAGAAGAATGAACCATGTGCTGCAAGAAGATAATCTTCCTCATTCTTGGAAACCCAAGTCAAGAAGAATATGCCATAGTGATAGATGTCTCTATCATCATTACCTCCTCTTTGTTCATCAAGTGCAACAAATATGAAATGATCCTGGGACCTATGGGTTATGGATCCTCCATACTTCTGCTGAGCACATTTCATCCATAAGTCTCTGCTCCAAAGTGACAGCGCTGTGAGCTAATGCAAATAAGCTTCTGTCAATAAAAAGCTCTGTTCTTTGACATGTTCCTTGTCAAAGAATCCTCTAATAATGCTGCAACAAATGTGGAATACCTCCCAAGTTGGAAGTGCTTCCAAGCCATCATCAAAGATCAAGGAGATAATGCCATCTCCTCCTCCTGCAACATCATACAAAGTGTGAGAGCAAAGCTGCTCTTGCTCTCCCTATAACAAGCAAAGCAACCAAACTTTTTGATGCCTCCCCATACTTCCATCATACAACTCATGTGATGAAGACACAATGAATGATATGAGTGTCACATCAACACCATGCATCCATACTCTATGCTGCTCAATGATGCAAGTATCCATCCTCCTACTCTTAATAAGAGTGTTTGCCAATTGATGGCCAAACTATTTCAAGGGCAACCAACGCAGCCAAGCCTCCTGCTGCCCGGTATCATAAATTTGCAAGTAGCCTCCCAGCTCTTTGCTCATCAACCACATCCACTCAATCACTTGTGGATGCCTCCTTCTTCTCTTCATCTTGGTACTCCTCCCATGAGGGCTACCATCCTCCCAAATCAAATTCCTGTCTTTGCACTTCATGGGATTTTGAAATGAAACCTCCTCAAGGATCAATGAGACCCTATCAAGACTCAAATAGGTAGTAGGAAAAAACCTCCTATCATGATGTGTATGGCTCAAGGAATGTCCAACGCAAGCATGAGAGATGTTATCCATCCTAAGATGTCTTCCATTTTCTATCTTCTCTTATGATAAAGGAAGAAAATCATTGCACTCCATGGTGTGTTGAAGTGCACTTCTAATGAGATCTCTCCTTGAGACCTCCCTCTCATCCATAGTCTTCCAAAACCCTTGAGGTCTTTGATCTGAAAGTAGAAGTTCCTCTTTGAGCTAAGAGGATCTCATTGAGAAAGTGTCATCTTGAAGGAAGAAAGAGTTTCTCATTGCAAGATGTCTACCATCATTCTTCAAGGCTTCAAACCCCAACCTCCAATGTGATATGCAATCCAACAAAGGCTCATGAAGATGATGGTTTGTTTCCCCCTTGAAATTTCTCATGTTGCACAATGCAGTGCAACCAAGCCGCTCTATAGTAGCAATGGAATTTAACTATCATAAAGTAACTTCATTACTGATCAAAAGAATTTACGTAAATAATGAATGTGGAGAATATTTTCATACTCGATGTAAGATTAAACTTTCAGATACGCAAGAGTCCTTCTCAAAAGTGTTGGTCTAATCGTTGATGCATGTAGTCGTCTCCTCCATGAGTGCACAACTTTATCTGTGCTCTCAAGAGGAGATGATTCAATCATAGGCTTCACCCTCCAAGTGCAGCGCTGAGATTTCAACAGCTTCTTTCCCTGCTACAGGATGTAGTAGGAAAAATGCCTCCAACTTTCTCACCCAAGTTCTTGTATTAGATGACCCATCAAAGGTAGACAACAAAAATCTATTGCCTTTGATTTCTTTTCTGCTGCATGGTCTCTTCTCTTCCTTCAGCTGGATGAAATGAGGAAAATCTAGAGTCTCCCTGAAGGCTCTAGGTTGAGATCTATACTCAACAAGGTAATCACTGAGGATCTGATGATCCAAGTATCCTCCATGCTCAATGCCTTCTTCTTGATGAGAATAGGAAGTGCATGGTACTTCCTCTTCTTCTTCTTCAGTCCTCTTGACCTCCTTGGAGATGTCCCCTTTGGATCTGAAAATAGATGAGAATAAACTCATATTTTTCAACATTCTGATCTTCTTGGGCTTAGACTCACAGGCTGAGCCAAGAAATCTGTTACCACCTGAAGACTCAGACACTACCCCGGTCATCACCTCAATGGATGGCACTACTGGGGTAAGCTCTACTCTCTCTACTGAGGTGTCAACCGATATGGTCAAAGAAGTTTCCAACACAGGCAAACCCTGCGTCATACTGGGTGTATCCACATGCTCCCCATGATCCCGTGTGCCCTCATCCTCCAAGTGCGAAGTAGCCGTTTTGATGTCTTCCCCCTTCGTTATTCGGTCAAGCTGGAAAGAGGTATCCAAATTTTCCACCCGATCTCGAACCATGAAATCTGTGGATCCATCATATGTGGGAAAAGGTGTCCTCCTAGTGGTACGCTGCAACTATGAACTTTGCGTGCTAGACCCCCCACTGTTCCTTCCTCCTTCATCCTGCCTGAGCCGACAATAATCTCTGAAGGGCAAAGCCGCTCTGAAGTTTTCCCCCATGGACTGCCATTCGCGGAAATAATCTCCAAAGGGTATATGATCATGCTGCCTCCCTTTCTCACTCGGTACTAGAGGTAAGAATGTAGGCATCATGATCCTAGTTGGCCTACTGAAGGCTGGTAAATGCTGGTCACACTGTTGTGAGACCCCCATATTTTCCACCTCTACTGCCTTTGGTGGTGGGTAAGATTATGCCTGCCCTCTTTATTCATAGAAAAATATCCCCATGGCTTCTCTTCCGGTGTCATAGACAACTAGCTCCACAGGCTGAGCCGAATCTATGCTTTGATGCCACTTTAATATCCCTTTTCAGGGATATCTCTAAAACACAAGAAAAATCGAACCAGAGATGGACTAGGAGGGAATTTACCAAATGTTTCACCTCTGAAAAGAGGGTGAGATCTGGAGGCTATCTGGCCCTTTCCAGACTCTGTCTAAGAGTATGGGGAAAACACACCAAGTGGTATAGAAACTGGACTGCTCAAGGAGAAAAATAACTGTAGTGCAAGCATTCAATAGCATATATATAGAACATGTAATAGAAACTCAAGAAATGCAGAGAGAATGCTGAGCCATTTTATTATACTAAGTAATATAAGTGAGTACAGTAGGTGATCTGAGTGATGGCACCTAAACTTGCATAAGGCAAGTTAAGAAATACTCTTAGAATGCTGCTGGAATGGCTGTTCACTGATCTGCGTCCAAGCTGTTGGAAAACTACCGTGTAGCTACTACTTTTGGAACAAAATAAGTATATGGGCTGCTCCCCTACTCAGAATAACCTAAAACTCTGGAATCAACCTCTGCTCACCAAACCCAGAAAAGCCCAGAAAGCAATTCTAAAGTGGTCGACCACCGAAAATCACCCCCTTGAGGATCTACGCTATCCTCCAAGGCTCTGCCCTGAGGCTGAATGGAAACCACCAAAATACTGCCGAAGACTCTGCCAAAATCCTCCCATAGGCAAGGGCTGACCCCTTGCTCAATCTCCAAACTCGAAACCTCCAAAAGGAACCCAATCCGGAGCTCCCAAGAAATGGACTGCGTCCTCCCTCTCAAGGTTGCGCAGTCTATGGATGCACTGCTCCTCCACAAATCTGAACACCAATCCTCCTACAAAATACAGATGGGACAACCTCACCCGAGCAGGCACTCAAAGTCCCCCGGGGCTGAGGGTGAGATCTCCGAATGGAGACACTCAATGCACTAAACAATGCTGCAGACAGGGTAAATAGCCAGCGTGCTCAAATTCATAACGACCAGCTCAATATCATAAACATCCAATCATGACCAAAATGAGGTAGCCTATCCTCTATTTATCTTGGGTGAGCCTCCTTCTCTCCCTGGGCCCCACCATGCTATGTTGCCTTTATTTGGCCCACGCTGCCAACTCAACTGCGCTGGCTGGGCCTACGCTATCTACGTGTGCCACCCCCCTACGTTGTCACTTGGCCCCCTTGGCCCACCTTGACCACAACATTATATCTCCTTAGTGACTTTAGGGAGTGCGTTTTATCCTAAGTGGGTCATATTCTCCTTTTCACCCACTTTATTTATATTTTAACTTTATAAAGGCAAAATTAGTCAAAATTAATATTTCCAATTAGTTGCTGCTAATCGAGAATATTACATTTAAGTTCAAAAGGATCTTGTATTTCATGTTCTTGTACCCTCGAATCGGTTGCTGTCTGTTTACTCTCATTTGGGATGGATACATCCGCTTCTTCTTTTGTCTCCTGCTCTGGTCCACCTGAGGGAAATTTCCATCCTTTGGTTGATTTCCCTGTCTTCTTATTTTTTCTGTTTTCTCTTTTTGCATCCAGATATGTATTTTGTAAGTGACCAGTTTTCATACATATTCTGCATCTAAATGTAGTGTTTTCATAATCAAGGTGTTGCATCCATTTTTGCTGGTTATGATTCAGTTGAATTCTTTATGGTAGCCCCTTGTTGAGATCCACTTCCACATAGATTCGTGCGAAGATGAAGATTATCTCCTCCAATTGTTGGGTGTCTATTTTGATGTATCTCCTGATGATGTTCCCAACGCCTTCTAAAACACATTCATTCCAAAAATGAAGCAAGAGATTATACAACCGGACCCAGACCGACATTATAGTTATCTCCATCATGTTTGCGTCAAATTCTGGGAACCATGGTGTGATGAAGAGTCCGGTGGAGCCCCAAAACCACGGTCCCACCCTGAGAATGATGTCTCTGGCTTCGAAGGAAGGGAACTTGAATATAAAAAATCCCTTGGAACAGAGATGGATTTCGCAATCCATGGTCCAGTTGGTAAATATCCAGTTGAAAAGCTCCATTGGTTTGGGCCAGAAGCAGTTAAAATTACATATTATTGCTTGTAATTCAAAATTAGAGTGATGTTCATCGATCTCTAGTGTGTCTATGTTCAGTTCTGGCATGCAGTTTAGTTGCTCCACAATGTATGGTTTGGGAGTATTCTCAACTGGTTCAGGAGGTGTTGCTCCTTTTTTTTTCCCTTGTAAAATGTTCCTGTGAGAGGGACCTTTTGGGTTGTCGTATTTGGAAGTGTTGGCTCCCCCCTTGGGTCCATGAGATTTGGTCTATTCTGTTACGCCTCCTCTCAGTCTCAGATTGAGATATATGGTAGATCCAGAGCATATACGATAATCCTTGATTAAGCAGGAGTCTTGTAAGGATTTCCCACCATAAATTAATGATTGCATGTGACAAGGGTATCCTGAAGATTTCCTGATATTTTTCTTCAGGTTTGTTACCTTGTCCGTAACTTGTATCAATATTAAAAGGCAGTTGCCAACAAGAGCTTTTATGAAAATTTGAAAACAAATAGATCTTACCTGTTGCTCGTTGTCTGAGATACTTTTGTTGGCTCCTATGGGATTCTTTCTTGTTTTATTTAATAGAGTTCGATGGGTGCCTTGACTCGATGACCCATAGAGATCAGGGACTTTGTGAGGCTGGGCACCTCTAGCTGGCTTAAGGTACAATACATTGATGGGTCTGCGGCCTATGTACCCCTGTGACCGCATAGATCCTCGCGAGGAGACGTTATTTCGTCCACACCCTGCTGCCGCCGATGCATGCCCTGACCTTGTCTTCATTCTTTGACAACCCTTGGTTTGTTCCACCCCTGCCCCACCTTTAGCGGATGCCCATATGCGTGAACCACTAGTTCAAATTGAAGCCATATTAGGGTATTAGTCTGCCCAAAGGTTCCAACACCCATGGCTGAAGAGGGAATAAAGGAGTCGGGGGTCTACATTCGTGAAGACTGAAAGTCCACTGTTCCACGCCTCACTAGATTCTCGCACTATTACAGGGTATGTGTGCCTACGCTTGTGACCGAGCACCTTGGTGGCCATTTCCCTCTTTTGATCTGGATCGCAACCATGAGGGTCCACTGCCGCGCATCCAGAGAACCTGGACCAACAAACCCTAGCATTGTTGTCTTCTCCCAAAGCAAACCACGTATCGTAGGGAACCACGACCTCGTCAGTCATGGTCTTTATTTTTCCCCATTTAATCTTATCTTCTTCACTGCTGAGGTAGCGAGAAGCCAATCACATAAACCCTTCCTTCCTATTATCACTGATCTGGTTCAGCTTCGTGCCCTTGACTTGAAGCTTAGAGATTCGATCGATTTCGACTACGGGTGAAGGAAACGCTAGTGTGACAACCATTTTCCCCTCCATCTCAACCTCTATCAGGTTAAAATATTGTTGTCCAATGAGGGTTACCTATCTAAGCTAAATGAACCAATAAAAATAATTAACAATAACTTAAGATACAACTTTTAATTATAGTGCATCTCTCTCTCTCTCTCTACACACACACACACACACACACACACATATATAGCCTTCCATTCTTCCATGTTATTAGTACCTGCACCTAATCCAAGTGTCTAAAATATATCTTGTGAGATTCAAAGAGATAGATTCCTTCCATTCTTCCATGTTATTAGTACCTACACCTAATCCAAGTGTCTAAAATATATCTTGTGAGATTCAAAGAGATAGATTACACCTCCAACCCCACATAGGCCAAGGGTACCAAAACCATCAAATTAAATATAACGAGTTTCTTTTTCATTCGTGAGTTAAGGGGTATTTTTTTTAGAAATTTATTTATTTACTACTAGTGAAGATCTATTTTAACGTTGGATTTATCAAGTGTTGAGAGTGATCAAATCCCTTGAGATATAATATTTTTATCGTTTAAGATGAATATATTTTAATTATTGTCTCACTCAACTCTATAGAACTTAACTCTCACTACACGTGAAGACATGATATGTGGAAATACACTTTTGATTATAGCATGCACGCGTGCACACATACACACAAAAAGATAGATATAATAACACACACACACATGTATATGTATATAAAAAGGTAGACAAGGCCTTCCATTATATGATGTTATTAGTACCTACACCTAATCCGGATCTAAATGATATATTGTGAGATTAAAAGAGATAGATTACACCTCTAGCTCCACACAGACCAAAGGTAACTTGACAAGGACCATGAAAGAAAACCTATGGATAAGATTAATTAATCTCAAAATTTCCAACCTACCTTGGTGTTAATATCATTGGAGTGAGTTTTAAGCCTCTATAAAGGTATTTATTTGATTTTTTAATTGAAAAGGAGGAATGTCTATATCTGTGTGTATGTACATGTTTTTTGTCAGTAGCATTTACCCTGAGTGCCATTCATGGAATGCAATAAATTGCCCTTATATGTGTGTGTGTGTGTGTGTGTGTGTGTTGGGTGCTACAAGATCACAACAAATAATGTTGCAGAATTCATAGCTCTATAAAGGTTCTTTTTTTAGCTTGTCGGTTGGAAGTTTCCAGGGTTCAGATAATAGGGGACTCTCATCTGGCAATTCAGGCTACTCATAGGATGATCATTTTTTCCCCTATATTTAAAGTGATTAAAAGTTGGAGATTGGAATTCTAGCCAATAAGAATATGATATATGTGCTACTCTTTATTGTATGTTATCAATTTGTATACTAGGTAATCAGGAAATCACGTTGCAGATTGGTTGGCAAACTGGGGGAATATGGAGTCCAACCTAGAGTTTGCCACTCAATGGCCTCCTCCTCTATCCATGCAAGAATCTTGTCATCTATAGACCCTTATTGATAAGGACAAATCTACCCTAATCGGGGTGATAATTGAATGATCGACAACCCAGGACGTGGGTGTTAAATCTAATACCACATGTCATTAATGCTGGTAAGGCATATTGGGGACGCCTTTTATCGCACTCGAAAAATTAAGGTTTGGGAAAATATTGTGAGTACAATTGTTCTTAGCTTGGCCGTGGAACTCATTTGTATAATTTATGTGATGAGCAATAAGATTGCAGGGGGCGAATTCTCTAGGTGCGAAGGGTAGCTTACCAGTTAAGCCATTCCCCTCTCCTAGCTTGAAGCTAGTTTATTTGAGAGTTGTGTGGGGGGGTTTTAATGCAACATCAAATTTGGTGGTAACACAGAGAAACATATGGGATCCTGGGACCCATTGTGTTGTTGTGGCAAGGAGGAATTTAGTGAGGAATGGGTGCGAAGCGACTTTTGCAATAGGGTATGCCCCTATCCATACTCTTTGGCCAAGCCACCTCAATTCCTCACGAGTAATTTTTCATTGTCAGTCTCTAAATCATTTTAGTGTTTGGTTTTCATTGTTGGCTTTTGGCACCTCTATAGGTTCGAATGTGCGTTTGGTGCTCGTTGTGGTTTGTGGGAAGAGTTTTGTGTATGGTCTCAATTTTTGGTTCGTTCTATTGGGTTTTGGCCCCTCCGTAGGCACTTTTGTGCGTTGGGTATTTTTTGTTGCATGTGGCAAGCATCTTGTAGAGTTAGGTTTGAAACTTGAGGAGACTCTATGCCTAGGGCCTCGGTGCTATGATCGTGCATGCAATCCTAGGTGTGGGCTACGAGCAATTGGCTCTCATCAAATATCAACACATATGGTGGGTGAGAAGGGGTTGTGCTTGGAGATGGAGTGGTTTCGCTATCAATTGGAATTTTGATTTTGTTGTATTGGGGTTGGCCTTTCGGAGAAGCTCTTAACTAGGAGAATGCATGGTGTGAGTCCTTGTCAGCTTGGGATGAGTTGAAAGTTAGGGATGCGATGTTGCACCAAAGGGTGTTTATAAATCCAAGGAGGTTGCAGTTAGAGGATTTCTCTTATTATGACGTTATCTTGTGATGTTTTAGTTATTATTATTGATTCTTTTGATTTATATTTTTTTTATCATCAAGACTAATGCTAAGAAACAAATAGAAGAGGACACAAGATGTAGGCACACTGCCAAGGAAAAACCCCACTCTTTGGGGAAAACCTAATCAAAATTATTCCTTCAGTAGATTCAAGATGATACGACCAAGACCCTATCAACTTAGACTTAGAACTACCTACATCCATCAAGTCATCCTTGTCATGTCAAATTGTAGTACTTGTACCCTTTTGAAGAGATCATCTCTGCAACCAATCTTAGTTCCTTCATATATTGAAATAGCACCACCAAACGGAGGTCACACCAAGATCATGATACTATGGTAACACTAAGACTGTGATTTTCCTTCACTGAAATAACATCGAGATCATTTCACTATTGTGATGGCATGACATAGTGATAACACATAAACTTTTTCACTTTAGATAACACCGAACTTTTTTGCTTGAACAATACTGTGATATATCACTGAACTTCTATTTGTAATATCCATTGTAAATCACACCTTATCTTAGAAAGCATGCCAATAATACCTCTGTAATTCATCCGCACTGTGTACTGAGGTTGTCCAAAACCATGTCTGTAATTTAGCTTTGCAATCTAGTCTAAGATGTTTAGGTGAAGAATTCGAAGACCTCACACTGATATATATAGTTGTTTGTCCATATAAATGAGCTGATATGTGTCCACGAACATGTGTGTCTTCATTTAGGCCAACATGTGTCCATGAACAAGTGTGTCTTCATTTAGGCTGACATGAGTTTTATGGAAGTCGACTTGATAGGAGATTATTTTATAAAACGACATCAAGGAGACTTTGATGGAGGAGGATTTTAACATGACAAGAAAAACTTTGACTCAATATTAAACCTATTTACATGATTCAAAATCCGAGAATGGGTCAATTTAAATCTATAATGACTAATCCTAGAAGTCCACAATGGGGACCTTGATATAAATAATATGACCTAAGCATAAACCCATGCTTTAATAATTCATTTAATTATAACAAATTCTTTTTGACAAATATATTAATAATGAAGACTAAACCTAGTCACATTCTTCAACACTCCCTCTTAACTAGGGAGGTATTCATATGTAATTAAAGAGGTACATGGAATATCTCACTTTATATATGAAGAAGTTTAGGCACCGCAATGCCATGGACTAGATTCATGACCAAGTCAATCTATTTGAGTGGGAATAATATGGACTAAAGCTTTCAACCTATATATGTACCATCAGGATTACTTACTAACCATCAACCCAGGGAACTAGGTGCACATCCACTCGATGCCACCCTTCCTACTAGACATCAGTGACAAAGTGTCGGCCTGATGTCCTTCCAGGAAATGCTTCACTAACAAAGCCTCAACAACAAATCTCTCCCGATCAAACTGAATGGTAACCATTATGCTTATCAAAATTTTGAGAGATTCACCTATACAAAAACAACCCTAAAAAATAATATACTTTCACATGTTCCTAAACAAACACAAACCTCCGAGGTCTTTCAAGCAACTTGATGTTGCTTCTTAACATAGTAGGACCATCAACCGAATATTTGATAGAGTATTCCTCAATCATACACTTTCTACTTTACACGCAACAACATATTCATCAATCATATCCTGCTTTCCTTCTTACAAAATCACCTCAACAAAGCATTCTCCAATCATGACTATGATTCTTACTCACGACCTTCACTAAGACTTACGAATGTTAGTCCTAGTCTAGTGTATGACACAGGAAGTAGAGAACCATAACCATCATTTCTTATTTTATCTAGGCTCACTCTTAATATAGGGAGATCAACTTGTTCCTTCGGTTTTGGAGAATCTTTCACGGCTTCCATCCTTTTTAACATATCGTCTTCTCTTAAAGACGTCTTTACCAACTTGAATGTGATGTACCTGCACAACTTAGACATACAATACACCCAGATATATAGAAGCATGAAGTTAGTCACAAAGAAATATTATAGTAGTGGAAGCATTAAACATAATCATCAGGGGACTATACTTTAATACTTCAAATTCTAGTCGAGGTTTGTTACAAACCCTATATCACATCAACAACTCAATCAAGATGACAAAAGATTAGTTCTATCATATAGTGACCCCTAAAAATAAGTCAAAAGAAAATAAAGTTATCTAATAACTTTCAAAAGTCATATATATTAGACTTCCCACTAGGATTTTATGTAAACCCTAGATTTCATACATGAGCTATAACAACCAAAACAATCACAGCTTGATCAACATGAGTGGTTTCTACTAGGGTTTGATGTAAACCCTAGATTTCTCAAATAACATCATCCTAGAAATTCAAACTTTGACTAAGGCTTGTTTCCAAATCCTAGGACTTATGACCATTAATAATTTGGTCAACACACATATCTAGGAGATTACCATCATGCACAAGCATATCATATGTCAAAAAATTGATACATTAGACATATACCGACCTAGACTAAGCTAGGGTTTCAATCAAATGAACACATACCTAGGGTTTGATTCCTAGGAATTTAAGTACATAACAAGGATTTTTCTTGTATACCTAACCAAGGACCTAAGGTTTCGGTTCATAACAAAGCAAACCCTATTATACCAAAATTTCAAAGGTTTAGGATTTTAGAGAGCATCATTTCATCTATAACAAGTTAGAGTTTCTATAATCATACCCAAACCCCAAACATGACATCGTCATAGTAGCAATTACTACATTAATATGCCTAAGTAGGTTTAGGGTTTCACACATTAATAAAATACCGTTAGGTTAGGGTTTTCCATAGAACCTTTTTTGGGTTCTTTTATATAGACACCCAAAGATATAAAGTGGGTAGATTCATCAGATGATAAATCATTCCAAACAAGAATATTTTAAGATTCAAGAGAGCTAGACATACCGATGTTAGTAGTATAATGTAAATCTCAAAATAAGATAAAGATAATTTTATAAGATGTATAGACTAAGACATACTTGGAGATGTTTGTTGACAAACCTTGTAGGTATTTCTTGAAGTGTAAGCCATGATCTTCTATACCTGTAATGTATGCTTTCAAGCAAAACATGTGATACCAAGAACATGACTTCATTTCTCAAGTTAGATCTCCTACATAACCATGGAGGATGGAATCCTATGGAAATTTATTTCTTCTTTCAATCAAGGACTTTTTCTTGGAATCCTAGATTACTTGTAAATCCTAGAGGGAGAGGATTTAGGTTCTAATATGTTATCAAGGGAGTACACTTTTTAGTCTAGACTAGATATCAACAAGAATTATATGAACCATTCAACATTAAAGATATTGAAAATATAAGAACTCATGAGCATACTTACCTTGTGTTTACATACCTTTGATATGATAACTTATTAGACTAACATGTGCATCTTGACAATATTTACTTGAATTCCTTGAGCTGGTTTCTTGTGCTTGTACTTGATAGACTTTCATAGGCAACTATACCAAATTTTGTCCCTTCTCAATGTAGTGAACCCTTCAAATTGTAGTGACACCGAATCATTGTGGTTGTACCGAACTCCTTTTCTTCTTGGAAGCACCAAAACTGTGTAATAACACCAACACCTTTTTCATCAAGACCTACTCATTGTTGGGAGCACCTATCATAGCGCCGAAGTCATTACTTCCTCGAAAATATTAAGATTGTATCATAAAAAATGCTAGAACTGTATCATCACTTAAAGATCCGAACAGTGGAAGCGTAGTTATTATTTTTACACCCTATCTAAACTCTTTGTAATGATTGTTTTATTCGAACTTGATATCTCGATCATATCACTTCAATGGCACCAAGTCCAAATTTTTGTCACTGAGATTTTATCGAACACTTCTCACTATGAAGACATCAAATCCTTCTCACTAATCACTATAATTACATTGGGACAAAAATATCTTCACTATTGGAATATTGAGCTCTTATTACTATTATTATACCATTAACCTCATGCTGAACCATTTACGTTGACCCTTATTACTACTATGGTACCGAAACAATGTTACTCTCTAGATGTGATATCGTACTTTCTCACTATGTAACAACATTGAAACCAATTCACTATAGTTCGCAGTAATCTCAAAGATTCGACCTTCTATGGTAGCACCGAGATCTCCCGAGCTCCTGTAGTGAGTTCCATTGGTTTCATTAGCCTAGAATTGCCTTTGACCAATACCATAGCTCTGATACCATGTTAAGAAATCCAAGGAGGTGGTAGTTAGACGATTTCTCTTATTATGACATTATCTTGTGATGTTTTCGTTATTATTATTGATTCTTTTGATTTATCTTTTCTTATCATCAAGACTAATGCTAAGCAGCAAATAGAAAAGGACACAAGATGTAGGCACATTGCCATGGAAAAGCTCCACTCTTTGGGGAAAACCCAGTCAAATTCTTCCTTCAGTAGATTCAAGATGAGACAACCAAGACCCTATCAACTTAGACTAGACTCATAACTACCTCCATCCATCAAGTCATCCTTGTCATGTCAAACTGTAATACTTGTACCATTTTGAAGAGATCATCTTTGCAACCAATCTAAGTTCCTTCACATATTGAGATAGCACCACCGAATTGAGGTCACACCAATATCATGGTATTGTGGTAACACCGAGACTGTGATTTGCCTTCACTGAAATAGCACCGAGATCATTGCACTGTTGTGATGGTATGACATAGTGATAGCATCGAAATTTTTTCACTTTAGATAGCACTGAATGTTCTTGCTTGAAACATATTGTAATATATCACCAAACTTCTGTTGTAATCTCTACTGTAATTCACACCTTATCTCAAAAAGTATGCCGAGAGTATCTCTGTAATTCATCCACACTGCGTACTGAGGCTGTTTGAAACCATCTTTGTAATTTAGCTCTGTAATCTAGTATGAGATGTTGAGGTGAAGAATGCGAATACCTCACACTGATATATATAGTTGTTTGTCCATAGAAATGAGCCGACATGTGTCCACGAACAAGTGTGTCTTCATTTAGGCCGACATGAGTTTTTATGGAAGGCTACTTGATAGGAGATTCTTTTATAGGCCGACATCAAGGAGACTTCGATGGAGGAGGAGTTCAACATGACAAGAAAATTTTTCACTGAGTATTAAACCTATTTACATGATTCAAAAGCCTAGAATGGGTCAATTTAAATTTGTAATGACTAATCCTAGAAGTCCACAATGGGGACCTTGATCTAAATAATATGACCCAAGCATGAAAGCCATGACTTAATAAGTCATTTAATAATAATAAATTCTTTTGACAAATATATTAATAATGAAGATCGACCTAGTTACATTCTTCAACAAAGGGGTCATGCACGTAGTGGTGCAAGCCCTCAAAGGGAGGGAGCGAGACATTTGGTGGACCAAAGGGATATAGGGAGGGGGTTGACCAACAACAGGGTTAGCCACTGGTCAAGTTGACCTCCCCCCTCCATTTGACTTGATTGAACAACAATTGCGCCAAGTCACTACGATAGTGGAGCAGTTAACGCAAGCTCGCCACGATGACCATAATGAGATGATTGCCTTCATGAATGATTTCAACATAACCAATGGCACATGATGGATGGACCAACATCTCTCCAACATGGACATAAGCAAATTCAAGACATATAAGACCAGTTGGAAGGGAGGTTGGCGCATCTAGAAGCGCATGTACACAATGCCTATCATCAGCCGAGGCCGCATGGGAACAAAAGGGACGCCCCTAGTTTAGACAATATTGTTGATTAGACATGGCGATTGGACCACCTACCAAGAAAGGGTATCTCATGAGATTTTCATTAAAAAAATGCCGAGTGAAGTATGTTTTGTACTATGTCACGCCTCCGAAGATGTATGACACCATCCTAGGGTGGATTTTACGGACTTATTCATGGACATGGTTGTGATGGGATTGGGTGTGGCTTTCCTTCCCGAGACAGCCAAGTCGCTATCGTGTCCCTCAAATTCAACCGTATGAACATCATGGATGGGAGCGGCGGGTTGATTTGAATTCAAAGGGGTTCCACTTCAAATGTGAAATGGTTTACTTGGGGAAGGTAGTTCTCCAATGGTTTACTTGGTAGGCTGGAAAACCCATCGGCTCAACGGAGAAAATGATACATTCCGTAATAAATTGAATAATGGTCCGTCACATTCATGGCCCCAATTGTGAATTTAGCTGTTCGCCGCGGAATTCCATATTCATGACGTAAACTACTTGTCCTCGTCGTGAAAAATAAAATCGAAAATACAAATAATTTATCTGGTCATAATTTCAACGGAGAATGATACCCTCATAGAATACAAAATAAAAATACTCTTTTGAGCAAACCGTCCCCCACTTTGTTGGAAGATTATTCCATAATTTCCATGCGCATGGCTGTTATGAAGACCTTTCGACAGCACGAGGGTACACTCAACCACCATAAAGTGGTAGATATTCAAATAGGGTTTCACTAGTTAACTGGTTCAAGATTTTACATATATATAGTTAGTTTAGTGTTTAGAAGCTTCTTTTAGTGTTAGTTGGAAAATGTTTAAAAGATTTATAATTTAATGGATTAATAATATAATATTTGGTTTAGTCAAAGGATTTTAACTAGGGTGCGATGAACCATTTCTTTTCCCAAAAGTTGTAATTATGAAGTTTTGGATTTTTTTTATTTTTTATTTTTTTTAAGAATTTAGTGGAACTTATCGGAACATGTTGTATTTTGTATGGGCAAGAATTTTTGTTTGTTATGACCAATGGATGAGAGGAAGAATATGGATATTTTTTTATTTAGGAAATATAATATTTTTCTTCTTTAGAGAAAAAAAACTTTTATAAAGCAAGTTATTGATATTGTAACTATTTGTATAGGTTTAATAGCTTGAGTGAGACTAATGGTTAAGAATTTGTGCTTCTTTGTAAGAAGTCTCATAGATTCAAACTTAGAGTAGAGTAGAGTATGAACACCTCCATAGGCAGTCACTACCCAAAAACAAGCCTCTTGTTCTAGAAATAAGAGGGTCGTATACACTAATTTGATGTCTTAAAAATATAATATATGATGATATTAAATTGTTTAATATAAGACAATATTAGAAAGTTTAAATTATTTAATATGCTTAAATAACATTACCATAATTTTTTTTTATTTATTAAAATGTAAGTAGTAAAAACACAATACAATCTAAGAAATTCATAAACTCCAAATTTTGTTGAAAATAGATTAGTTATTTTATATAATATTTATTTTTTATCCAAACAAAATATATATACACCAGTCTAGATCCATCTTAACTCTGGATCTATCAAGTGTCAATAGGCATAAAATCTCTCAGGGTGCAAAACTTGAGGAAAGGCTTGCACCTCGATGGATTTGATCTCTTGGTGCTTGATAAATCCAAAATTAAGATGGATCTAGGCCAATTTAATTATTAATTACAATTACAATTTTTTTTATTTATTTTTAATTTTTAATTTTATGTAATATGACAAAGTCAAAATGTTTTAATTAATAATTATAATTAATAATATTTTTAATAATAATTTATTTTATTTTATTTTATTTATGTAATTTAACTGAGTCAAAATGTTTACATAACATAACATGATAGGATAGGACAGGACAACATCTCTTCCATACTAATTTGGAGAGCGCCTCTCGATGCAATTACACTTTAAAAAAAGTTTGCATCTCAAGGGATTTGATCCCTCTTTGCGCTTGATAGATCCAAAGTTAAAATGAGTCTATGCTAGTTTACTTTAATTTAATTTATTTTTATTTTCATTTTTTTTATTTGACTAAGTCAAGACGTTTACATAAAATAACATAACATAACAGGGCATTACAACATCTCTTACATATTGGGCTAGAGAACGCCTATTGGCGCAACAATTAAAATAGTATTATACGGACATTATATTTTATAAACACATTTTTTGTTATTAATATCATAATGATGATGATGATTGCCATCCACTAAGGCCAATATGGTCTATGAGATCTTAAGAAGGTAAGAAATTAATTGAAATTATTTAACATATTATTTCTATGCTTGAAGAGAAGCGAGAGAAGTGTTCCCAGAGCACCATAGTTTTGTTGCCTTAATAGGTCAAGGTGGTTGGTGGTGTGACAAATATTTTGAAAATTATATTGAATATTACTATAAGTTGGGAAATCTATGAGAAAATGTTTTGTTGTCATTGATGTTAAAGGAACAACAGGAGCAAAAAAGGATGTTGCAGTTGATGATTAACATCAAAGTATATGCTTGATGTGTCATGTTGTTGAAGCAATTGGTGTTTCTATGCTTGCAAGTAGCAAGGTAGAGAAGTCAATGTTGAAGGAGTTTTGATGATTGGCTATTGAACTACTTTCCTATGCTTATGTTGTTATTGAAATGTTTATTAATATATTGTTGATCACTGTTATGGTCGATGGAAAGGTAGGTTGCTTGATTTTTGATGCTTGATATGCTTATGATAGTTGATTGACGTGTGTGAGGAGGTATTAGAAATACGATATGTTTGATATGTCATGTTTGCAAAGCAGCTTGGTATGCTTGATATGTCATGTTTGCAAAGCAGCTTAGTATGCTTGACATGTTGAAAAGTATGTTTCAGAGACTATTGATGCTGAGTAGGGTTTGTCACCATATGGTGTGATGCTATGGCTATTTTGTGATATTGTGATGGTAGAATTGTTATGCTTGTTTTGGTGTGATGTCAATTGAAGTATGTTGAGGTTTTCTTGGTCAGATGTTGTAGAGGCTATATTGCAAATGTTGAAGAAATTGTGATGAAATGGGTGAATGAAAAATGTAGGAAAGTATGATGCCTCAGTTAATGTATACACGTTTGAACAAGGATTATTTATGGAATGCCTATGTTGATGCAATTATTGGAGGTGAAGGAGAACAACTTATCGGAGCTTCCTTGTAACAGCCCTAGGTTAAAAATCCATGCAATAAAGTAAATAAAGGAAAAATAAGACCGAGTTCACAAGACACATATTCCAAGATGAATGTTGGGAAACACATCCTAGTGGGCATCACTTGTTGTGTTTATGGCTAAGGGGAAATTGACAAAGGAAATGATAAAGGAATTGAAAAGGAAAAGAGGCATCAATTGGATTTTCATTTATGAAAATAATGGAAAATAGGAGAAAAGGTGTTGAGATTCAACAAGAAGATCCTAGTGGAAATTAAGCACCTCCACTAGGATGGAGCCTCAGGCTATTTTTTATGTGGATGTCTATTTATAGATGCATGATCAAATTCTATTTATAGTTGCATGTCTATTTATAGATGTATGTGCAAGTTCTATTTATAGATTGCATGTCTATTTATAGATGCATGTCAACTATTATTATCCCTTAATATTCATTGGACAATAAACAATAATCTATTCTCAATGAGCACTTGGAAATAGTTAACTGAAGTGGAAAATTAGTTAACTAAAGGAATTTCGAGTTAAGAGGTTGGTTAGTGGGACATGCAAGTGGACTTAGTTGTAACTGAGTGATTTGAACTTGTAATAGAGTTGGAAGTGTAGTTATGAAAGTTGTAAAGTAGTTTAACTCAGTTGTGCTAGTTGTAACTGAAGATACACTAGTGAGAGATCAAGTGAATTAATCATTAATTAATTCAAAATCAGTGGTCTCACATGAAACTGAAGATTTAATACTATTAACTGCATGCATGTTAGATCCCATGGAGACCCAGTTGAGTTCTAGGTGAAAGGGAAGATAACTATCAATTGTGACATTATCCGGTTGCACACATGCAATCACACACACATTGGATGTGCCCATGAGGATTGTGCAGTCAAGGCAAGAAATATTTCACTCATCCAGGGATTTCTATTAGCTGGGATTGCGCAGTGGAGGCAGGTTGTCTCGAGACAATAAATTGACTAAGGAACTTGCCAATTTTTGTATGACAGTGTAAGACAGTTAGCTCATGTACTGAGAGCTCTTGGATTGGAGCTTTGTATGTAATTGTTTCATGATCCATGATATAATACATAATAGAATATAGTGGGGTTTTTAGCTATAAGATTTCCCCGAGTAAATTATCTGTGTTATGTGTGATTGATATTTTTTCATGATATTGTGATTGGCGATCGTGTTTCAAATTCCACAAAGATTTTGTAGAAGCGATTTTGTATTTAACAATATCATATTATTGTTAGATCAAGATAATCCCGGACATACATGTATTTTGTATTAAATTTCTACATGGTATCAAAGCACATGAAATTGCAATTGTGAAGAAGGAGCTGAGTTTGTTGGTGGAAAGAATTTGAATTTGCAGAAAGAATTTCTTGGCACTGCAACTGATTAAAGATCGAAATGGCTTTCAATGGCTTGAGGTTAGAGTATGCACTTGAGGGAAGCTCAAAATACATTTCTTGGAAGTATAGTATGGAGGCAGTACTCGAATACAATGGCTTGAAGGAATTCATTGAAAAATATGCTCCTAAGCCAGATGCTGCAGATGCTGCAAATCTTGATGCGTGGCGAAAGAAAGTGGCAAAGGCGAGTAGGATCCTGTTGGAGGGAGTATGAGACCACATTATCTCAAGCCTCCATGGGAAAGCCACACCATATGCTATGTGGATGGCTTTGACGGATCTATTCCAAAGCAGCAACAACCATAGGAAATTGGCACTCAAAGATAAACTCAGAAATATCAAGATGGAAAAAGGTGACACCATTCCAAAGTATCTCTCAAAGTTTGTCCAATGTTGGGATGAACTGGGGAGTGTGGGAATAACTGTTGCTGATGATGATTAGGTGATCTTGGCTCTCTTAGGACTTCCTAAGAGTTTCCACAGTTATGAAGACTCTCTCAACGGACGAGAAAAATTGCAGGATTAGGAATGACTTTGGTCGGATCTAGTGCAAGAGGAGTTCAGGCGGAGCAGCAGAGATGGCTCTTCATCAAAGCATAATGATGAAGATGATTGTGCTTTGGCTACCAAGGAAAAGAAGGGGAAGGGGAAGAAATTCCATTCTAAATCTGAGTCTAAAGGTAAGAAACTGGATATGTCCAAGGTGAAGTTTTTTCATTGTCACGAACATGGGCATATTGCTACTAATTGTCCGCAAAAGAAGAAGAAAAGGAAGGTTGCTGGAGCTCCAGCTGGTGAGGCCCTTGCCTCGAAATTTTAGCTTGAATTCTTTTTGATCACATGCATGGTTTCAAGTTCATTGGGATCAATGTGGTATTTGGATAATGGCCCTTCCTTTCACATGACGGGAGATTAGGAACTTTTCAGTGAATTGGAGGAGAAAGTTCTCCAGATGCATATAGAGATGGGTGACGACGGACGGTATAGTGCGACCGGAATTGGTACCATTACCTTTAAGAGGGAGTCAGATAAAACATTTCAATTGAAAGATGTTATGCATGTTCCAGGTCTGAAGAAAAAATTGGTCTCAGTCACAGTGTTGGAGGACAGAGGCTATGACATTATTTTCAGCAATGGAAAAGATTTGCTGCGACATAAAGCAATGGGTCAAGCCAAGAGGATAAAGATTCGAGTTAAGAATATCTACAAGCTGGAGGTAGATGGTTGCGCTGCCATGATGGGCAAGGCAAAAAAAATGGTGAGCCAGGATGAGGGTGAATTATGGCATAGGCGATTGGGCCATCTTCATCATGGAGCCTTGAAAGTCATGCAGCAGATATCTATTGGAATTCCAATGGGAACACTTGCTCAGTTGATAAGTGCAAGGGTTGCACCATGGGGAAGTATGTAAAGTCCACCTTTCATGAGAAGGAGAACCGTGCTTCGGGGATCCTTGAGAGAGTTCACACAGATGTGTGTGGACCGTTTTCGGTTGCTTCAACAATAAAACATAACTACTATGTTATTTTTGTTGATGAATTTTCTTGTAAATGCTGTATCTTCATCATGCAAAAGAAGGATCAAACATTCTCAAAGTTCTGTGAGTTTAAGGCATTGGTGGAGAAAGAGTCGGGGAAGCAAGTGAAGGCTCTTAGGAGCGATAATGGTGGAGAATACATCTCTAATGAATTCAAAAAATTCTGCATCAAAGAAGCAATTCAAAGAGAACTCATAGCGCCTCATAACCTACAACAAAATGGGGTCGCAGAGAGGAAGAACAGAACGATCGTGGGTGTAGCACGAGCAATGTTGCATGATCAGGGCCTACCAATGCATTTGTGGGAGGAAGCATGCAACACTGCGGTTTATGTGCAAAACAGTTGTCCTCATAGAGTACTTGGCATGAGTACACTTGAAAAAATTTTCACTGGTAAGAAACCAGATGTTTCACACTTTAAGATTTTTGGCTCATCTGTTTATGTGCATGTGACCAAGGACGCCAGGAAGAAGCTAGAGTCGACTATTGAAGTTGAGATTTTTGTGGGGTACACAGAAACACCCCATAATTATCGTGTGTATTTTCCAAACAGTCGGATGACTGTGATGCGACGGGATATAAAATTCGATGAGGGGAAAGCCATGCGGTTGTCGCTTGAGAGGGAGCTAGAATTGCATGCAGAGGAGGAACTGTTGGTTCCCAATGATGAGTCTCTAAATGTGGATCAACCACAGGAGGAGGTTCATGGAGTGGAGGAGTCAACTCATGCAGAGACAACCATAAAAACTCACAGAAGGCATGCCAAAAAAGCTGATAGGATGAAACTTGATGCTGCATAGAATGTAGGAGTCCCTAATTTAAAGCGCAGACAAAGGCAATATCCTGATCGATTTACTAGATACATGGCTCTCATGAGAAAATGTATTGTGATTGAACCATCTTCCTTTCAATAATCAGTGCAGGATCCCACATGGGTAGATGCAATGGTGGAGGAGTATGACTCCATTGTCAAAAATAGTGCTTGGGAAATTGTTCCAAGGCCAGTTGATAAATCAATGGTAGGTTCGATATGGACTTACAAGGTAAAGCAAGCTGTTGATGGGAGTGTTGAGAAATACAAGGCTAGATTTGTGGCCCGGGGCTTCTCACAGATCGAGGGGATAGATTATGAAGAGACCTTTTCACATGTCGCAAGGTATTATTTCATAAGGACCATCCTTTCTCTCTCAGCGCAAATGGGTTGGCACATTCATCAGATGGATGTGAAGACTACGTTTCTCAATGGGATCATTGAGGAAGAGGTGTACATAGAGCAGCCTGAAGGTTTTGAAATCTTCAACAACGAGTCACATGTGTCCCAACTCAAAAGTGCGTTGTATGGGCTGAAGCAAGCACCCCGTGCTTGGTAAACTTGGATAGACATCTATTCACCGGACTGGGCTTCACCAAAGTGAAGCAGATGCAAACCTATACCAAATTGTGGTGGAGGGTAAGATTTTAATCATTGTTCTTTATTTTGATGATTTAATATTGATTGGTGATGAGAAGATGATACACTCATGCAAGGAGGATCTTGCAAAGGTGTTCGAGATGAAGGATATGGGCCTCCATTATTTCCTTGGATTGGAAATATGACAGCGAGATGGTGAAATTTTTGTGTCTCAAGGCAAGTATGCAAGGGAGATACTGGGTAAGTTTTACATGGAGGGTTGCAAGCCCATGGATACTCCTCTTCCATGAAACTGGAGGAAAGAGGATGCTACTTCTGGAGAGGTAGTGGATGCTACTGTCTATCGAAAGTTAGTGGGTTTGCTAATGTATCTAGTGAACATGAGACCTTAAATTTTCTATGTAGTTAACTAGCTGAGTCAAGCTATGGTTAAGCCTACCAAGCTCTTTTGGAAGGTAGGCAAGCATGTCCTGAGATACCTAAGGGGCACAACAGAGTATGGTTTATGGTACAGACAAATGAATGATGTGAAGTTGCATGGATTCATGGATGCAGATTGGGCGGGCAGCCCATCAGACAGAAAGAGCACATCATGGGAGCTCTTTAGCATTGGATCTACAATTGTTTCTTGGTACAATAGGATGTAGAGATCCGCGACACTCAGTTCAGCGGAAGCATAATACATGGAAGCGAGTCAAGCTGCACGTGAGGCTATCTGGATGAGAAATATCTTGGTTGGTTTGTTTGGTTCTCATTTAGATCCGACAATGATTCATTGTGATAATCAGATTTTCATTAAACTCTCAATTAATCTCGTGTTTCATGATCGATCTAAGCATATAGATATCTGGTATCATCATCTCAGAGATTTTGTGTAGAGGAGAATCATGTTGCTTTAGTACATTCCTACAGAAGATCAGGATGCAGATATTATGATGAAGGCGCTCACCAAGAGCAAATTTGAATACCATAGAGACAGGATCGAGGTGAAGGATAATCCCTTTCTTGTTGAGAGGTAGTGTTGAGATTCAACAAGAAGATCCTAGTGAAATGAAGTAGCTACACTAGGATGGAGCCTCAGGCTATTTTTTTAGGTGGATGTCTATTTATAGATGCATGTCGACTATTATTATCCCTTAATATTAGTTGGACAATAAACAATAATCTATTCTCAATGAACACTTGGAAATAGTTAACTTAAGTGGAAAATTAGTTAGCTAAAGGAATTTCAAGTTAAGAGGTTGGTTGGTGGGACATGCAAGTGGAATTAGTTGTAACTGAGTGATTCGAAGCTGTAATGGAGTTGGAAGTGCAGTTATGAAAGTTGTAAAGTAGTTTAACTTAGTTTTTCTAGTTGTAACTGAAGATACACTAGTGAGAGATTAGTTTAATTAATTATTAATTAATTCACAATTAGTGGTCTCACATGAAACTAAAGATTTAATACTATTAATTGCATGCATGTTAGATCCAGTGGAAACCCAAATGAGTTCTAGGTGAAAGGGAAGATAACTATCAGTTGTGACATTATTCGGTTGCACACATGCAACCACACACACATTGGATGTGCCCATGAGGATTGTGTAGTCAAGGCAAGCAGGATTGCACTCATTTAGCAATTGCTATCAGCTAGGATTGTGTAGTGGAGGCAGGCTGTCTGGAGATAGTAAATTGGCTAAGGAACTTGCCAATTTTTGTATGGTAAGCTCATGTACTGAGAGCTATTGGATTAGAGCTTTTTATGTAATTGTTTCATGGTCCATGATATAATACATAATAGAAGATAGAGGGGTTTTTAGCTATAAGCTTTCCTTGGGTAAATTATTTGTGTTATGTGTGATTGATCTTTCTTCATGATATTGTGATTAGCGATTGTGTTTCAAATTCCGCAAAGATTTTTTAGAAGCGATTCTGTATTTAACAATGGCATATTATTGCTAGATCAGAAGAATACATGACATACATGTATTTTGTATTAAATTTCTACAAAAGGAAGGTGAAAGGTCATAGGTTGCATGTGAGAAGGAAAATGAAGGAAAATAGAGGAAAAATTAAGAAATTAGAGGCATCAAAGATAAAAATGATTTCGAGGATCAGTTCATAGCCTTTTGTTAGTTCATTTTTGGAATTAGTCTCAGAGAGGAGAAGAGCACCAAGAGGGGAAGGAAAGAAAGCAAGCAAAGGAAGGATAAGGAAAGCAAAGGAAATAAAGGATCAAGTAAGGAAAAGTTGGATCAAGAAGCTTCAACAGAAATGCTTGTAGGTAACAAGTTTCATATATGATTTCCTAGCTGGTTTTTCCATGCATGGTATATGCATGCACATATTTGGTTTATTTGTTGTCAGTGGCATGGATTTCACTGAGTTTTGCCAGTGGTTTTAGCCTTGCATTTCCATTTCTAGATAGCCATGGTGTGATGAGATTATTTCTCGGTTGAGCTTTAAATTGTTGGAAGGTTTTGGATCTGGGTGAGGTGGTCTCAAGAAAATCCCAAGGGTCGGGGGTGGAGATGGTTTTCTCTGGGAAGCCCTCAACAGGTGGGTGGAGACAAGAAAATTCCTCAAGGTATGGTGAAGGAATTCTGAGGCATCCAAGCTCGGTTTGGTTTTGTGATCTTGACATTGGTTTAGGTGAGATCATGATATGGTGAGGGTGGAGGTGGTTTAACCTCTGGATTCCCTTGGTTTTTTATGGATTGGTTTGTCCCATGAGAGCCCACATTCATGCTTGGAATATGGCACAGGGGTGATTTTCTGAAATAAATATTTGGTTTAGCCCAATATATGGTCGGGTGGTACATGGAAGTCCCAGACATAGTAGGATTTTGCATATGTTTAATAAGAGCTAATTTTAGCTTGCTTTTTATGAGTAATTGTACTTGCTATTATGTGGCTTTAATGGTTGTTATATCATTGGTATTTATCTGGTGATATGTGGGTTATAAGCATGGTTTTATGATAGATATTAGCCATGAATCTCTTCATTTTTTTACTTGCAACTGAATGAATAATGAATGAAAGACCTAATTGTTGTTATGATAGCTATTGTGAGAAGGCATTAGTCATTCTTGTTAAACTTCAGATATGTTTCTAGATCTGTATGTTAAAATATGCATTCATGACCTGTAGGTTGCATGTTTACCACGTGTTTGACAAAATTTCAATCCCATTTGGTAAGGTTCAGGTTAAGTCCTAGTTCAATTTTTTGGTTTATAATATTTGTTTCTATGTCACTCATCATTTCTGGAAGTTTCACCGAGTTCTAGGAAGAGGCCTGAGTTCTCAATGTTGTGCATGTGTTGCACGAATAAAGAGAGTTCTCTTAACCTAGACCTTATGATATTTGGTAATTATGTTGTGATCATGATTATGTTGATGTTTATATATGTATACATGTATGTCTGTATGTCATTGTCTGACAAGGTTGTCAGAGACCATGACTATTTTATGCTAATGCATATATATCTATGTATGCCATTTTATGATAGTGCTGTGAGGAACCATGATTGTTTTATGCTGATGCTTATATATGTATATATGTATGTATGTCGTTTTCTAACAAGGTTGTCAGGGATCACGATTGTTTTATGCTGATCATTATATATGTATATATGTATGTATGTTGTTTTCTGGTAGGGTCGCTAAGGATAATTCTTGTGGAAGAATGATTGTTTATGTAGGTGAATGACGTGAAGCCTGGTTCCTGGATTATGAGAAATCAAGTGGGAAGAGTAGCCTGACATATTTATGAGGTTAGTATTGTGTGGGTATGAATTGATATTATGTGTTTATACTATGCCTATGTTTATTATATGACAGGTAATTCCAAGAAATACATCAATGGAATGAGATCAGTGTGATCCGCGACATGCTAGGGCAAGCATGGATAGTGGAGAGACACTAGAAGAAAGGTTGTCTGGTAGAGATAGTGTGGTCTCTAGATGTACATTACTGCTGTTGTGTATTTGTGTACATATAGTGTTGCGTGCATGTTGCATATATGGTACTGTGTACATATAGTGTTGTGTATGTGTTGTATATGTGGTGCTATGTATATATTGTGATGTGTACATGTTGTTTATGCAATGTTGTGTACAGATGGTGTTGTGCACATGTTGTATATGTGATGTTGTGTACATATGGTATTGTGCGCATGTTGGATATGTGGTGCTATGTACATTTGGTGTTGTGTGCATGTGGTGTTGTGTACATGTTGTACATGGGGTGCTGTGTGCAGGTGGTGTTGTGTACATGTCGTGCATGTGGTGATATGTATGTGGTGTTGTGTACACTTCATGCAGGTGGTGTTGTGTACATGTGGCATTGTGTACATGTTGTGCAGGTGGTGCTATGTAGATTGGGTGATGAGTACACGTTGTGTAGGTGGCACTATGTACGAGTGGTATTGTGTACACGTCTTACATGTTGTGTTGTGTATGTCTGGTATGGTGTTACAAGTATTTTGTAGTCGTTGTATCACAAGATGTGTATTCATGGTATTGTATGGTGTATAGATATATGTATTGTGTTGTACATCAAGTGTAAGTATATGTGTTGTGTTGTACACCGGGTGCAAGTGTATGTGTCATGTTGTACACTGGGTGTAGGTGTATCTGTTGTGTTTTAAACCGGGTGTAGGTGTATATGTCGTGTTGTAAACCGGGTGTAGGTGCATGTGTTGCGTTGTATATTGTGTATGTGCATATGTTGTACAGTGTGAAGGGACATGCATGATGGGTTTGTATGGGCCCTTGTGGTTGATATTAAGGGTTGAGGGAGTTTATTCTTTGGATTACCTTGTTGTTGATATGGATGGTTGATGTGGTTTAGTCTCATGATACCCTTGTTACTATTGAGGGTTGAGGCGGTTCAGTCTCTGGATGCCGTTGTTGTTGATATTAAGGGTTGAGGCAATTTAGTCTTGGGACACCCTTGTTGTTGATATTGAGGGAGGAGGAAATATAGTATTCAGATTCCCTTGTTTCTTTAAGAGAAGAAAAGGCACTGGGTGCTTTCCGGGTTTGGCAACCGATTCAGTGTGTGTACAGAAAGGATAAAGAATAAAGGTAGAAGCAAAGAACCATTTGAAATATAAGTATCAATATTTTATGTTAGTTTTTTGTTATGCATGTGATATATGATTATGATTTATAATGATTACATGTGATCTATGATTTTTATTTATGATGGTTCTGTTTTGAGCTAACCAGATGTGATGTTTTTATACATGATGATTTGATCAATAGCTAATTTGATTTTAAAGTGATAGGAAGTGAGAAGAATTGCAAGTGTACCTTATTGACAAGTCACCAATGAGGTATGATGTGAATTTATATTAATTTATATTAAATATAAAGGAAATTATGTGCTTGGTACATGAAAGTATGAAAATTCCTAGCTTGGGGTGGTTGAATTTGACTGCAAGAATTAGCAGTGGAAAAAGGAATTGGAATAGGAAGAAGGATGCTAATAAAGCATTCAGGAGCAGGGCCATTATGGGACATTGGTACGAAATAATGTCTCTTGATTTCCATGAGCATGCCATGATTGGTATCATTATTTTGAGGCAAGGATATGCCTTGGTTTTGGACCTTCCGATGCGAGGTAACCTTTCCAAGGGATGGATCACCTAGGGCAGGGGATGTCGGGGAACTTGGAAGGTGAGTGACTGCATGGAAGGGGGTGACAAAATTTCCCGAGTTACTATGTAGTAGAGAAGGGAGGGTCGAGGAGTGGATTTATTTTGGTCATTGGCATCGCCAGATGGAATTAGATGCACATTAGGAGTGTGCCCTAGAACAATGAGCTGGTAATTGTTCATCGAGGGAACAATTAGTGCAAGGATAATAGCATTGGAAATTGGATGCAGGTTGACTTTGGAAATGGATTATAGACTTCCTAGGAAGGAGGTGAATCCTGGTATTACTTTAAGGGTGGAGTTGTGAGCCTTTGGATTCCCTTGATGCTGATATAGGCACTGTATCCTTTTATTTGTTGGTTAGAGCAAATGTGAACATGTATATATGCACATATTATTATGAATACCATATTGAGCTAGATTTATAAAGCTCCATAGGTAGTATGGGTATTTTCTAGTTGAAGAAAATGTGCATAAGTATATGTGGTTGTTACTTTAAATACTGTAATGAGCTATGCTTATAAAGGTCTAGTAAGAGGTATGGTTGTCATGTTTTCATTTTTGTCATGTTGTCATGTTTGTCATGATGGTTTTGCTATTGAGCAGGTTGTTCATTGTAAATACTACAATTAGCTTAGTTGTAAAGCTCCATAAGCAATATGTTTTTCTTTTCAACAATTTTTCTAGTTGTAGGTGTCATAGAACACCAATGATGGTTTTCCCCTAAGAGGGAGGGGTTTGTAACATCCCCAGGTTAAAAATCCATGTAAGAAAGTAAATAAATACAAAATAATAACAAGGTCATGGGACACGTCTTCCAAGTTGAATGTTGTGTGAAATATCCTAGTGGGAATCACTTGTTGTGTTTATGGCTAAGGGGAAATTTGCAATGGCATTGAAAAGGAGAAGAGTCATTAATTTGATTTTTGTTTATGAAAATAATGGAAAATAAGAGAAAAGGAAGGTGAAAGGTCATAGGTTGCATGTGAGGAGGAAAATGAAGGAAAATAGAGGAAAAATGAAGAGATTAGAGGTATCAGTGATAAAAAATATTTTTAGGATCAGTTCATATCCTTTTGTCAGTTTAGTTTTGGAATTAGTCTCAGAGATGAGAAGAGCACCAAGAGGATAAGGAAAGCAAGCAAGACACTACAAGGAAAAGACCCTCTAGCGTAGGTTATAAGGAAGGTTTTTAGTGTTATAAAATTGGCCAAAATTGTAAAAAGAACATTTGATACAACATCCATTTTCGGTAACGAAGGTTTTTGCGGAGCTTCTAATGTAATTTCAACACAACTAAAAAAAATGGGCGGCCGAAGGTTGTTACAGATGTTTTTTCTCATCATTGCATTAATCAGGTGTCAACACACCAATGCGTTTTACAATGAATGCACCGGTACTGTAAACCTACCAAGCATTGGGATAGAAAAAAATTTAGGACGCCCCGAGGTGTTTAGAAATGTCCCGGTGCGTGTCAGCTAGACAGTCGCCCCAGGGCAGTCGAAGGTGCATACACCAGGCTATTAAGGTCTAAAACCACACCAGGTGCATTGTAGGTGATAAAACACACCAGATCATTCTAATTGGTATTGGTATTTGTGCAGTGCTCATAGGTCGTATCAATGCATCGGTGCGTGGTATTATACAAACGCACCGGCGCGTAGTATCACACAAACACACTGAGTGTTCTAATTGGTATTACTATTTGTGCGGTGCCCATAGGTCATATCAACGCACCAGTGAGCAGTCTCACATAAATGCACCGGTGCACAATATCACACAAACACACCTAGCGTTCTAATTGATATTGGTATTTGTGCGATACCCATTGGTTGAAATGCACTGGTGCGGATTATCATACAAACACACTGGTGCACAGTAACTAACATGCACAAGTGTTCATTTTGTATTTTTTAGAAACATCGACCTATGACAATGCAATTATTGTGATTTTAAAAAATTCATTATTCATCAAAAGTCGACACATATCCTATAACAGTATTCATATCAATTAATTTTTTATTAGTGCATTTGAATGTGATGTTTGGATTAATTTGTTATATCATATCATCATATTTCACATCTCTTCATTATAATATTTAATCATCCATATATTTAATCAATGGTGTTACATTTCACATCGACAATGGAGAACACAATAGAATAAATTAGAACATATATATATATATATATATATATATATATATATATATAAGACACTCTTTTTCATACAAAATGGGACAATTATTGGTCTCCCTCTGTCTTTCAATTGGGACACTATGTTTGTTACATTAAACAAAATGTTTGATTTCATAGACAAATATTTCAAAAAATAAAATGCCTTGCTTTGATATCCAAACATATTGATCATCATTCTTCGCTTGAACTACTGTCACTGCTCGAGCTACTTCCATGATTTGGGTTATTTTGAGGGATGTTTTGTTCACTGTGTTGATTTTTTTCTTCTTTTTCACCTTCCATCTACAAACATAAAAATAAATTGTAATGAGTGTATATACATTAGTGAGAATAATGAAAATTGCAATATTAAATAATATGCATCAATTTAAATCGAAAATAAATGACGTACCATAGCAAGAATTGACTTATGAACTATACATATTCTTTCAAAACCAAATTTCACGCTATCTTTCAACATTTCATTTGTTGGTGCAATTCCATACTTTGTTCCCTGCAAGTTTTATACCCCATAGCAAATCATATATTTAATATAAAAGATTTTTTTCTTCTATTAATTATATACAGAGCTAAGTAAAGCAAGATCGATAGATGCTTACAAATTCAACAATTAATTTTTAGTATGCCAACATATACTGACAACCCATATTTAACCCAATGTCAATCAATTCATCTGATGGTTCTTCTTTGTATGTTAGCATTTGTTTGAAGACATTCAATGATGATTGTTGTAAAACAACTCAAAATACCAAAAATTAAATCTAATTAAGTTGTTATAAGGAAGCAACAATTACTCACAAACTTAGATATCAACCCTTTTCTTCCTTGTCGTCCTGTTTTATGTGTTGAATTGGTTCCATTTTCTTTTCTTTTCTGCAAGAAAATACTTGAAAATTAATATTTAATGCTAAATTGTTTATTTATTTAATCGAAAAAATTCTATGATTACATATTACATTTGAAGCACATTTTTGTTGAGATGGCTTCTCGTGCGATGTGATTATGTCCATTTCTTTGACCTTCTCCTTGTACACCTTTTTCGACATTCCTACTGACATATTTCTGATATCAGCTCGTTCATCCTTTGAGATTTTCATAATCTTCCTGAAAATGTAAGATGAAAATAAACTATTTAATTTTATATTGATATATGAAAAGTAAATATAACAAAAGTGATACTTATAAATGATTACTTTCGAGTAACATATACATATAATTCTAGAAAAAAATTTAAAAGGAATATTACTTTTTCATTCCTTCTTTTTTATTTTTGTACGTTTTTTGTTGCTTGATCTCTTGTGAGTCATTTGTTTATCAATATGAAACATGTACCATATCATTCATTAATATATTTTATAAATAAATCACAAACTTTTCAGGTAAAAAAAAAAATTCAAGAAAACGGTGTGCCTTTCAAGCAATACGCACTAATGTCGGTGCGGCTTGTTCTTATAAACACACCACCAAAACAATAGAAACACCGTACAGTGCTCTATATCAACAGGGAGAACCAATGCGTTATATGTTAACCAATGCACCAATTAACACAAACAAATTAATACAAATAATCTAGTGTTAGTTTTTGTAGCATATGATGTCATGGAGGGGGCGGTGCAACATGTTCTTATAAATGCACCAAGAAAATAGGGGACCCCAATACGGTGCTCTCTGTAAAAAAGGAGACCATTACACATACATAAAATAAAAAATTGTTTTTGTCAAACAGTACGTGCACGGTGCACTATTTTTACACAGGGTGCACAGATTAAAAAATAAATATGTTTTTTAAATTATTTTTATCAAACAGTACATGCGCGGTGCATTGTGATAAAATAGCGCATTAGTGCGCTATTTTACATAGGGCGCACCAATTAAAAAAAATTCTTTTTTTTTTTAAATTCATGCAAGGGCCAACATGGATTAAGATCCGACTCTGCAAGTCATCTCGTGGGTTGAATGTCATAGGCCTATATATATAGCAATACAAATAAAATGAAAAGCCCTAATTATGAAGTCAAAGAAACAGGAAGAAGCAAGGGCAGAAACAAAAAGAACCAAGGGTTTAGCGTAAGAATGGTTTTTTTTTCTTTCTTTCTTAAAATGAATAGTAAAATTTAAATTTTTTACTTACCATGTATTAAATCAAACATAAAATGTAAAAAAAAGCGATTATTACAATAAAATTTAATCACCAAATGATTTAAAATTCTATGCTACAAGGCTTGAATCACCAGAAGTTTGGAATTCTGATTGTCTGAATAGTTCTGTTCGAAAGTATTTCACTGCTCCATAGTGCTCACGTGCTCTCTTGGTCCAAGTATGTCTCTCGTGCAAATCTCTCCCTGAATTTTTTTGCAAAAATAATGACAATGATTTTTTTTTACTATTTAAAGAATTGTTTTATGAAATTAGATTTTTGAAAATAATTTTCTACCCATTTTTCAATTTACCATTTTTTTCACTTAAAATAAATAAAGTTGCGCTTTTTTTATTTGCGGCTATTCGGCACCGATGCGTGAATTAATAACAAAACACGGATGCACAATAAATAAAATGCACTGATGTGGTTAATTGTACATTAGCACATATAACAATAAGTCCATTTTTAAGGCACCAACATTACTTTTAGGTGTGTACAACAAATTTTATTGTTGATTTTGCTCAAATGCATGGAGAAAATATCATAATTATATCGAATGGACAATTCTTCAAAATCTAACTCGTTCCATAATATTTTTCAAAATCCATCGCGGAGTTCTCCGTATCCATCTCGAGATGTAATACTTACTTTAGATTTTATTTATATTTTCATTATCTAATTGAATTTATGTTTTTTTATCCATGTCAATCAACTTAATATAATTAATGTATACAAATTTGTAGGTTCATGCAGATTCAGAATCGAGTTCAGATGCAAAAAATATTCAAACAAACTCCAAAACGTCAGAAGCTCTTATCAGGAGCAACATACCGCAAGGCGCATTTGGTAGATGAAAATGGACAGCTGCTTCACCCTGCCAATTGTAACATTGCATATTCTTGCCACAATCCTGGGACAATGATGGTAAAAATAATTTTTTGGTATATTAATGTAATTATTTCAATGTCAAACCAATTAATCATGCATTGTCGATGTGCTCACTATTAATTGATATCATATATTTTGTACTAAGCATGTTCAAATATATTTTTTGAAATTATTAGGATTCTAGTGATGATGAGCAACCTACCTACCATCTTCCATTGCACCCCACGACAATGTCAAATCGAGATAAGGTTGAATTAAGAGAAAAAACTAGAGAGAAACAATCCCAATAATGGTTGAATCAACCACCTATTCAATTCCCACTATGTCTAGATTCACCAATTAGGAATGACTAAAACAATAGTAGCTCTTCACAAGATGTCAATGGAGGAAATCAAATAGAGGTTGGTATGGATGATTACTTAAGGGATACGACTGCCATGCATACAATGTTGTTAGATGCATTCCAGAACAACGATCAACTAGGGGATGATGCTCATATCATTGATACCTTTTTCGAAAGCCTTAAATTTGCTTCCACCACCCCTCTCTTTGGAGCTAGCGGTCAGTAAAATTCTACCCAGTTGGGGACAACGATGTTACTGTACAACTTGAAAGCAAAGTTTGGCTTTTCGAATGAATGTTTCTCGGAAATTTTGAGGTAAGTGACCATAAAGTCCTCCCTTATATTTTGAGAAATATAATCACACAATGAACATTACAAATGGTCAATTTTATGAATGTTAATAATTATATCGACATTAATTTACATTTAATATTGTCCATGATCACCAACTACAAGTTATTCAAAGATAATGTTCTTCCGAGTGATAATGTCTTGCCCGATAGCTGCGAAGAGGCAAATAAATCATTGAAAATGTTGGGTGTTGAGTACATATCATATAATGCATGTCCAAATGATTGTATTATATATAGAGGATAATATGGAGATAAAGAGATATGTCCGAAATGTGGGCATGACAGGTATGTTAAATCAAAAAATAAGGGTAAATCATGTGATCCTCCTTTTAATATATTGAGGCACATGCCTATAATCCCAAGGATTCAAAGGCTCTTTCGTTGCAAAGAATTAGCTATGTATTAGGGATGGCATGCCTCACATAGAAGTGATTTGGGAATTATGCGAATCCCAACAGATTCAATAGCCATGAAGCATATAAAGGCTACCTGGCCCAAAAAATTCAAGGATGAAGTACGAATTCTACGACTCAACATAGCCATGGATGGCATCAACTCATATTCCCTCCAGAACACCAACTATTATATTTGGCCTGTAGTAGTGATCAATAAAAATACCCCCCCATGGTTTTCCGTGAAGAATGAACATCTTATGTTGGCTCTCATAGTCCCTGGTAGAAGACAAGTGAAGAATATGGATGTATACTTACAACCAATGGTAGATGAATCGAATTAATTATGGGATGGGATACATGTATACGATGTATCAAGACCCATAGAGGTAGAGAGGAGTTTTACTTCTTATGGAATATGTGCTTACATGACACATGATTATCTAGGATTAGGAGTTTTCTCTAGTAAATTACATGTTTATTGATTTTTTTATATACGTAACAATATTCTTTCGCATATTAGTTATTCAATTCATTGTAATTTTTCTGATCTTCATGACATTATTTAACATGCCATGCATATATATTGTATACAATAATCTTGCAGGTCTTGCAACAAAAGGGTATTTTGGATGTAAATGTTGTGGTCCTTCTCTGAAATCCATATGGTCCAGCGACCTACGAAAGCCAGTGTATGATTGCTCCAGGGTATTCCTCCCAGAAGAACACCCTTACAGAAGAGCAACATATGCATTTAATGGTAAACGAGAGAGAACCCAAAGGCCTCCAATAACGACACCAAATGAATGGCTTAGAGCATATAAGAGAGAGAAGGAGAAGGAGTTCATAGAAATATTTGATTCAAATGGGGAGCCTATGTTTGATGATACAAAATTCTTCAACACCTATGTTGAGAAATTTCCCATTGGGATGAAAATGAAATCTATCTTTTATAACCTCCCATATTGGGAGCATCTTAGGATCACCCATTTATTAGATCCCATGCATATATTTAAAAATGTTTCATCTTCTTTTTGGAGGCACATATCATCGAAAAAAAGTGACACATTGGATATTTGGAAAGATATTATTACTTCAAAAACTAAAAAGAAACATTGGCCAAGACGATTATAAAGTACATGATTAGAGGCAGGCGTTGGTCCCTCTAATTCATGGTATTTCAAAGAAGGTGATGTGCCATGGATTTTTAAAAAATATGATCTTTCTTTGGCAAAGGAATTTATAATGGGTGTAAGGGTTCCATCATCATACAAGTATTCACTACGACGTTGCTTCACCGTGGATGACCGTTTTTCGGTGTTGAAATCACATGACCATTTGAATCTTCTAAGAGTACGTATAATTTCAAAATCATGATTTTATTATTTGTTATATTAATAAATTTTATCCCATAAAGGGATCATAAAAAATAACTAATTTTGTGTATTATTGCATGTGTTTATAACTTTGCAGTGTCATTATCCTTTGTTTGTGCATGGGTGTGTGAAACATGAATTCCCATAATACCTAGGACATGCCATATCTAAGTTATCTCCATTTGTACGTTAGATCACGTCAAAGGAGATTCATGTGGCTAGCATTCCACGGTGGCGTCAAGAGATAGTTGATATTGTTTGTATGTTTGAGAAGGAACTGCCGACGAGTTTCATGGACTTGCAGGTTCATCTTCTAATCCACCTAGTAGATGAGGTTGAATTTGTTGGGGTGGTTTATTATCATTGGATGTTCTTCTTAGAGAGGTACATGAAGAAATTGAAAGGTTTTGTTTGACAAAGGGAAAAACTTGAGGGGTAAATGGCAGAGGGGTACATATCCTATGAGTCTTTCTATTATGCTAGTGAGTACATCAAACATAACGACAACAGACTAGGTGCGGTGATTTGGGACGATGAAAGGGATGAAGACAAAAGAGAAAGGGAGCCGATCCAAACGAATGGAAAAAGACGTTTGATAAAGAGTTAGCGACTTATAATTTTTCAAATTTACACAAAGTAAATATTAACATTGAACTTCAATACAATGTATATTTTGATCTCATATGTACTATATGTCGGTTTGATTTCATTAGTGAATGCAGAAATTGAAGCAATCAATAAATTCATTCTTTACAATTCTGAAGTGACACAACCGTGGGTCACATTGTAAGAACAAAAGAGGATGAAATGGGATAGTGACAGGAAATAATTCAGATGGTTGAATGGTAGAAGTGTGCCTTATCCCGATCATTTAAAAGAAAATATGCCAAAAATATGCCCCAACAGTTGGGTTGCTGACCAAGTCAGAGAGAAATACAGTGTAACCGGTCGTTACCCGCGTGCTGAAGAGGATGTAATAAACGTATGGATTGGGTGTACCCACTCGGTAATAATCTATTTATGTACATTTTAAACTTAATAACGTGCCTTTGAAATGTAATTACATCTATATTTCATATTTTAAATGTTGGGTTATTATAAGACACATGAAACTATGATTTTTTTAACATTTTTATAGGTGCATTTGCTCCCATCTATGTAGGCATATGGACACCATTTTCGCACAAAAAATTCCGATGATGGACACATGACACAAGACTGTGGAGTGGAAGTCGAGTTCGATCAATCTAGTCAATCTATCCAACGTGATCAAAACCTAGTACGAGGGACATTAGGTTACATCAGAAAGATACAAGAGATCATTGAAGTGGATTTCTCTTCTTTCCAATGTATTATTTTTAGGTGCAAGTGGTGGGACACCTTTGATCGGAATAATTAAAAGGAATATTGTGATAGTAGGTTGATATGTATCAACTCTAGAAAGATGTGGGATGAATCTAAGGGGCCCTTTGTTTTCCCCAAACACTACAACCAGGTGTTTTTTTACCAAGATGTGTTAGATAGGGATTGGTGATTCGTATTGAGACATGACCCTAGATCAAAACATATTTTTGAGAAAAATAGTGTTATCATGCCAAGCGAGTTGGAAGATAATGAGGGTGATCATGAGAACTGAGATTGATATGGTACATGTGCTATTTCATCATTTATACTTTTTAAGATGGGTTTTTATAAAGAAGATGACTTAATTACCTTATAACTAAAAATATTTTTTTAGAAACATTATAATATGTATTTTGAATTAATTGATAATTTGCATTGTGTTAATGTTAAAATCATTTCACTTGATAATTTGCAATTATGTTGATCTCAAAAACAATGGCGTACTGTATGTCAATTCCTAAAATAATACAACTATTTGATTGCTTTAAATGTGTGTGAATGCTATCTTCAAAATGTATACTGTTATTTTTGGTATGTAAGATCATAATAAAATAATGATAATTCTAAAGAACATCAATTTATTTGCATTATTTTCTAAACTTTATTATGTTACAAAAATTCATATTATTCTAGATTTATTACTTTACAATTATTTATATTCATACAATTTTACAATTTTACAATTATGGTAATTTAACAATATTTACGGTATACATTTTACTTACAGTAGTTATGGTTCAAAATTAACAATTAATTTACAATTTTACAATTTTACAAATTTAAAAATTTTAATAAAATTGAATGATGACAATACATACAATTACAATTACAATTTTACAATTTCACAATACAATTACAATTACAATTTTATAATTTTACATAGAATTACAATCACAACCATTTCACATTAATACAATTAAAATTTGACAAATATTTTACATACAATTAGAATTAGAATTAAAATTAGAATTAGAATTAGAATTATAATTTTACAATTTCACATACAATTACAATTACAATAATAATTCTAGAATTTTACATGCAATTACAATTTTACAATTAAAATTAAAAGTACAATCATTTCACATTAATACAGTTAAAATTTTACAAATTTTTTACATACAATTAGAATTAGAATTAGAATTACAATTTTACAAATATTTCACATACAATTACAATTACAATTTTAGAATTTTACATACAATTACAATTACATTTACAATTTTACAATTTTACATATATACAATTACAATAATATTTGTTTTTTAATACAAACGGTTATTTTTATATTGATTCAAAAATTCTGAGGCTTATGCTCGGGGTATTACATCTGGAGACCCAATGTCTAGGGGGTTTCCGATCAAGAAAAATTCACCTACTCTGCTTCTTACAGTCAATCTAGAAATTTCCCAAAGACTAGAAAACCTTCTAATACAAACAAATTGCTGCAACAAGAGACAAAAATACATGAGAAAGGAGAGAGGCCCGCTAAGGTAGAGGATCCCATGAATCCCCCTTTTCGCAGAGGATAGATCCCGCTTGTAAAGAGACAACAATGTTGGCTTCAAGGTCCGCATCTTGTTATTTTTCCGAAGGACGTGAAAGAACTGAAGGCTATCAAAGGACACGATCAACTTATTGATGCAAGTGAACAACCGTTGCAGAAAAATGTCTTTAGGGACTGATTTTGACACAATCAAGCCAATGAGGCTTTGTGAATCTCCAATGACTCGAGCCTCCTTGATTCCATGTTTTTGCAGTTGTTTCAAGCCTTAGAGGAGAGCCATGTCTTCTACTTGATTGTTCGAAGTAAGCCCCAAACCCCAAGAAAAGTGGGAAATCATTTTTTCTAAAGGGAAACAAATAATTCCTCCACCTCCAGCCTTCCTCGGATTCCCCTTTGCTACAACATTAAAAAACATAGAGTGGATATATGTGCTCCTTCTCCATTTTTCGAAGTCCTCATCCTCTAATCTGATTTTCCATTCTTCTCTGTACTTCTCCATATTGCGTCGAATGGAAAGGTTCAGCCCAAACTGTTGGCACCAATCCCTATCTTGTTGGGTTAATCTATAATCCCGCTTCTGGTTCACCTTGTCCTGCATTATTTCTTTGAATAAGCTTCTGATTTTCACCGTGGTTTGTTGCTGGCTTAGTGTCTTCTCTTGAAATATCCAATTGTTTCTTTCATTCAAAATCTTCCAGCAAATGAGCTTTGGGATAATCAACCATCCCTCGTTTGGCCAGCCTTTCCCGGCAAAGGGCATAGGAAAAAGGTCTCCCCAATTAGAAATCATACCTGTGATGGAGATTGGGAGGGTGAGGCTAATGTTTCAAAGCAACAAGATTTCATTCCAAATGTCCCAAGCGTAGAGGCACTCGAGAAATATGTGGGTTGAAGTTTCCTCATGTTGTTGACAGAGCAGGCATCGAGAAGGGTCGTGGAAGCCGCAACGTTGCAGTTTTTCAGCTGTAAGGATATTGATGTGTCCAAACTTCCAGGTGAAAATGTCAATCTTCAGAATGATTTTAACCCGCTAAATCCATTTCCAAATTGCAGGGTTGCAGGGGACAGTGGGGATGGCCTCAAGGCACCTGTAGCCTTGTGCCACAGATTAGAATCTCGTCGTGGATCCCCAACCCCTTCTATCTTTTTTTCTTGCATTTAGAGGGTCTTTCCTAGCCAGCGAAACCATGAATTTAGCCCATGATTGCTCCAAATGAGCAGACATATCCATCTTCTGTCACCCTTCCCAGTTGCTGCTATCCCACTCAGAAATGTACCACATCGTGTGTCGACCATCTGTGATCATCCACATTTTTAGCTGCTAAAAATCAAGATCATCCTCGATCGCATCTGTGTTCATGATCCTATCCTCCCATAGGCTGATCCGCTTCCCATTGCCCAAAATACAGAACAAGCAGTCATGCAGCAGCGGGAGAGCACGCTTGCACAGTTGATGTATTGAAGAGCCATGTCGATTAGCTCGAAAGTTCTCCAGGTTGCGAAGTCAATTTCCATAGCTGTATTTTTTCCACAAGGTAATCTGTGCCCATCCCGGATTCCTTGCAACCTGCTGCCATAAGATCTTGGCACTTAGAGCGATATTATTCTCCTTGAGGTCTTTTATGTGAAGGCCACCTTCCAGCAGTGGCATAGCGACCTTATCCTAGTTGACCAACGGGATTATCTGAGCATTATTCTTCCCTCTCTTCTAGAAAGAAGAGCAAATTTGTTGTTCCATCTTGCGAAGAATGCACACCAGAGCCAACAGAACGAAGCTCTGAAAAATTGAAAGACTATTAAGGACTGACTTATTGAGAACAATATTACCTGCTAGGTTGAGCCATGACGTGCCCCAGGCTTTCATTTTGAGCTTGAATTTGTCCAGTAATGGGTACCAGTCCCTCCCAATTGGGCAACCTTGGAAGATTGGAAATCCAAGGTATTTAAGGGACACCCATTTCGTGGAGCCTTTGAAGCCAAAAATCCTGGTGATCATGCTTAGCTCGAGTCTATAAATATTCCAAGCATAAATGAAACATTTTCCTGTGTTAAGTTCACTTCCAGAATCGAATAAATAGCGATCAAGATCAAGCTTGAAGTAGGAGGCCGAGTTGGAGGAATCACCCCCCAGTAGGATGGATTCATCAGCAAAGAGTGCATGGTTAATGTCTCTGACTCCCCTGGTGATTTTGAGACCCATAAGCTCTTGATCGATTTGTCTTATCTCCAGCATGAAACTGAGGACAGAGGCTTGAATGATAAATAGGAGGGGGGATAGAGGGCATCCCTGCTTTATCCCCTGACTTTCCTTGAAGAATTCAGTAGCACGCTCGTTGACAAGTGGGGTAATCCATGGTTCCACAATGCAGGCCTTGACCCAACTTATAAAATGGAAATCAAACCCAAATTGTTGCATAAACCCAAAGAGGAACTTGTGCCTTACTATGTCAAATGCACTAGCCAGGTCCAAATTGACAACCATGCCTTTTCTCGTCTTTGGATGCTCGAATGGATCACTTCTTGAACTAGAATGAAATTATCAGTTAGCTGTCTACCTTTGACAAATCCCCCTTGATTGTCAGGAATGAGTTCCGGGAGAAGGACTTTCAGCCTATTTTCCATGACTTTAATGATGAGCTTGTAGCCAATGTTGTAGAGAGAAATTGTCCTGAATCTATTGAAAGTACTGGCTCCCTTCTCTTTAGGTATAAGGGCCAAGAAGGCCGAGTTTTTGCTGCCCCCAAGCTTATGGCATGTCTGAGACTTTAAGATCATTTTGTAGAGGTCCTTTTTGAAAATGTTCCAACAATTTTTAATGAATCGAGCAATGAACCCATCCATCCTAGGAGCCTTTTCCGTATCCATTTCATCAAGATCCTACTTGATTTCATTGATGGTGGTAGGAGCAGTTAGCATAGCGTTCATTTGGGCATTTACCTTTAGAGGGACCAGCTCGAGCAGGTTAGAGCTGAGACTCACTTTCTTATCCTTTGTGTACAAGTCTTTGAAGCGCTGGTGGGCAACTTTTTTGATGCTGAAAAAGTTGAGGAAGGTTTGGTCTCCTGAGGTTATCTCCATTATATAATTGAAGCTTCTTCTGGCTTGAGTATGCTTATGGAAGAAGGCGGTATTCCTGTCCCTAGCTTGAAGCCACAGACTGTGAGATTTTAGTCTCAAGAATTCCTACTCCCAGATGCAAGCCTTATGAAGATTAACCTAGAGCTCCTCTTCCAAGGTTAAGCTGTCCTTCGAGTTGTCCATATCTTCCATTTGTTTTTTATGACTCTCCAAACAGGCTTGGGAAGCCCACCTTGAATCGGTCAAAGAAGGGAGGGATTTAGCCCAGCTTTTGAGGGCCCTCTTCAGTCTCCTCAGCTTTTCTTCACACACAAAGAAGGGGGATCCACTGACAGGGAGTCTCCAGACTTCCTCAAATCTTTCTGACAATTCAAGATGCTACACCCAAAGAGCATTGAAATGGAACATAATAGGCCCCAAATTCATATGTGGCTTCATCTCAAGCCAGATGCGCTTGTGATTGGAGACCAATGAATAAAGAATAAAAAAATGACATCAAGACCTAAAAGCAAGAAGGAACTCTGAATGAGAAAGCGATCTAACCTTGTAGCAATGTGACCTGGACCCGTTCTTCTATTGGTCCATGTATATTGGCCCTTGGTTGGCTTAATTTCCAACAGGTCCTAGTCCTGAATAAGTTCTTCCACCCATTCTCCGTCTGGATCCCTTAAAATATTGCCCCCTCGCTTCTCCCCCTGGCTTAAATTAATGTTCATGTCTCCATCGAGAATGACATTATCCATCTGAATCTCATTTGCTAGATCCCTAATGGATTCCCAGCAGGTTTTTTTGTCTCCCAAGTTGACTGGGGCATAAATATTGAAAAGACTCACTATTTATTTGGTATGGAGATGAAAAAACTGAGAAAAAATCCAGTTTGAGTTGAGTTTAACCTGGATTTTCTCAAGGCATATCTCATTTCATAGAATTCCCATCCCTCCTGAGGTGCCTCTAGAGGAGACAACAATACCTCATCTTTTTCCCCAAAATTTTTTTCTTTTGTGGAGAAAATCCCTTTCCTCCATTTTGGTCTCCTAGATGAGAATAATGTCTGGCCTTTCCAACCTTACTAGAATTTTCATTTCTTTCTCTTTTAGGTTGCTCTCCATCCCTCTAATATTCTAGGAGACGATCTTCATTACTTCCTTTTTTGAGCTGAGAAGGATCCCTTAGAGCCCTGGCTTTGATCTCTGTTTTTCATGGGGTTTCATTCCAACATATTTTCTAGGGTCGGTTGGCTACCTTGCAGATCTCGTTGTAGGTTTCTTGTTCTCTTTTGTCCCTAGAGGATGTCCTTCCCTTGGTGGATCTTTCGACCGAAGTTTTTGAATCCCCAATTTCTCCTTCTTCCTCTGACTCCTCTGAATCTAGGTCTTCACCCTTAGAGACAAGGTGTTTCTCTTTTGGGGTTTCTCCGGGAGGATCACCACTCTTCAGTGGTACTAGGGATTCCTAAATTTGTAGATCCTTCTACACATCCCAAGGGTCGATTTCTTGAACTTCCTCTGCCTCTGAGTTCAAGACCATAAAGTTGTTCTCTTGGCCTTTCTGGGTGGGTTTGGCTTTAGGAATGCTCCCTGTGGGTGCTATACTTCCTTTTCCTTTATCCGTTCCTTGTTCGTTTTGCCCTAGCCTAAGGCTCGTTCTGGATATATTGGCTTGCTACCATCCTTCTTCCTTCTCCTTTTCTGGGACTGCATTTTTGGGGCATTTCTTGAAAAAGTGGCCATACTCATGGCATCCGTGGCATTTGAAAGACAACTGTTCATAGCCACCATTAGCTTAATAGCTTATGGCAGCCCAACTTTGAGATCAACCTCCACACAGATTCTAGCTTAGTCATATTGATATTTTTCATTATCCCTACCTATGAATTTTCCAAGGGCGTTGTTGATTTGTTGCATTGATTCCCAGTTCCAGCAGTGCACCGGCAAGTTCGGGAGCCCAACCCATACTGGAATGGCAGATGGAACATCCTATGAGGGGTCGAAGTCTGGAGTCCATCGATTTAAATACAATCCTTGAGGACCCATGAAATAGGGTCCATTCCTGAAAATCAAGTCCTTATCCTCATTTGAGGTGAATTCAAACAGGAAGAAACCCCTCCCCAGAAAGTAAGAGGTGACATTATTTGTAATGAGGGGCTTCTAGTTTCAGGTGATCCAGGCTTCCATAGTTTTTGGTGAAGGCCATAAGCCCATGAAATTCCCAACCAGTGCTCGGTACTCAAGGGAAAGGGCCACCTTCATCGCACCCTCAGGCGAGAGAGCCACCGAAGGAATCTCATCCAATCTCTTAACGAAATTGGAGGCGAGTTTTTTTTTCTTCTTCGGTTGGGAAGCGATCAGTTGTTTGAAGGCCTCAACCTCAAGAGGAGAAGGAGGAGGGAGAGGGGCCTGAGGATTATCCATTGGGCTGAACCCAAGCTAGGGCAGGCACCCCGACCGGCACCACCCTGCCGTAGCACCAGAAACCCTATGCGCAAGGCAGACTAGGAAGCAGAGCGCAGGCTCGGGCGCAACGAAATTTTTTTACAATTACAATTACAATAATTTCACAAAAAATTAAATATTACAATTACAATTACAATTTTACAATTTTACATACAATTAAAATTAAAATTTTAGTTACAATCACGACCTAATATTTAATAAATATGATGATTTAATATTAAAAATAAACATCACGATCCTGATAACCATCTTACAAACATCATATTTGATTAAAAAACACATTCAAATTCGGTAACATCATCTAATCATCGTGATCATGGTCATCTAACAAAACACAAGCATTGTATAACATCATCATAGCACAAACATCAAATATACATCTCATGTCAAATAATTAATATCACATACACATCTATCTGCAATTTGCACATTAAATGAACATATCTAACATGACCTAACAATATACACATCATGATGAACACCAACATGTAAATTAAATACATCTGCAACATGAACATGAAATACATGGACCACACACACACACACACACACACACACACACACATATATCTTTGTGTGTGTGTCAAATATCAGTTGGTTGTACATCAATAATAGTACTAGTCGAGGTCTGCTCAGTCGATGGTGCAGCCTTGACATGCTCAGATAGATGTTGATCACGTGCTTGCTGATATGGAGGTGCCTCATGCTAATTAGGATCAACTGCCTGCTCATGATGACTCATGGATGGTTTAGCCTGCTGATCTGTGGATGGTGTGGTGACCTGCTTATTCGATCAACCTGCCTCCTTAGATGGACTTGCACCCTCCTCAAGATCAGGTGCCTGCTCATGATCATGACTGCTGGATGCTGTAGCCTACTCATCTCTGGCGCGAGGTGGAGGAGGAGGTGGAGTACTAGCTGAATGGTGATCACTCCCCTGATCATGATCATCAGATGATGCGCTACTCGACTGTCGACGTATTGCATCTCCACCACTCTTACGTCGACCATCCCTCCTCACTCGCGCTAGTAATCTGGTAGCTCCAATTATATGCCGCATCAGAGTCAACATATCACGGGGCATGCATCTCCATATCATTGTCAGCCTATCATCAACCTGTATCTCATTTTTAGTGACCAGCCTGACTCCCTCATCCACTAGGTGTTGACAGAGTTGGTCGCCCAACTCCATCCTAACTCAAGTGTCAGGCCTACGCCTCACACCTGCTGGTACTTGCGCATGATCATGAGGACCAGGTCTGTCACCAGCCTGATCCTCTGCAGCTGAATCTCCTCATTAGCAAGATCTACACCTAGATCATTTGGTGGTAGTGGCATCTCATCGCCAACAAATGACCCAATATCTACAAAATATATATAAATACACAACAATAATTAGACAATTTCATTAAGAAATTTAATAAAACAAGTTAAAGAACGTGTTAGAATAAATTTAAAGAAAACACTGATATTACCTCTCTCATCCAGCGACTCATCATCTGTGAAGAGGATGTTGGCACACCCTCGCCAATCTAAACCAGCATACGGACATGGAACTAGAATGAAGGCGTGATCATCAACACTGGATAGAAAATCAAGTGCATCATGAGATATCCTGGAAAAAAAGTCAGACTTGCCCCTCTTGGGTATCATCTGGCCCCACATCTCCATCTGTACATGCAACATCGGCCTACGAGGCTATTGAACAAAATTAGGGCTCATCTCTAGAAACCTCTCAAAAAATAAACAAAATAACTCTGAAGAAAAAGGGAAGTTCACCCTCCCTTGTGCCTGCGAATGACATCTCTCTAATGTTGTACAAAACTGCCAATCGCAAACCACCTCACAAGTTGTGATGCCTGTAATAAATAATCAACATAAAATAAAAGCGGGAAACTAATGTGTTTCCCGTCACTGTTATGGTGTGCAATGGTCGTCATCAGTAGTGAGACACACCTCACCTCCTCTACACCAAACGAAGCAATACGTAATTGACCACCAGAGACCTGAAAATATGCAGGAGAAAGTATATCGACGCTAATTTATCTCTTGGAGTACACCAAATGACTCCCTGTTGCATAGCCGTCGAGGACCTCTGGGAACGAGGGAAGATCCTGCCTATCCTAGATAGGCCAGTAATAAAATATATGTCCTCCTCAGTGACCGCGTACCACTGGTTAAGACCAACCCATAAATATTGTTGGTAGGCATCCCACCTGAAGATGAGCTGTCCCACTAACCCATTATGGCCCTTCAGGGATGGAGCCTCCTCATATAACTTGAGGATGCCTACCTCCCTTAGGAGCAACTGGGTGGTTGCCGTAATAGGGCGAGGGTACACAAGTCTCTCCCACAGGCGAACCATGTTAGATTGGTCTGCCATATGTTCTTATTGTTCCTTTTCTTCTCTCCTTTGACGTCGCTGAATGATTCACATATTAAATACATTTTTTTATTATTAAATGAGACATGTATTTACAAATATATATATATATATATATATATATAATTAAAAAAAAAGAAAATGATAGAATTAACAGCCCAAAACAATAGTCATGCACCATGTTATCACTTATAATTTTGTGAAACATTACTTGACATGGTCATTCAAGTTCATTATCAAAGGTCTCAAGTTGGTATATGAAATTTTCATTTTTCAATATTTAACCTATTCTAAGGTTCAAGACCACCTTCATTTCACTCAATCCACCTCCATTCAGGTCATGTCATGTCATATCAATCATCATTTTCTGTCATATTTCATTTCCCAAGCACTTAAGTTTGAAAAAGGACACTTTAGCTAGTTTTTCCTCTTTTCGTAGCATTTTACACCACAAAATAACAGTTTTCGCTACGAAACTGCCTAATAGTTTCATAGTGAAACTGTCAGAAAATGAACTAGCCACGCTACAAAAAATAGTTTTTCTGTCTGTCTTGTCAAATCCAGTGCAAGGTGTCAGTTCATGATTAGAGGAGATAGGGTGGATGTCATTCAAGTCAGTTAGGGTTATTTCAAAGGTACAATGTCATGCCTGAGGTCATCATTACTATTTTTAGCATGCATGTGTCATGATTAGGGCATGAGTTGTCATCAAAACCATAAAACATTACCCAATTGAATCTTTTTGTGATTATTTGCTTTATCCTTGCATGCTACTGAGTTTCTGGAGAGATGCTTCACTGAGCCAAGTTTTTTGTTGGCATTTTAAAAAGTTGCAGGTGTCACTAATCAAGCGAGGCCGAGAATATATATATTTACCATGGATGCAAGGAATAATACCAAAAAAGGTGGTCACTGCCACATATATGAGCCAATGGATATGAATTTGGTAAAGGAAGACCCAACGACCTTGGAGATATTTATAAGAACAAGTTGTTTGCAATTCTTCCAAAGGTTGCAAGGTTGTCATATACAGGTGTGTAAGGAGTTTGCTATTAGTTTTACTGCGACAGCTTCAAAGGTGGGAATTCTAAATCTCATTGTAACACCATACATTATTTTAGCAGTAATAGGAATCCATAGAGGATGGAACAATGGTTTAAAGGAATCAAGTTCACCATGCAGGACTGCAAATAATTCATCAAGCCAGGTCATAGTGAAATTGATCTCACAAATGCTATCCCAAGGAGCTACATGAAGGGCAACTACTCATAGTTGCTACTAATCATTCAGAATTACTTCACCTGTGAAGGAAGGTTCCACATGGTCTACTCCTACCACCTAAGGCTTCTGCTACATTTTGTGGGTAAGAGGTCTCTTGACTTTCCCTTTTACTTATACAAAATTCTAACTAAAATTTCAGATAAGGTCCAAGTTAAAAAAGAAGGAAATGAAAATTCTCTCTTTCAGCATGGCTTGATTGAGTTGTTGGTGTTAGAGGAGTTGAAAAGATTAGGTAGAGACTGGTCATATTTTCTATTCATGAGTGGTTTTGAAGTAGATGTTGTCACTCCTAAAATAGTTCCCAAACCTAGAGAGGTTTCATCACCAACAGTGGCAGAGCAGTTAGAAATAGTGAGCATGGAGACAGAGCCTTTGCAGAAGGTTGATACACCCAAATCTACACCTGCAAAAAATAAGCCTAGAGTTAGCAAACATGGCCGCAAGAGAGTTACTAGGAGCCAAACAGTGGTTAAGGGTAAATTAGTTGACATCTTACATGTAATTGATATTGAAGAAACTCACATTGTCCAAGCTGAAGATGTTGAAGAGGGAGGAAGAAAGCTAAAGAAAGGAAAACAACTAAAAAATTGGAGTTTGCAGGTGATGATGTTGGTTTCATGTTTCAAGCTAGAAAACCAATGAAAAGACATGCAAGAAAGGTCTTGGAAAGCATTAAAGAGGCTCAGAAGGTCAGTGAAACTGCTCAGCCACCACCAAGCATCATAGGCCTCTCCTCACCTGCAAAAGAAGATCTGGTTATTAAACAAAATAAGGGAAAAGAGAAAATCACAGAAAAGTCAGAAGTTGAAGCCCTTAAGGAACAATTAAAAGTTGAAGCCCTTAAGGAACAATTAAAAGAGGCAGGTGAAGAGATATCAGTCTTAAGGAAAGAGGCAAAGAAGCATAGAGATGAAAGAGTGCAATTTGAACAAATGTGGAAGATATGGGAGGATCAAGTCACAAGTGTCTCAAAGACCTTGGAAAATACAGAAAAACTAATAAAGTGGACTCAACCACTAAGAAGAGAGGTAAAGAACATCAAAAAGGTAAACCTGCACTTGCAATCCAAGAATAGGACACTGAAAGACCAAGTCAAATACCTTCAAGAACAATTGGATCTGATTCATGAAGAGCTGGAAAAGAAAGGTTTGAAGATGACTGTGGTTGAGGAGCCCATTGCTCAACTGATCATAAATGAGGAGGAAACACCACAGGATCAATAAGTTGAGATTGAATATTCTTTAGAGAGTTCATTACATGCAGAAAATCAAGATTTTGCAGCTGGAGGTCAGTTTGTGAAGACAGTTTTGAAATAGACAATTTCTGTGTTTTTACACAGTTTCGTAGCGTTTCCTAGGCTTAAAGCCAGGAAAACGCTATGAAAAAACATGTATCAGCCATTTTTCTTCTGAAGTCACCTTTTTCAGTTTTCAAGGAGGGATATTCATGGTGGTGATGTGATATGACTTGATTTACATCATGGAACAGCAAAGGAGCGAAGTTATTTGGTGCAGAAGCCACTTTTTCAACGCTACCAAAAATCGCTACGAAACTGTCCTGTTTTCGTAGCGAGAAATTGTTAAATGTTTTGGAGCATCTTGATGGAAATTTTGGATAGTTGGAATCCTCCAACATGTCAAGGGAGCTTATCATCAAATACATATGACTCGAAGCAATTTCTATGAAGACAGGTCATCAGCCAAAGCAGATTTGAAGATAAGGGTCATGCATTCCTAAAAAGTAGGGTTATGCTCCACAAGTCTAGGAGGGTTTTAAATATGTAAAGTGGTAATGAAATCTATCATGCGTCTTTTAAGCATGTGATACTTATTTTGTAACTATCATGTAAATGTTTTCACAGATAAGGAAGAGCTATGTAATAAATAGGAGTTAGAGTCTTATTAGGAGATGTTTTCTTTAAGGTGTAGCTGTCAGTTTTTTGTTAGAAGTCATGTATTTCAGTTATGTGATGTGTCATAGGAGAATTCGATGGTCTAGCCACTAGGCAGATCATCCTTGTTGTAAATAAATGTCTATTTAAAGACAAAGCATCGAAGTAGTAAAGGGTTGGAGATTTTTTGAACCAAACTGCTGCTTTTATGTATTTGACTCATATCAGTAATACAGAGTGATTTTCTTCTTGACAGACCTGAGATTCTCATGAGGTTTTTAGTGTATTTTTGATCTATATCTTTATGTTTTACCACCTGCAGTATATTTCATCTCTGTTACCTAGAATTCATAATTTTATGCTCTGACTTCCTTTAGCAATGAAATGACTGTGTTGTCCTATGTTTCATGTGTGAGTTGCCTTTTTTAAAGAACTCTATCTGCCTCAGCTTCCATGTCAAGAAAATTTTCCACTAAAAATACTGATCGTTAACTCCATAAGCCCAATGGTAGCAAGCCTGCATACTTTTCAACCTGCAAACATAAAAGAAAAGTTCATTTCCCATAGAATTAGCCATTGTTACACAATGATTTGTCACTGTCCTTGAAATCCCCATCTCGCCCATTGGAGGGTCATTTCTGTGACCAATAAGTAGTGTCATGCCTTGCAAATACCATCATTGCATCCCATTCCATGAGGAAAACATTCCTTCTGTTGATCATTTCCTGAGCATACCACTAAAAACACCTATTTTTGCCTTGGCACTGGTAGCCCGTTATCCCCTCGCGCCAATGAGGAAAGTTAACACTGAGCCCGCACCAGCTGGTGCTCTGTCACAGTTAAGCACCCGCGCCAATCTACTTATGGAAAGTTTTTTAAAAAAAGAGGCGAAGTTTCGATTACAACAAATTCGTGGATGAGTCATAGGAAGTGGTTCTACTGAATAACCACAGCCTTCCTCCTTTGGCCTCTTTTTTCCACCTTATGGGGAAACCTCCCAAGGGATAAGGCCTCCCTTCCATTGTTGTAGGGATCCCAACCTCCTCCTCTCCTCTATAAATATAGCCATCTTCCATTGATGTGTTGGTTGAATAGGTTAGAGCTGAATAGCTGAAGGTTTGAACATGTTCTAGCTGAACTTGTAGGAAGGAAACTATAGCCGGGCAACCTTTGAGATCCAAGCTGAAGAGAGAGAGCTTCATCCAGATTCCCGACAGGCTTTGTTGAGACATGCTCCACTGAAGGAAGATCATAGCGTCATAGAATTTGGTTGTAATCTCCCTTTTGTCATTTATAATATAAGTGACTCTGATTTTGGTTCCATTCATGTGTTCATTTCTTTATGTAATGCAATGAATTATATCCTCTCCAACTGATATATGGTTACATGCTTTAGATTTTACGTTGTATGTCATTGTTTCCTTGCATGTGTACAAGTGTTCAGACGTGTTGAATGGAAGGATCATGATCTGTCAAGCGAGGGACGGGAAACATCATCTTTTCTTCAACGACAACTGCGTGGGATTTGAGGTAGGCTACTTATCGCAATCTTTGTCTTTTTGTAACTAGGAACCAATGTCGTTGTGTGACTTGATTGTTGCTAGACCCTATCTCGGCTAGTGGGATTGCCTCTGTCCGTAGAGGGGATTTACCTCTTCAACAAACTGGAGACTCCACTGGGGATTCAGTGGGAGTTAGTCTTTCTTCTTTTGGTTTTTTTTGGCTTTTGAGTGATTTATTTGCTCTTCTGGTTCACCTCCTTTGGTGTCAAACCCCTGTTCAGCCTCCAAGAGACCTGATCCAGTCTGTGTTTGTCCTTTTTCATATTTTTCCCATAGTAAACTTGATTGGCGCGGTTTAACTCTTGACATTCGCGCCAACTACCGCTTGTTGCTAGTTAGGCCCCCACACCAACACTTTTTTGGCACAGAGTACAACCAAATAGGCGTGCCAACTCTATTTGGTGTTAGGGTTTGCTTGCTATTGGGCTCTCTGAGCTTGATTTTTGCTCCTGGTGTCATTTTTCTGATTGATTGAGTGCCCTGAATTTTTTGTTGACTGTGTTTGGCCCTTGTCCTCCAGTTGTTTTCCTTTTTACTATCAGTTTTGCATTCTAGCCCTAGGGCTTCTAGGTACTACGGTGTGCTGAGCCTCTCGTGGGAGTTTTTGTTCCTTGCTTTCCTGGTCGACTTCGTTTTCGCTTCTTTGCATTCATTTTACTGGATTTCGTTGTGTCATTGCGTTAGTTGAGTGATTGTTCTCTCTTTCATTCAAGTTTCACTTTGTCTCATTCCAAGCCTATATTACACAGTTTGTGTGAGTGTTTTCGATATTCTTCTTCGATTTGAGGGATTTCTCCATGAGTTTGGATCTTGATTGTGTGCGTTTGTATTGAGTGAACTTGTTTGTTTAAGCTCTCTCACTGTCATTTCTCGAATTGATTTCTTCATTAGTTTTTTTATTCATTTAGTGCATTTGCTCTAAAACATTGAAAAATACAAAAACAAATTTCTTTGCATTTTGATTAGTCTAGTGAAAATTGAAAGCTCTTTCGTGTTATTATTGTTATATAAATCTAAGAGAGAAGTTTTCTAGTTCCATTAGCTTGCATTAGAAATAGTAGTGGATGTTTTTGTGCTCATTTTGTTGTTATTTGAAAATCTCTCGTCCCTCCCATAGATATCTCTTCATTGAACAAAGTGATATTTTGTGGCATGTAGTGTGCATTTAGAGGATTTTTGAGATCCAACATTCTATAGGGCCTGAAATTGAAACATAAATTGAAGATCAACTCTAAAATTTATTCAATTAACCAAAGCCAACATTGAAACATTAACGGAATATCTAGAGGTCTAGGCTAGTGACGTGTTCCGACGTCATTAAACCTAGTAGCTGTCGTTCGCCATCTGGCTTTAGATAGCGCTAGTACGGACTTGTGCTCCTTATACCATCACATATATAAAGGGAGACCCCATTAGGTTGCTATCCTTTATCCGTAGGAAGTTGAGTCTGCCGTCTTTTACCCGTGATACACCAGACACAGCATTCGGGGAGATTACCTGCACGTATGTCAAGTCCTTAGTTGATTTTTCTTTCATTTTTTAACCAAGGTGTATATGGCAGTTCACAGATATCTGGTACACCCATTTGCCTAGATTACCAGAGCAGTCATTTTCGATATTTACTGACTCCTTAAATTTGAAAAGATCATCAAGCACTTGTCCTTTCACGCTTGTTTCCAAATTGAAAGTGATAGAGTCACCTTTTATTCGTTTCTAGACTCTTAAAATATGAAACGGTAGAGTTTTGTTTCAATGTTTTAAAAATTAACTTCCCACGAAATATTCCTGGTTAAAGTTAGTTTCCTTAGGGTGTTGCTCTAAAGTTGTTTCCGATGGCAACTTTTCTGGAGTTCACCAACCAAGGAATCCCCTCCGATGGGAATCTTGGTCATTTTCCTCCTTTTGGGAATGTTGGTGCTCCTTATATGGCAACGTTGTCCCTTCCTGGGTTAACTGTTGGGTTGCCTGTTTGGTTTTTTTCAACCTTTGTGGTCTTGAATGTCCCAGCTACTGGTCAATCAGTTCCTCCACCTAAACAACATCATGTTGATTCCAAGGTGGACCTCTCCCCTTCTTCGCCTGTTTCTGTGTCCTCCTCTTCTACTTCGCCTGGTGAAAGCCTGGATTCGAGTAACCAGGTGGCTAAGAAGAAGAAGAAGTCTGATAAGAGAGAGGCTAAGGCTGCAACTACTGCTTCTAAAACGCCCGCTCTTGATAAACCTTCCAACCCTCCACGGAAAGTTAAGTTCCCTTGCATGTTGTGCCAAGGTGACCATATTCTTCGAGATTGCCCTGGAATTCCCAAGGTGCTCGAAGTATGGTCCAGCGGTCGTCCGCCGTTGCCTTTGGCTTCCTGGAGTCAGGTTGGGGGCACGTCTTCAGCTAGTGCTGGTAAGACTCATACGAGGCAGGGAAAGATTACCAATTCCTGTAAGTTGTGTGAAGGGAATCATACCATTCATCTTTGTCCGTAAATGGATGAAGCCAAGAGTCTTGAAAAACTCGACTGTTTCTGCACCTTGCCTTCCGACTGGTTACAAACAGCTATCTTTGTGTCCTCCGCTACTCGATCCTACGATTGGTCAAGAGTCATCCTTGGTCGATCCCGCTCCCCTGGAAATTCAAATCCAGGAATCCATTCCCGACCAACCATTGGTCGTGGGACCGGTTGAATTGGCCCCGTCTGTGATGCACCAGGTCTTTTCCATTGAGAGTGGATCCCACATCCCTCGGGTTCTTCTTGTTTCTTCAGATTCCTTGGACTTGGGGAAATATTCTCCTGTCCCTATACCTCAAGAAGCTGCCCCTCCACCTCCCGTGATGGAGATCCCAGAGGATACCCCTCCCGACTCCGTGATGGAGATCATGGAGGATGCTCCTTCTTCTCCTGTAACACCAGGGGAAGACCATCTCGGTTCGATGGTAGCCCATCCAAGTAGTTTGGTCGCTTCCTTCGATTGGAATCGATTTGCAGGATACCGCCTTCCGTCTCATGTGCCTTTCGAGATCATGGTACAGACCTTTGATCTGGTCGTACCCAACGCTATTATAGAAGAAGGTGCGTCTATTAGTATTTTATCCTCAACTACTTGGAAAGCATTTTATTCGCCTCCGCTTATGCCTGTTACGCAGAATCTGTTGGCTTTTAACAGAGAAACTAGTCAACCGTTAGGGATCCTTCTGAAATTGACTGTTACTTTGGGAGGGAAAATTGTCCATATGGATGTGATGGTTGTTCCTGGCCCCTTGGACTTTAATTTACTTCTGGGCCGCGATTATACTTATGCCATGGGAGCGCTTGTCTCCTCCCTCTTTCGTGTGATGTGTTTTCCGCACCAAGGTCAGATCGTGACCATCGATCAGCTTGCGTTCTTTGGTCCACATATGGCAGCTAGTCCACCATCATCTTTGTCGGATATTTATCTGCCGGTTGTGTCCTCCCCGCCACATGTAAATTATGTGGCTACCTGTCTCATGCCAACATTCAGTGATAGTGCCATTGTGCATCGTGTGCTGGGGGCATTGGGTCCTGATTTCTGAGATGTTGTTCTCCCATCCGGTGTGGAACTCTTGAAAGCCATGACTTCTTATTCATCATGATGAAAGGTCTGTCGGAGAAAATTTCATTTTCTTGTGTCAAGCTCCTTAAAAAATGAAACAAGGTCTGTCGGAGCAGAGTTCGTTTTCTTGTGTCAAGCTCGTTAAAAAATGAAACAAGGTGTCCGGAGTATAGTTCGTTTTCTTGTGTCAAGCTTGTTAAAAAATGAAACAAGGTGTTCCGAGGATAGTTTGTATTCTGTATAAACCTCGTTAAAAAATGAAACGGTCATATGAGGACAGTTCTTTTAAGTGTGTCAACCTCATTAAAATAATGAAACACGATCCCATTCAATTCGAGTTTTGTTAGATTTCAATCGAATCTCTCGTAATTTGAACCTTCACTCCATCTGCCTTTCATATGGACTGAAGCTTGGGGGGCATGTACCTAGAATTGAGTCACCATGCTGGGGGCATGCTTACTTTTTCAAGCATAGTTTGTTTCCGTTTCAAGCTTATGTAAAAATGAAACCGGTTTCAAGCATAGTTTATCTTTGTTTCAAGCTTGTGTAAAAATGAAACCATTCCCATTTTACCTCTTGTGATTGCCATTTTATCAACCTATTTTTCCAGATGAGCCTTGGTTTTCTCACTCCATCATCACTAGCTGCTTGGACGATCATATGCCTTCACTTGGTTGTTTCACCCATTCCTGAGGAACCGCTGCGTTGAGTGGTATTGTTAGCCAGCCTCTTGACCTTTATTTGTTTTGAACAGTTCCACCATTATCGGAACCAGTTGCTACCCTTTATACCACTCGTTCCTCTAGGTGGAGTCAACTTTCATCTCTTTTCTGACTCTCTAAAATTGAAAAGATTGCTGAGACACTTTTCGTTTTGAGCTCGTTAAATGGTTGCGAAACGACATCTACCCAATATAAGTTTCCCCCTTTTTTGGGCTGGGATAGATTATTTACGAAAAAGGAATACCTTAGCCGATCGTGACTAGGAGGTTTTCTCAGACACAGTTTTCTACCTTTTCGGATCTGAGGGACTATTTACAAAAAGGGACTGTTGGAGTTTTCTTTTCCGCTGTCTTTTCAAACTCTCTAAACATGAAAAGACGTCGAGTTCTTCCTTTGTCAGACTCGTTAAAACCTGATGACATCGGACTCCGTCGTAATGACGTTACTCGAGTTCCTCCTTCCTAGGGCTCGTTAAATGTACTAGGTTGGATTTTTCCAAAGGAAAAACTTATATCGCAAGCATATGTTATCCCCTTCAAGCTTGTTTCCAAAAATAATTGGGGTACTCGCCAAAAATGGTGGGGGAAAATGGAACCAGTATCACCGTCGTGTCGGTAGTATGTCGCTCTTGAACATGTCACTTGTCTGCATTCGTGTCAGGTTGGGGACATTTATCTTGTTTTCTACTTGCCTCCATGGGATTGGGTAATCTCTTTTGACCACTCATCTGCTCTTTTTTGTGTCATCATGACCTCAGATCCTTTGAAGTCAAATACTTCCAAATCCAGTGTCGTGTCGCCGATATATTCAAGAGAAGTTGGCCTCTGCAATTTTCAACCTCCCTCTAATTCTCTACTAATCTTGATTCGCAAACATCATGTTCCTCTGTCTCACGTCGATGATGTGGGAAACACTATGGCCCACCTTCGATCAAGGTCACCTCCTGTTGACTTCAGCTCATTATCCAGGAGGCTGATCTATAGACTCCCTTCAGGTTCCTTGGAGCCTGCATGCCTCAATGGCAGGTTCTTCGCATTCGACACAAGGTTTTCATTATTGGCCTTCGATCGGATGATTCTGTGGGTGTTCGATGCTAGCTCACTGTTCACATTTCGTGGATTGTACCTATAGTACCTTGAGGGCCATCCTCATTATTGGTGGTTCCTCTCACGTCTGTTAACGACTTTCATTATTGGCTGGTAATCAAACGATGTCCTTGCATGTTCGACTTCAGCTCACATATTCACATGCTCGAACTTATACTCTGTTTGGGTCGAGATGGAGCGCAATACCTTGGATTTTTTTTGATGAAATCTAGGCTGCAGATTCTTTGTGGATTATCATGATTAGTTACATGACTAATTTGATTGGATGGCTGCGACCATACCTGAGTCTACTTGTTGATCCTTCTTTGCTGGATGGCAGCGTCCATACCTTGGATCCTGGTTATTGTACACTCTATTATGGATGGCTGCACCCATACCATGTATCATGTATTAGAGATATCAGTTGTATTTGTATTTGCAGGTCTTTTGACGGCAATGTTTTCAGTTGGGCGCGTTCTCATAAAGCATTTCACTCCTCCCTCTCTCTCGAACCTCATGCTTTAGGGGGCATCTGTTACATAGTGATTTGTCACTGTCCCTGCAATCCCCATCTCGCCCATTGGAGGGTCATTTTTGCGACCAATAAGCAGTGTCATGCCTTGCAAATACCATCATTGCATCCCTTTCCATGAGGACAACATTCCTTCTGTTGATCGTTTCCTAAGCAGACCACTAAAAACACCTATTTTTTTCTTGGCGTTGGTAGCCCGTTATCCCCTCGCACTAATGAGGAAAGTTAACACTGAGCCCGCGCCAGCTGGCGCTCTATCCCAGTTAAGCACCCATGCCAATATGCTTATGGAAATTTTTTTAAAAAAAGATATGAAGTTTCGATTACAACAACTTCGTGGATGAGTCATAGGAAGTGGTTCGACTGAATCACCACGGCCTTCCTCCTTTGGCCTCTTGTTTCCACCTTATGGGGAAACCTCCCAAGGGATAAGGCCTCCCTTCCACTGCTGTAGGGATCCAAACCTCCTCCTCTCCTTTATAAATATAGTCATCTTCCATTGATGTGCTGGTTGAATAGGTTAGAGCTGAATAGATGAAGGTTTGAACATGTTCTAGCTGAACTTGTAGGAAGGAAACTATAGCTGGGAAACCTTTGAGAGCCAAGCCAAAGAGAGAGAGCTTCATCCAGATTCCCGACAGGCTTTGTTGAGACATGCTCCACTTTCAGCTTCACCGAATGAAGATCATAGCGTCAAAGCATTTGGTTGTAATCTCACTTTTGTCATTTATAATATAAGCGACTCTGATTTTGGTTCCATTCATGTGTTCATTTATTTATGTAATGCAATGAATTATATCCTCTCTGACTGATATATGGTTACATGCTTTAGATTTTATGTTGTATGTCATTGTTTCCTTGCATGTGTACAGGTGTTCGGACGTGTCGAAAGGAAGGATCGTGATCTGTCAAGCGAGGGACGGGAAACGTCATCTTTTCTTCAACGACAACTGTGTGGGATTTGAGGTAGGCTACTTATCGCAATCTTTATCTTTTTGTAACTAGGAACCAACGTCATTGCATGACTTCATTGTTGCTAGACCTGGTCTGAGCTAGTGGGATCGCCTCTGTCCGTAGAGGGGATTTACCTCTTCAACAACCATCTAGTACTATCATTATTCAATATCATAAAACCCCCTTGAGAGAGCCCTCTCAAACTGAAGAGGCTAAGCTTCAGCTAGAAGTGGTTTGAAATAGTTACATAGATTTGTTTGATAAGCAGCCAATCAAGTACAATTTTTTGATAACACACGGTACCGGTGCATCTGTTTTTATCGTGCACCGTCGTTGGTGCACATGGAAATTTGTAACACACCGCAAAACATGAAATGTACTTTCTCATGCGGTGCGTTGATGAAACTATCCACCCCAGGGTGGATATTTAGGTCAACGCACCGCGGTCGTTTAAATGAGTGGACCATTGACTATGTACCAGTGTCTGGATGGCAGTGAGCTGACCGAAATATCCGCCCTGAGGTGGATTTAGTCAACGCACTCCCTTCTTGACACTGGAACATAGTCAACAATGCATCATTTAAACTATCGTACAACTATTTTGGTTTTAAAAATCCACGGTGCACGTTTTCGGTACCGCATCGCACTTGGTGAAGTTTCCGTTAGTACCATTCATGGTGCAGCCTTTTTAGCATATTTGATTTTTTAAAAAACTTAAAATTTACCAATTAAAAAAAAAAAAAAAAAATCATGCGCGGTGCGCTCGAGAAGTTCAAATTGCACCGTTTGTGGTGCAGCCTGTAAATTTACAGGCAGCACCGCGAATGACATGATTTGAATAGCTCGAGCGCAACGCATAGGATTTTTTATTTTATTTTTGATAAATTTTAAGTTTTTTAACAAATCGAATCTGCTAAAAAGTTTAATTATTGAGAAACAAGTGAAATACCTATACATTTGGGTGTTGAGGAGGCATATTTGCTAAATAATTTGCAAAACTAAATTTTCCCACTGTTTTGCAAAATTCGAACTTGAGAAGGCAGCAATGGACGACAGCAGTGCGTGCAATGGGAGCACTGATGGCAATGCGCCTCACACAAGGGAAATTCACACCGGTGCGTGAGAGATCTGGAGCACTACAGAAGTGAAAATGTGGATTTTTTGATTGGTAATTTTTTTTTTTATTTAACCTTGTTTCGGTGCATGGCACAGTTTTTTGAGGCGCACTAGGCAGTTTATGCCAAGTGCATCGGGCCTGTTTCTATTTGGCCGCGGGTTTTTAAGACGCACTGGGCTTGTTTCTGAGTCGCACAATGGTGCACTACAGTAATGAGACACACCAAGCAGTTTTGTACGGAGAGCATGGCATCTTGGTGTACCAATTTGTAGTACGCACTGGTTCTTTGTGAGTTAAACACATTGATGCAGTTTATGATTAGAAATGCTCTGGACAAAAAACATCCACAAACACCTCCACCCGCCAACCTCCTCTAAAGAACTCCACTACAAATGGATATCTGGGCTATTTTTATAAGGGGTTCCTCAAAAACATCGGCTAGAGGGTATTTTCCTTGTAGTGAGCGAAGGAAGGACAAGGAAAGAAAAGGAAAGCAAGGATCAATCAAGGAAAATTTGGATCAAGCAGCTTCAACAGGAATTCTTTCATGTAATAGGTTTCATTTATGATTTCTTGGCATGGATTTTTTCGGGTTTTGACAGTGGTTTTAGCCTTGCCTTTCCATTTTGGGATAGCCATGGTATGATGGGATTGTTTCTCAATTGAGCTTTGGATTTCCTGAAGGTTTTGGATCCAGGTGAAGTAGTCTCGGGAAAATACTAAGGGTTGGGGGTGGAGATGGTTTTCTCCGAGAAGCCCTCAAAAGGTGGGTGGAGATAGGAAAATTCCTCAAGGGGTGGTGAAGGAATTTTGAGGCATCCAAGTTTGGTTTGGTTTTCTTATCTCAACATCAGTTTAGGCAAGATCACGATATAGTGAGTGTGGAGGTGGTTTAACCTCTGGATTCCCTGGTTGTTTATGGATTGTTTTATCCAATGAGATCCCAAACTCATTCTTGGAATATGGTATGAGGGTGATTGGATGAAATAAATATTTGGTTCAACCCAATATATGGTCAGGTGGTACGTGGAAGTCCGAGACCTGGTTGGATTTTTTATATGTTTAATAAGATCTAATTTTCTCTTGCTTTTGATGAGTAAATGTACTTGTTATTATGTGGCTTTAATGGTTGTTCTAGCATTGGTATTTATATGGCTATATGTTGGTTAAACCATGACAGATCTTAGTCATAGAAATCTTCATGTTTTTACTTGTAACTAAATGAATAATGAATGCAAGACCTAATTGGTGTTATGATAGCTATTGTGAGAAGGGATTATTTCTTTTTGTTAAACCTCAGATAATTTTCTAGATTTGTATGTTCATATATGCATTCATGACCCGTAGGTTGCATGTTTACCATGTGTTAGACGAAATTTCAATCCTTGTTGGGAAGGGTCAAGTCAAGTCTTAGTTCAAGTTTTTGGTTTATAAGGTTTGTTTCTATGTTAGTCATCGTTTCTGGAAGTTTCACTAAGTTTTGGGCAGAGGCCTGAGTCCTAGCCCCGAAAAGTGGCTCAAAATTCAGGGTTGCTGGAATAAAACTGACTAGAAAAGTCTATGGGAGCGACTGGAGGGATATAGCCACTGGCATGCCTTGGAAAGGGAGCGAATGAGGCTCTAGTTCAGTGAAAATGAGAGTTATCTCAGTGATCCAAGTGGATATTGGTGGCCACCCAGCTATTCAACTTGGGGCCCCACCATTATTTCTTTTAGTTTTTCAATTTCCTTAATTATAACACAATTTACTATTTTTAGCTGTTTTTTCGGGTCTTGAACTTCTGGAGCCGTTTTGAGGCCCTAAATGATATTTTTTTGGCATCGCTTCTTCGGTGAATGTAGTTTGTTCCAGACTTGAAATTCACTAGTAATAGTTATAGTCCTCGAATAGATATTTCTAACTATGTATCATGTGCCTCAAACGGAGATAGTATGCCAAAGTTACGACCCCAGGAAATTGATGTACCAATTTACCCCGACGGGGCCCATATTCTAGCATTTCATCTCCTAGGGTTAGGTTTTGGATGTTTAGGGTTTTCCATTGTTTCTCAATAATATATAGGCCTTCGAGCCTGATTGTAATACAGAGTTGAGAGGCCTATAGCCACCACATCTCTTCTTAGAGATAAGCTTTCAGCGCCCTAGCTATTTGATTTCCATTATGTCTGTAAACAAATTTGAGTTCTTGATATTAATGAAATGAAGTGTTATTTCTGCTACATTTTTATATTTATGGCTATATGTGTATTCTGTTGTATTCCTGCATAAATATAGATCAGTGGTATCAGAGCGATCTCCTCTTTCTCGATCCTTCTTTCCATGTCCCCAACGAGGTAGTGGTATAAGGAGTTAGGGCTCGATTTGGTTGAACCTTTGCAAGGTCAACCTCACAAACCCCAACGACTTCCCATGGGGGACGAAAATAAAGATGAGGGACTGGGAGATCCTATCAAAATAATTCTCGATGAGGCCCTCAAAAAACAGAGGTACGCGATGATGTATATCTTTGCCCAGATCCTTCAACGACTGCCCACTGGCAACGCATCTGCATCCAACATCCACTCTGGAGGCGCACCTCCTTTTAAGGTACCAATAAACTTTGAAATTCCCATATTTGAGGGCAAAATAGATGCAGACACTGTAGATATATGGTTGAATCTTTTAGAAGTATACTTCTCAGCTCATGACATTTCCGACCGGGAGAAGATTATTTTTGCACTCCTCAAAGCTACCCCCCATGTCAAGGACTGGTGGGAAACCTACTATGATAAAAAGGACGAGGGGGAACCCTCTGTATTCTCGGTCGTACCCACTTGGAATTATTTTTGAGACGCTATCAAGGAAAAATATTATCCTGTGGGGAGCTATGAGGACAAGTACATACATTGGACTACGTTGTGGCAACAAAGAGATCAAGATGTACATGAGCTGAAGAATTTGTTCCATACCCTGCGCACAAAGTTGGGTATCAAAGATTCATAAAAAAATTTGGTGCTGAAGTACTACAATTTTCTGCACAGATACATTCAGGAGTAAATGGAGTTCCTCGAAATCTCCTCACTTGGTAAAACATACCAGTATGCTGCCAAGATTGAGCAAAAATTAAAACAGAAGAAGTGAGACTTTGGATTTGCGAATCAAAAGCAAGGGAAAGGTGCCCCCAAACCGAAGAACAAAGGAAAAAGCCAAGGCATGGCGGCCCAAGATATCCTCCCAAACCCCAAGAAAATAAAAACACCACGAAGCAGAAGAAGGACACGGGAAAGTGGTGTGAGTTCCATAAGAGCTCCACTCACAACACAAGTGAGTGTCCGGCCAAGCAGTCACTGGTGGTCGATATGAGGGCTTATGAATCAGATGCATGATGCGACTATAAATCAGAACCCACCAAGGGGAATGATAAAGGGAAGCATATTATTAATGCAGATCCCAATGCCATCGTTTCCACTGCAAAGATCCAGAAGGAGGAGCCGAAAAATCCAGAGGAGGAGGAGCATCTCTTCCACTCTCAGATATGGGTAAAGGGTTCCCTGCTACAGTTCATTGTCGACAATGGGAGCAAAAAGAACCTCATTTCAGTAGAGGTAGTGGAGCATTTGGGCTTGCTGACCACAACACACCCACAACCATACCCCATCGGGTGGCTTCACCAAGGACAAGATCTCCGTGTTCGACAATAGTTCAGCCTTCCCTACAACGTCAAGCCCTTCACAGATGAGGAATTATGTGACATTGCTCATCTTGATGTTTGTGATTTATTGTTATGCCAACCATACTTGTGGAAACGACATGCTATGTATGAGTCCCGATCTCGTGCTGTTATTGTTACTTTGGGAAATAATTTGTAAAAGATACCAAAGGTACCACCGCCTGCGGCTCTCTATTTGGTTACTGCAAAACAATGCAGTAAGCTCATTTCCAAAACTGGGAAATTTGTTTTCCTGATGATCTGCCTGTAGGGCAAGAAGAAGACCATGGCCATGACCTCCAGACAAGGATCCTCTGCACGACAACAACAAATGGACAAGGTCATGGAGGAGTACGAAGACATCTTCACCTCACCCACAGGGGTGCCTCTGCACTGTCAGGTCAAGCACTCCATCAATTTGACCCCAGGTGCACCGTTTCCCAATGGACCAATCTATTAACACTCTGTTCTGGATAACGATGAAATCAAGAGGCAAATTCAGGAGCTATTGTAGAAAGGTCACATCTAGCTGAATTCATCGCCCCTGTGGGAACCCGATCGTGTTAGTGCAGAAGAAGGATGAGACTCGGAGACTATGTATTGACTATCGGGCACTGTACAAGAACACTGTCTGGAATAGGTACCTGATCCCATGGATTGATGACCTTCTGGATCAACTCAAAGGGCTGAAATATTTTAGCAAGATCGACTTGAAGTCTGGGTATCACCAGGTACTAATCGAACCCTTCGATGTGTGGAAGACTGCCTTCAAAGCCAAGGAGGGCCTTTTAGAATGGTTGGTCAGCGGGTTGATGAATGCTCCCACAACCTTCATGAGGCTGATGGACGACATCTTGTGGCCATTCACCAAATCATTTGTAGTAGTGTACTTGGATGACATCTTGATGTTCAACCAGATCTGGAAAGAGCACCTCCACCTCATACAATAGATCCTCAAAACACTGCAGTAACATAATTTGTGTGCCAATTTGGATAAGTTCACTTTTTGCATGACCCAGGTTCAGTATCTGGGATACATTATTGATGAAAGGGGGTGCATGTGGATCCAACCAAGATCCAAGTAATTCGGGATTGGCTAGCCCCAACCACTCTAACAGAGCTCCACAACTTTCTGGTTCTTTCTAATTTCTACTGTAGGTTTGTGTTGAGATTTTCTCATATCACTTAGCCCTTGAGTCAAGTCACTAAGGAAGGAGCGAAATATTTTTTTTTTTGTCGGAATCTCAACAGATGGCATTCATAGAATTGAAACATCACCTCTGCTCTGCCCCAGTGCTCACATTACCAGGCTTGCAACAACCATTTGAGATCGAGACAGATGCCTTTGACTATGCTATTGGGGAATTTATTACTCAACAGGGGCATCCACTGGCATATTATAGTGATACATTGTCCGACACAGTTCACAAGTATCCCACTCATGACAAAGAAGTTTATTCCATTGTGCAGGCATGCCGCCAATGGAAGCATTACATTTTGGGGAAGGAAACAATCATCCACACATACCACTGACCCTTGTAGTTGATACAAACACAAGGGAAGTTGCAGAATGATCGCCATCAAAAGTGGTCCACATATCTGCAACAATTTCATTTGAACATAAAGTATAATAAGGGCAACACCAATAATGTTGAAGACTGCCTCAGCCGACCATCGATCATGGCGCTAACCACTGTTCTCAACTCTTATGGGCATGAGACTTCTGATTGGCCACTTCTCTACAAGAGCGATCCAGAATTCAGCCACACATACAAGACACTCTTGGAGGGTACACAAGTTACAAATTTTCACCTCCAGGATGCACTGCTATGTCACCTGGAAAACCTTTTGTGTTCCTTCAAGCGAGTGCGCCAAGACGATTTGGGAAACACACTACAGTCGAGTAGCTGGGCATTTCGGGGTCGAGAAAAATAGTGGTAGTACTGTAGAAGTATTTTTATTGGCTGAACCTTCGACAGGATGTTGGTAAGTACATAAAATCCTACACTGCTTGCTCCATTTCCAAACTAACCATCAAGAAGCAAGGCCTCTATACTCTGCTACCTACCCCTATTCAACCTTGGGAATCCATCTCCATGGATTACATGTCGGGCCTTCCTTATACTAAGCATGGAAATGAGTGTGTTTTCATGGTTGTCGGCAAATTCTCGAAGATGGCATTATATCGGCCTGCAAGAAGAATATCACAGCAGAAGCCACTGATAAAATCTTCTTTGAATGAGTGTGGGTGCACTTTGGGATCCCAAAGTCTATCATTTTATATCGGGAAAGCAGGTTCTTAAGAACATTTGGGTCCAGCCTCTGGTCAATGCTGGACACCAATCTCACCAAGTCCACATCTTTCTGATCCCCAAACTGATGGCCAGATAGAGGTCGTCAACAGGATGATTGTACACATTCTGCGAATGTAAAATTAAAAAAATCCATGCACATGGGATGAGAGCCTTCCCTATGTAAAACATAGTTATAAATAGGCTCTCCAAAACTCAATTGACCACAACCCCTTTCAAGTGGGCCTGGGGTTCCAATCACTATGTCCCATTGACGTAGCCATGTCATTTGTGGCCACTCAGGCCGATTCGACTCATGTCCAGTCTGAAGTTGACAAAGAGAAAAAATTCATTGAGCACATTCAACACATACACCTGCAAGTTCATGACATATTTTATGGAGCCAATGCTAATTACAATCAACAACATGATCAACATCGGGTGCCACATAACTTCCAGGTGGACGACAAAGTGTGGCTACGTTTGCAAAAGGAGCGCCTCACTAGACCCCACTGCAAGCTTCTCCTGCTCCAATATGGGTTGTACATCGTCACCAAGGTGGTAGGGAAAAATTCCTTTGAGCTCAGTATTCCACCATTCCTTGGTCTCCACCCAGTATTCAATGTGGAGCGGCTTCGGCCCTATTTCCCACCTCTACTGGACACCTCTGACATTGCAGAACAACTCACACCAAAAAAGTTAAACCCAGACTACATGGAATGGGCCACCACAGATTATATCATGGACATTCAAATCAAGAACAATCTCCAGCAAAAGATCCAACTGTATCGGTTGTCAAAGCTGGCCAATGCCTGCACCAAGGCAAGTGGTTCATCAGGGACCAAGTTCAGCAGAAGTTTCCTCGTCTCATGGAGGAACTCAATGCAATGGGGACCATTGCTTCCTAATGGGGGAGGAATGATATAGGTGGATATTTTTGGCCACCCGCCTATCCACTTAGGTCCCCACCACTGTTTCTTTCAATTTTTCAGTTTCCTTAATTATAGCACAATTTACTATTTTTAGAAGTTTTTTGGGTCCTTAACTTTCGGAGCCGTTTTGAGGCCCTAAACGAGGGATTTTTGGCATCGCTTCTCCAGAAAATGTAGTCTATTCTATACTTGAAATTTTCTATTAGTAGTTTTAGTCCTCGGATAGATCTTTATAACGATGTATCATGTGCGTCAAACAGAGATAATATGCCAAAGTTACGACCTCGGGAAATTGATGTGAATTTACCTCGACGGGGCCCATATTATGGTGTTTCATCTCCTAGGGTTAGGTTTTTGGATGTTTATGGTTTTACAGTTTTTATAAATAATATATAGGCCTTCGAGCCTCATTTTACTACAGATTTGAGAAGCCTGTAGCCACCACATCTCTTCTTAGAGATAAGCTACCAGTGCCCTAGCTAGTTGATTTCCATTATGTCTGTAAAAAAATCTCAGTTCTTGATATTAATGAAATGAAGTGTTTTTTCCATTGCATTTTTATGTTTATGGCTATATGTGTATTATGTTACGTTCCTACATAAATCCGGATCACTCAGGGGTTAGGCACCTGCAGGGGTTGGGTTTCTCCTGGAGGTCCTATAACACCTGAGGGGAGTCAGTAAGGTCTTAAGTTGTCGAATCCATTTCATTAAGTTCATATAGGAGGTTGAATCTTATCATAGTGACCCTATGCTCTTGTTTACCCCAGGAAATTCGATGAAAGTGGGTAAATGTGGGGGGAGTGGGGTTACATTGCTTTCATAGCGGTGTGTCACTGATAGCATGGTTGTCTTGGAGCTCTTATGTTACATGTACTTATTGGGCACACATGATTATTGGTTGCTGATGATAGAACGTTGCAGAAATTGTTGTGATGCAAGGCAAAGACATGATGCAAGAAAAATACAAAGACAAAGGAAAAGGCAAAGGTATGAAGAATATTGTGGTGCAAAGCTATGGCAAAGACAAATCTGTGAAGAACATAGTTTCAAAGATGTTGGATTTCCTATGTTATAACTTTGGTTGTTGTAATATTTAAAGGTGGACTATATTAATGCATGTTGTTTGAATATGTTGAAATTTATTTTATTTTCATGAAGAATATGAATGCATTCCATTAGATATGGTGAAATCCTTTTTATGTATTTCAATATTCAAGAGTCGAAATAGTTTTGGAATTGAAGAGGCACCCTTGGAATGCAAAGAGACAAGTTGTTTCATTTCATATTCGTATGTGTGGAATACCAATAAACGTAAAATTTCATTTATAAAATTGTGTGAAGTTGGAGGGCCAAATGGTTACAGATTTCAAGAATGTAAGAGTTGATTTGAGTTTTTCATTAACTGGCACATATAGAGCAGAAGTGAATCAAATTTGTGAATAAGAAGAATAAGAAACAAAGACATGAATGGAGGTATGCAGATTTATAGACCAGGTAACTAGCACATTGTTTTCTTTATGTATGATGGGATTGTAGTCTCTTCCCAACTTGTAGCTTGATAAATAACATATTGGAGTCTATTGAGGTAGGACCCTCTGTGGATTGTAACCAAAAAAAACTTATGGGAGTTGGATATTCCTTGCATGTTGTTTGTTGCAAAAAAATTGAGGTAGCAACCTCCTGTATGATGGAGCCTACAAAAAATGAGATGTAATAAGGGAGTAGGAGCTTGCCTTTGCATCACAACAATAACAAATACATTTTTTTCTCCCTTTATGAGTTCCCACTTATATTCGGTGTCCATATGTGTTGTTGTTATGTGTTGATGTGATGCTTGGAATTACTTATTACTAATTGTTCACATATTAAATTTGTTTTTCATTATGTGTTAATTTTCCTATTTAACAGTTATGTTAATTAGTTAAAATAGAACTAATTTATGTCCATGAAAGTACTAAACTGATTCACCCCCCTCTTAGTTTAGTCAAGTTCCCATCAATTGGTATAAGAGTCGGTTCCTTCTATGATAGCCTAACAACTAGAAGGTAGACCTAGTTGAATATGGATTATCAAAGTATACCTGTGCTAAGTGCAACAAAATTTCATGAATGGAGAGATAAGGTAAAATTAGAACTGAAAACTTATGGACTGAGTGTATGGAAGCTTATATGTGACAGATATAGTAAATATAATTCTCCCTCTACTCAAGAACAATAGTGGAATGCTAAGGAAAAATATTCCATATATAACAATCCTCATAATATGGATCTTTAGACAGTGATAGATTTAAATTCTGCAAAAGAAATTTGGGAAATGTTACAACTCATGCATGAAGGAGACACTAGTAGCAACACTCTTAAAAAAGAGGAGAAAAAGAGAAGGAAGAAAAATTCATATAAAAAAATAAAATGTTCAATCAAATGAGACATGCTATACTAATGTAAATACACCTGATTCTCATGAAGAAAAGTTAGTTTGAGAACAAGCCAAGCTTGACTTAGCCTTGCCTGAAATAGAAATATTGAGGAATGAGAGAACAGACTATAAGAAATAGTTGTAGATATGTGATGAAAGAGAACATGAATTCAAGGAGGAAATTAGTAGCCTAAGGCCATAACTTGAAGAAGTAAGAATAATATAAGAGGTAATGAGAAATCGACTGAAGGAAAAAGACATATAGTGTGAAATATTAGAGGTTGAGACTTATTTAGCTAGAAGTGAAGTATATGAAAAAAACATACTATGTAAACAACTGCAAGAGGAAGTTGTTTCCATGAAGCCTTCAGAAAATGAAGTCATCGAGGATAATTAAGCAGCCCTAAAAAGAATTGTAGGAGAAGGGACAAGAAACATGAGTAGTAAAGAAGAAAACAAAAACAAGCAACAATATCAAAAGCCAAAGAATTAGATGAAGAAATGGTCCTCTACAAGAAGGTCATTTGCTCCTAGAATAACAAGTCTTATTAATACCCATGGCTGAAAATTATAACTCATTTAATATGACACTGTTCATATGGAATTTTTTAAATAAAAAAATTTAATTAAAAGGGCATAAAAGACACCATTATATTTGAAACATATTTTAAAATATTTCATAAAAGTTAAATCCCTATTATCAAACTAATAATTAAATTAAAATTTTAGAAACTTTGGAGTTGAGAATGGAGTCACTTTAGGGGAATTAAACTTCATAAGAGTGTCTAAGATTGACAGCACATTCTCGTTGTGAATGGATCAACCTTCTTCCATTCAATAAAAAAATAGTCCCAATCTAATAAATAAATAAACTAAAAAAACAATTAAACTAATAAATAAATAAACTAAAAAAATAATTAAACTAAAAAAACATAAGATACAATTAAAAAAAAAAAAAAGTAGAAAAACGTAAAATACAATCTTAAAAAAACAAATAAACTAAAAAAAATAGAAGATACAATCTAAAAAACAAATAAACTAAGAAAACATAAAAGATAGTACAAACTAAAAATGTCTATTGAATCGCTTAAAAGGTTTAACAACATTTGCACCAAAAGGGTGCAAAAATATGCCGATAAAAGTGTAGATGAATGTAGTGTGTTTTTTACTTTTTGACTGGGTTAAGTTTGTGTTTCATTGTTTAAATGGGTTATATACTTGATATTTTATCCACTCATTAAGTCTTAATTTTTCCTTACCAATTAAGATAAATAAATAAGTAAATATTACTGATTAATATGGGGTTTTGGGATAGCCAAAAAATCAAACACACTTGGAAGAACTTGAAAAATACTATAATATTCCCATCAAGCTAGCTGCATTATTTTGGCCCTAGGAGTGTTGTATGTGGGAGGTAAAAGTGGTCAAAGTGAGCATTTAAAAGCATGACCTGGAAACCAAATGCAATTGATTTTTTTTCAATTATATATATATGAAAAAACTATTATAACTCAATTGTCAAATCAATAATAGGACAACCATCACTAGATACTATCTACAAATGCACACTGACTCGTCACTGCGATTCAAGGAACACTACACTACATGGAATGACGTGTAAGGGGGAAGGATTTCACTATTGCCAGTGATCCAAGGGGTGAGATTTCACTCTTGCTCGATGCCTCCACGTATTGAGCCATTAACCTATTTCTTTAGATTCTAGAAAAACAAGCTCTTAACCAAACATAAACACTTTCAAAACATACTCTGAAATCATATATATATATTCAGTTCTCCTTTTCTACACAAAAAATAAAAAATAATTAATTAGAAAGAAATAATTTTGGTGACCCATGCAATAGTTTCATTGGATACTTACCTACTTTTCTATCCATATTTCGCATGTCCCCATGGAAAGGTTTCATTATATACCTAGACACTCAGTAATTCCGAATGTAAAATTGAATAACAGGTGTAGGAGGAGATAATCTCTATGCAAGTTTGACCCGCTAAGTGGCATCAAATTGTGGCAACATTGATCTTCCAAGAGGAGACAATCTCTATGCAAGTTCGACCTGCTAAGTGGCATCAAATTGTGGCAACATTGATCCTCTAATCCAATAGGTGGAAACACATCTTTCCTTGATTAGTTGAGAAAGCATCTTGATTGTTGGTGTGTGGGACAAGTATGCTGCCAAGTGTGAATTATGTTGGAGCAATATCCCACTTAAATGGTGGCTGATCAAAGGTGTAACCATATCTCCAACACGTCTTCCTCACTCCCTGCGTAGATTATAGATTGGCCTGCGTGAAGCTAGTTGTGATCTCAAACAAATCTGTGTGTAAACCCTTTGTGAATAGGTGTGAAAATGAAACAATTTGGCACGTCAAAATATCTTAGGGAATTTTATTTGTGTGATTCTATAATCAATAAGGAGGCACTAATCTACAAACTCACTTGTAACTATTGGACGAATGGACGAAGCCATTCATTCAGTACATGCACACAAGTGTCGTTGAATGATCATTGTTCCTTCTTGGGAGCTCCTGTCGTTGCCAAGTAGTATGTATGCACAATCAGTGATAACCTTCCCATCATTCCCATAGCAGTGGTAGCTCTCCATAAACACCTCAAATTATATACCATCATCTGAATTTCTTCCTTTACAATACAATTATATTAGCAGGAATTATAGTTGATCTTCTTCCTTTAGAATACAATTAGTTTTGTAGGAATTATAGTTGATCGATAAAATTAAATTAAATTCGTTCAGCAATCCAAGCCGAACCAACGAAGACACTATGAACATCCAAGCACGAATTTCTTGGTGTACATGTCAATGTCGTTGTTTTGGTGAACACTGATGTTCATGTTCAGGGCATTTTGATGGTTACGAATTTTGGACTGCTTTTCGTGAGTGAGGCAGTTGATTCCTCTGGGCACAATTCCCTTGGTTACCATCGACAAGTTCAACAAACAAAAGGTGAAGGTAACCTCTGCATTGTGTCTGTTGCAAGTTGAAAGCAGGGACATGAGTATTCTTGTTTATGGATTTTCTCCAGGAACTAGGCAGAGGAAGCTCATTTGGGATGAACTGATTAGGTGCTTGACGACCCCAAACCTGTGGGAACTGTATGCCTTCGCCTACGAGCCTTTCATGATGAGAAACTAGAACCCAAATATGTTGTTTCTTCAAGAGTATACCAAGATCCTGGAGAAATCAGATAAATGGTGGAGAATTAGTGTTGTGAATTCCAAGTATACGGTATGCCCAACATACCCATATAGTTTTATAGTGCCTTCAAGTGTAGTGGCCAGGAGATTTTGCATAATCTGAATTTTAAAAATGAAATAACAAAAAAAAATTGAAAATGAAGAATCGAGATTTAAAAACTGAAATTTCGTAATTTCATAATTCGAATAACCCTAAATAGATTTAAGTTAAATTTCACTGGTAATCAGAATTAGTGATTCTCTTCCCAAATTTATAAAAGGACCCTGATTCTGTAAGTTTTTTTATTGCAACTCCCATAGTTTATACCGTTCTGCTAGAGTTTTTCCTGTGGAAAGAATTCGAAAACAAAATTTAAGGGTAATTTTTAAAAATGCAATTGCAGAAGGCATAAGCAGCGTGGAACCCAAGTTGATAGTGTTGAGAAAACAAATGTATGAGTTGCAATTGCAGGAAAGAAACTACTCTCCTCCCCAACAATGGATGAAGTGGGAGAAGGATGGTTGCTTTACTTATCCTTCAGATATGTGCAAAGCCATGGGATTGTTGCAGAACAATTTGATCACTAGAAAATTTGGCGCAATTTCCGACGGCCAAATCGTCGCTATTCCGACAGATAGTCGTCGCTATTCTGACACATAGTCGTCGCTATTCTGACACATAGTCGTCGCAAGAGCGAAAGTTCGAGGATGCGAAAAATGTGGTTTTCCATACTGTCGCAATTCTGATGCACTTACAAAGTGTCGCACTACCGACACTTTTTCCGTCGCTTCCAAACAAGCGTCGCTCTTCCGACGTTTCCCAAACCGTCGCGCTTCCGATGTTTGTAAACTGTCGCACTTCCAACGAAATGTGGTTCGACGTTTTGAACGTCGCTCTTCCGACGTTTGTAAACTGTCGCAATTCCAACGAAATGTGGTCCGACGTTTTGAACGTCGCTCTTCCGGCGTTTCTAAACTGTCGCAATTCCGACGAAATGTGGTCCGATGTTTTGGACGTCGCTCTTCCGACGTTTGTAAACGGTTGCAATTCCGACGAAATGTGGTCCAATGTTTTGAACGTCGCTCTTCCAACATTTGTAAACTGTCGCAATTCCGACGAAATGTGGTCCAACGTTTTTAAGCTGTCGCAATTCCGACGCTTACAAGGCGTCGGTATACCGACGGCGAGTTCAATTTAAAAAAAATAAAATGAAACTTTAAAACAGGACAGTAAATATCCAATATTTGTTATGAATTGTGGGCGTTCCAATGACCGTGAAATATTAATATAATAAACCACCCCGCAGCTATTCGACTATAAACAATCATATAAACATGGCTCTGTATTTCAAAAAACAGGTTTAAAATAGAAACAGGATAACATTTTTTTTTTCCAATTGTTATGAACATAATTCGACTGTGAAATATTAATATAATAAACCACCCCGCAGCGCTTCGACTATAAACAATAATTTTTTTTTCACAAGAGAAAAAATGTTGTTTTGAATATATTATATGAAGTAAAACAGTCCATGAAGTCATTACATGTTCACATCTGAAGATTGGAACCCAAATATCCATCCAGAAAAGCAGAAGTTCCACCCCAGAAAATGATAGAAAAATACCCCATGTCACATACAGGGACATGATATAAAACCCAGTAACGGTCCACATGGAGATTATCGACAATCTGAGAAAACATCCAAATATGCCCGAGGCATCTATAAGAAATTGAAATAGCAGTATGTAGAATAGTAAAGCAACAGATAGAGTACCGACGTCCATTGTTCCAAATACAAATTAAAGTACCCAAAATTCTTGAACAGAGAAAAATGCTAATCATGTGAGGAGTGTGATATGTCCAAAATATAAAAAGACCATCAGACCATATCAATAAACCAGCAACATAGACCAGCATCGCTAGTTTTGAAGGCATAGTGATAAACATTAATCATTTTTTTTTCACAAGAGAAAAAATGTTGTTTTGAATATATTATATGAAGTAAAACAGTCCATGAAGTCATTACATTTTCACATCTGAGGATTGGAACCCAAATATCCATCCAGAAAAGTGGAAGTCCCACCCCAGACAATGATAGAAAAATACCCCATGTCACATACAGGGACATGATATAAAACCCAGTAACGGTCCACATGGAGATTATCGACAATCTGAGAAAGCATCCAAATATGCCCGAGGCATCTTTAAGAAAGTGAAATAGCAGTATGTAGAATAGTAAAGCAACAGATACAGTACCGACATCCATTGTTACAAATACAAATTAAAGTACCCAAAATCCTTGAACAAAGAAAAACGCTAATCATGTGAGGAGTGTGATATGTCCAAAATATAAAAAGACCATCAGACCATATCAATAAACCAGCAACATAGACCAGCATCGCTAGTTTTGAAGGCAGAGTGATAACATGTCAACACATAAAATAGTATCATAAAGCGGATACAGGAAATGTGTAGAGACATGTACTGTTGATATACGCCTCACACAAAAAGCATCCATGATAGAGAAAAAATATGTATAAACCTAGGGTCGATTGTATGTTCTGGCTCGCTTGTTCCCGGAAATAAAAACCATCTGCAGAAACCCAGGCTCACTTGATTCCAAAATTGGTAACCATCTGTTGCATCCGATATGTAAGGTTCAGGCTCGCTTGTTTCCATTAGTAGCCCGCTACAGCATCCACCCTGTTCATAGCAAAAAGGTTCCTGTAGATATACAGAGAAAGAGTATAATACATAGACCATATAAACATGGCTTTGTATTTCAAAAAATAGGTTTAAAATAGAAACAGGGCAACCTTTTTTTTTTTCCAATTGTTATGAACATAATTCAACCGTGAAATATTAATATAATAAACCACCCTGCAGCGCTTCAACTATAAAAAATCATATAAACATCGCTCTGTATTTCAAAAAATAGGTTTAAAATAGAAACATGGCAAAAAAAAAAATTCTAAGTAAAGTTAATCTATTAACAGTGGGAATAAAATTACACCGAAGTCAAAAACATTGCCCAGACTCATGGCAAATTTGTCATCAAAAAATAAAAAAATTAAGAAGACTGCCCTCATACGGGGAAACCAGTCTTGAACGTTTACAGAATTCAAAAATATTACAGAGGTCCAGCACAGTAATATAATCTAAAAGCAGCCCAATTAAGTGGGCCGCGAAGCAAGAAAAACAAATTAACCAAACTACTCCTTCGGTGGCTCCTCGACGATTCGGCACCATCCTTCAGAAGGTTCAGGATCGCCAGGTGCTACCTCCACATTCATGCCACCGCTCCCCTCCTAAAGGCCCGAATGCTGGCTGGCTTTTTCTGAGCTCAGACCCGCCAGACGAGTGCATTGTTCTTCCATTTAGGCCTCCTCACGGAAAACCACAGTAATTGAAGCTGTGATTCG